>CM055083.1:540025-596055 GCA_029204045.2 Tillandsia leiboldiana
CGGCGCGCTGGATACGGTGCACCCTCGCACGGCGCGCCGGATGCAGTGCGACCCCGCGCGGGCGAGCCGCATGCAGTGCGGCCCTGCGCGGGGGCATACTGCGCCAGCGGTGGCCCCGCGCGGGCACCAGCCCCGTGCGGGCGCGCAAGCAGCGTGCAGCAGCCCCACGCGGGTGCTTTCCCCGCGCGGGCGCACGCTGCTCCAGCGGCGACCCCACGCGGGCACCAGCCCCGCGCGGGCGCGCAAGCAGCAGTCCCTCCGTGGCGCGCGGGGAGCGCGCGCCCTGTTCGCGCGGCGGCAGCGAGGCGGTGGCGCGGCGGCGGCTAGGCATCAACGCGCGGCCGCAAAACCCAAAACGCAAAACCCCAAAAAGCCCCGAAAATGCGAAACGATGCACAATAAAAACGCGAGAGAAAGAAAAACCGCTAACCTCACACTAACGGGAAAGACGACCCGATCTCGATCCTCGCAGTTGATGAGAATCCGGTTTCGCTCCCCGCCTCCGGCACGTTGATCCAAGAAGAAGAAGAATCACTCTTTTTTTTCTCTCCGAACTAGGGTTTTCGTTTTCCTGAAAGATATTAATTTAATATTATATTTATCTTGTACGTACAAAAATGAAACCCTTATTCGGTATATAAAAGAAAATTTCTCATCTCCTCGAAAATCGTGTCGATCACTTAGCATGGATTCCGATGCACACTATGAATATCGAGACCTTCAAAATTCTATTCCGGGAGATTCGCAAATCGGATTTCAAATCTGATCGCTTGAATCCATGCATGTAGTAGGGGTAGAGCTTATATAATTTCAAAAGCACAAGGCCAACTATGCTTGTGAATTTTTTATCATTGAATTTGTATTGAAATTTGTGCTTTTTACTTTATCTTTTTCTCTCTTTAGTTGACTTTACAAAAACTCAAATCCCAATACAAATCTAATGGTAAAAAATGTACAACTATGGATGGAGTTATATTTTAAAAGTATATAAGCTCTACTCTATATAGTAGAGCTTATATACTTTCAAAAGCACAAGAACGATTATACTTGTGAATTTTTTACCAGTATATGTATTGAGATTTGTACAATTGTACTGTTTCTTTCTCTTTTTAGTTAATTTTACAATTGCACAAATTCCAATGCAAATTCAATAATAAAAAATTCATAAATATAATTGGACTTGTGTTTTTAAAAATATATAAACTCTACTCTCTCTCTCTCTCTCTCTCTCTCTCTATATATATATATATATATATATATATATATATATATATATATATGGAAAATGGTAGATGTACACCCCAAATGGGGTGTACATCTTACACCCACCCCATCCTAGGGGTGGGTGAATTCCACTCGTCACATCGAGTGACGAGTGGATAAATACCCACCCTAGGATGGGTGGGTGTAGGATGTACACCCCATTTGGAGATGTACACCTAACACTTCTCTCTCTCTCTCTCTCTCTCTCTCTCTCTCTCTCTCTATATATATATATATATATATATATATATATATATATATATATATATTCAAAAAAAAAATATTATTTGAAAAGCGATCGAGTAGTATGATAGAATATATAAAATAAATATTATATTTAGCTATCAAATTATTTTTTTTGAATAAAATAAATTATTTTGTAGATAAAATATTTTATCTTATCAAATTATGAATGTCACAATCTGTATCATCAAAATTTTAATTTGTAATCACATAAAAAAAAAATGTATACTAAGTAAATTATTATTAAACATCTTATATTTTGATATTCAAACAGGCAACAAATTAATTTAATGGCCCCTTATAAATTATTGAGTGTCGATTGTGATGTTTTTTCGACGAAAATAGTATATATTATGGCAACTTACAATAATGTAATCATCTAATCCACATGAGATATTGTTTTAGAGTTTGTTTCGGGTCACGAATTTCATGCAATTAATAACATCATGCCTACACAAGATATGCCCTCTAAGAACATGATTTAAGCATGTATACAATCTCTTGGGGCATCTAATATCATTTGTTCCCCATGATGCTTTGTCTCACACATTCCTATTTATAGCACTCCACTAGGTTTGGATGTTTGGAACATGCAAACTCCCATTTATATATAGAGTTATTAATTAATTGTATAGTTAATTAACTTTTAAAATCACATATATAGAAGATGAAAATGCCTATTGGTATATATACAAAGGAACTATTAGTTCCTTTGATAAACAAAGAGGATTTGGTTTATGTTGTGTTCTTTATGAAATCCTTACAAAATCAGCTTGAAAAGCATTTATAATATAAAAAATATAGAAAATTTCAGGGTATTAGTTTTCTTTGACTACTAATTTGGTGACTTCCTGTTTTCCACATACATTTTTAAAATAAATGATCATTTTTTCCATTCTTAATGTTGACCAATCCTATTTACATATTCAAGGGCTTAATTAATTGACTAGTTAACTAGTCAAAGATAGGTTAGAAATTGTATCTCCATCAGTAGAAAATTGTATCTCCATCAGTAGAGAATTTCGTTGACTTTATTAGTTAGGTTTATCTATAGTATCTAACCTCCCTATGCAAGAACACACATATTAACATATATAAGTGTATATTACTCTTCATTAACTTCTTTTATCAGATGTTATAGAAGAGAAATTCAATGAATTTTCTTCTTTTTTTTTTTTTTATGATTTAGCATATCACGCGAATGGATCAACTTTCATATTATTTTACAATATATATATATATATATATATATATATATATATATATATATATATATATATATGTGTGGAGAGAGAAGAAACTGTCATTAAAGACAATTAAGTAGCATTAATGCAACATCAAATGTCTTACATGTTAACATGCATCACATGTAATGTTTATTGACAAAGATACATTTGGTCTAAGATATATACAATAGAATAATAATATTGTACAACTACAGTTGAAAAAGTAGGCACTTTATGTCACTCCACAATATTTCAAAAGAGCAATGCTACATGTACACCCCGAAAGGGTGTACATCATACATCTCCATCATTTTAATGGTGGCGATATTTTTTACGGGTCACATCAAGTGACCCATCATCACACCCCCACCCTTAGATGGGTGGGGGTGTGAGATGTACACCCCTTACGGGTGTACACATAGCATTTTCCATTTCAAAATGGGTGATGTTAGGTGTACACTCCATAAGGGGTGTACATTTTACACTTCATTTCTATTCACTTTATCCGTCATATTGAGTGACTGGTGGAATTCATTCTATTTCAGGATGGAATTGAGTGTACACTTATATATACTTTTTTAAAATATAGTTGATGAATCAGATATAAAATACGTACTTTTTAATAAAAAAAAAGTTGGAAAAATTAAACAAGTAATTAATGTAGTATCATAAATTTAAGGGCAATGCTACTTGTACACCCCATATGTGTACATCACATATCCCATTTCATCCAAGGATGGAGACTAACTTACCGATCACTTCGAAATGACCGATAAAATTCATCCCATCTCTGAATGGGTGGGATGTAAGATGTACAGCCCACTTGGGGGTGTACAAAAAGCATTTCCCTAAATTTAAACCCCATTTGGATTAAAGTGTAGCCGCCCTGACGTGGAATTCCACCGCTACAGGCCCCACACGGAACCCCTTGTTCATTGGTCCGTTCCTGTGGGGGTCCATTTATCCCTGCTCTCCTTATCCGTACGTTGCTCCGTAGGCCCGGTCCACGACCGCTCCTCCTACACCGTTAAAAACTCCCATAAACTAATCGCCGCCCATCACGAGAAAATGGACGGTCGTGATTCACTCGGTGTTGCCTTTCTGATGTTCCGCAGGATTAGTTTAAATAATTATTTTGATCCGATTAAATAACTCCACGTGTACTTTAAAATCGTGCGAGTTTCCACTTACTTTGTATTGTTGTGGAGTTATTGGCCCCCCGACACTTCCACGTGTCAACCGGGTCAAAGAGTTGAGTTGCACTTCTCGTGCTCTTACATTATCCCCTCGCTACCGACTTTAAGCAAATCGCATTCCTCCACGTGGCACGATGGCGTAGTTTTAGAGGAGGTGGGGATCATTACACCGCGGTCAATGGTAATGAGCTCATTCAAACTCGTAGGTTCCATCACCGTCGCCGCGTTGTTGCAACTACACAGGGCATTAATTAAATGGGCTAAAATGTAATAAAATGTAAATCGGGTCCCTAACTTTAATTTATTTATTTAATTAAAGCTACTTTAACCCTACTCAATGTTTATAAAATATATATATATTCATAAGTGGGAGTTCTAATAAAATATATATGTTTTTGCTCCAACTCTTATATTTTCATCTCGGCCGTCGATGGGTATATCATCAATATTCGTAGCAACAACACGTGGAAATTCCGCGTATAAGACTCACACGAAACTTAATTTGTACCTGTCACAACCATACCACAGTGCCTATCAACCTGATAGAATATTCCAGAACTTTAGAGTGTCTTCTTATATATAAATTCTCACTCCGTACAACTCACATAAGTAGCACATCGTTTTCCAATATTTTAAAATTAATATATATATATATATATATATATATATATATATATATTCAAAAAATATATATATATAAGTGGTCGACTGTATAAGTGGTCGACTGTATCAAATAAGGACAGGTAAAAAAAAAAATATATATATATATATATATAGTTGGGCTGACAGGTAAAATATATATATATATATATATATATATATATATATTTTACCTGTCCTTATTATTTGATACAGTCGACCACTTATATATGAATATCAAGGTGACTTTTTTGAATATATATATATATATATATATATATATATATATATATATATATATATATATATATAGTTGGGCTGAATGGCTATTGATAACACCAATCTAATTTTGCCACCCATTTTGTAGCCATTGGATCGCATTGAGATCCGTGTAGATTCTTTAATGAAAAAAGAGAAAAGAAAAAGTAAAAAGAAAAAGTAAAAAGTAAAAAGTTTTTTTTTTTAATTAAAGGGCTTGCACAAATCTCAATGCAAACCAATGGCTACAAAATGGGTGGCAAAGTTGGGTTGGTGCTATCAATAGCATTCCAGCCCAACTCTATATATATATATATAGATATAGAGTTGGGCTGGAATGCTATTGATAGCACCAGCTCAACTTTGCCATTCATTTTGTAGTCCTTGGATCGCATTGAGATTCGTGGAGACTCTTTAATAAAAAAAAAAAAAAAAAAAGTAAAACGAAAAAGTAAAAAATAAAAAGTTCTTTTTTTTTAATTAAAGAGCTTGCACGAATCTCAATGCGATCCAAGAACTACAAAATGGATGGCAAAATTGGGCTGGTGCTATCAATAGCATTCCAGCATAACTATATATATATATATATATATATATATATATATATATATATATATATATATATATATATATATATATATATATATATATATATATATATAATGTTCTAGAAATTTCTAGTCTAAAGGCACAAATTTTTTGACTATGAATAGTTAGTTAATTGGTAGGATTAATTGTAGGTTTGTGGTGGTAGGATTAAAACTTTTTCCATCACTCATTAGCAGTGTTGTTTGGAGAATTTTGATTGGAAATAACTTTAAAAGCTTTATGTTTTTTTTTTAATATAATAAAATTAAATGTTTCTAATTACATTTTAAATTAATTCTCCTAGATATTGAAATTTCATATTTTCACCAAATCATAGACTTTTAATTATTTGACAAATATTACTTACTTACTACACGGTATATATATATATATATATATATATATATATATATATATATATATATATATATATATATATATATGTCAGTCAAAATATTCAATATAAAATTACTATCCGTCGATAATTTGCTGACTAAAATACTGCTTTACTATAAAGGCAAATAATAATTATTTTACAGATAGCCAAAATTTTCTCTAAAAATTAATTACAAATTAGAAAAACGAGTTATTTGAGTGTATGATAATTAGTGATCTTATAAATTTATGTTATTTAATTAAATAATCCAACTACTAATGAGACTATTTTGAATTGAACCATACTCGATCATCTAGAAGAGTTTGGTATTTCACCGAAAGTAATGGTGATATCAATATATAATAATTGAGTTAAGGATGTAATATTTTTCTACAACTATAAAAAGGATTAGGAGACTTTTGAGTCATACGAAATGAGTCAATTAAGAGATAATTGAAGGTGGAGACTTAAGTGGAATTTTTTAGTGGAAAATCATATTTTCTTTGATTGACGTAAACACTTGTACCACGTAAACACTCTTTTAGGTCTTCGTCAACTCATACGCTTTTGAACTAAGTGCTTATATATATATATATATATATATATATATATAATTTATATGTCCTTGTTGTTTGTGTGGTTAATTTTTCTTTTTGATCGATTAATTATTAAGTACCCGTATGTTTAGGTATATTAATTAATTAGATATATACTTAATTATAGTTAGGTAATATATATTTATACATATTTGGTAGGACGAGCATGAAATTTTGACCATTCAAAAGTTGGTGATTTTTGTGCAGCACGTATTATATTACCCCGGTCAAAATAGTTACATGAAGCTTAACCCAAGTGATTTGTTTAATTTGGTTCCAATTAGGAATCCCAAAAAAAAAAAAACCCTTCATAATTAAGTTTTGAGTTGAAGTTTTAAAACTTGTTATCTAAAAAAATTAAAACTTAAGTTATATATATATATATATATATATATATATATATATATATATATATATATATATATATATATATATATATATATATATATATATGTTTTTAAAAGCACAAGTTCATTCATACTTGTGAATTTTTTACTATTGAATTTGTATTAAGATTTGTATTTTTTACTTTATCTTTCTCTATGTTTAGTTGACTTTACAAAAGCACGAATCTCAATACAAATTTAATGGTAAAAAATTTAAAAATACGAATGAACTTGTACTTTTAAATATATATATATATATTCCGGCTACGTACATACTCTATATATATCAAATTTTCTATCGTTAGATTTACTCCTTCGATCATTTTCATCCTTTAAATTATATTATTTTTCTAACTATCCACTAAATTTTAGGACCCCACAATCATTCAAACCATACATTTCTTAGTTTAAAAGTTAACAACTTAATAGCACCAATTACTTGGTACTATTAATAGTATATAGAATCTAGCTACTATATTACCGATGGCACCAGGGACGAAGCGAGAATTTAATTCTGAGGGGGACCAAAATATATTCAAATAAAAATTTTAATATATAAATATAATTTTATCGAATTAATTTTTTTTAAAAAAATTATTAATTTAATAATTAATGTAAAAATATTAAAATTAATTTTTAATTTATAGACGTTTAATTTTAAATTATTTTATTTATATTATCATATTTAAATAATTAAAAATTTTACTAAATCTAGCAGTAATTCAATTAAATCGAATTTGTAGTATTTTTAATAAATAAAATTATACTATTTAATAACTATTAGATCATAGAGCTATTCAATTTAGTATAATATTTTATTTTGTTAAATAAAATAGTTCATCTAAAATAGTTAGAAATTTAAAAATATATAAAATAAAAAATTGGAGTTAAGAGATGTATTTCAAAATATCTCATAAGTACGAGACTTTTAGTATATTTTTATCTATTTAAAATACATACAAAAAAAAAAAGAAAGAAAGTTATATTGGTATAAAAAATTATTAAACAAATATTAAAAAACTGAGGGGTCATGACTGTCTATAAAAAAAATAAAGTTAAATTAGTATTTAGGACTATTAAGCAATATTTAAAAGTTGAGGATGACCATGACCACTTTGGGCCATAACATGGTGCTATCAAACACTTAGTGCTATCAAGTTTTCTATCGTTAAGGAGGGCCATGACCACTTTGGGCCATAACATGGTGCTATCAAACACTTAGTGCTATCAAGTTTTCTACCGTTAGATCTACTCCGCTGATCATATATATATATATATATATATATATATATATATATATATATATATATATATATATATATATATATATATATATATATATATATATATATATATATATATATATATATATATATATCTTGATAACTCTAAATTTTTATTGACTTTTTATAGTAATACATATATTTTAAACAAATAAGTGTTAATTTAAAATCATCAAGTCATTGGTAATTATAAAATTTTTCTTCCTTAAATGAAAGGATGGGAGGCTAAGATGATAGTTGACCTCTCAAATTTAATGGATGGCCAGTAATATATATATATATATATATATATATATAGAAAAATCAATAAAATGTATTTTGAATACTAGGTATATATTACATTAAAAAAAAAGTTGCGACCTAAATATAGACCAGAAAATTTCTACCGGTCCATTTTTACGGATTACCCGCAAATTTGCGGGTATGGATATTAATTTTTCTTATCTAAAATTTTTTGGATAAAACAGGTCGGCACCCATTTAGTTATGAGCATTTTGGGCAATCCGTGAGTACCAGCATAAATTTTTTTAATTAAAAATACATATTATTTTTATTTACATATTTTTAAAAATTTTAATTCTAACTTCTTTCCGTATCTTTTTTTTTTTTTTTTATCATTATGGTCATCTCTCGTGCTGCGCCGCCTCCTCATATTTTTAAATTTTAAACGTATATGACTATGATAACAAGAATTTTGTGGTATCATTGTTGAAAATTATTAAAACTTCGGAATTAAAAGAATTAACTACTAAAGTTAGTGGATTGAATTTTGATAGTTTATTTTATAACATTTGACTCTATAATTATGAAAAGTTTATTAATTTTACATCACAAAAATTTAGGATTAATTTATATGCTTAGAAATTTTTTATTATTTATTTTTTATTGTGATATTTTAAATAAATTATGTTATATTTGTAAAAATTATGTATTTTATATTTTATATTAGAAAAGTATAGAAAAAAAAAAAAAAGAATCTTGCGGGTAATCCGCATACCCGCTCGCCCGCCCACGGCGGGCATGAATAAAAATGTTGACTATCTAAAAATTTATGGATAAATTTTAGTCATGCTCATATAACCCGCGGATATATATAATTATTCGTCCGCGGATTACCGAACCAACCCGTTTGCTAGATCTATCTAAAACCAATTGAAAATATTGAATTATCCATACGTTTTTAATTCATTTCGAATTGGATTTTAGTTAGTCTTGTTCTATTCTGCTTAATGAGTTTCTAAAATAATTAGCATAACTGTATTTAATTTGCCAAATAATTTAGTACAATTAACCTTCCTTTAGCTTCAAAAAAAAAAAAAAGAAAAAAAAAAAGCAAAAAAAAAAAGAAAAAAGAAGTTAAAATTGATGGAACCAAAGAAGATTTTGTTTGTGGACATGCTAGTCAGAAGCACATGCACACATGGTCAGTTTGATTGACTGAAAAGCACTAATTTTGGTTTTGCTTTCAACAATTGTTGCAGAAAATCTGCAACATAAATGTGAAAGGGGCTGGCTAGGGTTCACACTATAATAAAATTAGACTATAGCGATACTTTTAAGTATTTTTAAAATTTAAAAAAATGTTTTTGATAAAAATACCGACACTTATTGTAAATATTGCTATATGTGCCATCGCTAAGGTGTATAGCGACACATTTTTATAATGTATCCCAAAAATATGTGGCTATAATCTAATTTTGAATATAGATAAAATATAAATATGACACTTATACAAAAGTGTGACAAATATGTGTTCCTATAACCTAATTTTGTTGTAGTGTCACTCTTGCTTTTAGTAATTTTTGTAATGGATTAATTAGTTGGGAGGGTACACAAAGTTTTGATAACAAATTTGTCACCATTTTAATTAGAATTATAGGGTTTTCTCAACCTAACCCTGTGATATTATGTTGCATTAATCTCAAACAAAGTTTCAGCCCCAACAATACAATAGAGATAGAACTCAATTATTATTCCAAAAAAAAAAAATCCGCGCTCTATCATATTATGTTGCTGTTAAATTATATAAAATAACTGTTATTTTTAAAAATCTTAAATTAGTAAAGAATAATATTTTTATATTTAATATTTTTTCACACGTTGAATGACCTTCGTTGTTTTGATACTATATTAAATTATATGAAATCATGGCTATTTTCTAAAAACTTAAACTAATAGAGAATGATATTTTTATATTTAATAATTACAGCACATTAATTTACTAGATTATTTTTAAACTGTAATATTTTTTATCAGATTAGTCGATCTTTGGAGTAATATAACAAATCGTAGGTATAGACTTAAGCCCTCTCTTTTCCAGTAGATCCTAGATTCAATTAAGTTACAAGTTCACTATTTCCTGACCTTACATTTTTTGTCTATGTACATATGATTGAACAAAGAATATAAGAGTACACCTAATAACTTGCCTAAAATAAACCCAACAAGTGTAAAGTTCTTATAAGATTTGTATTTCCATTCCAATGCAAGGGAGCAACAAATTAAGAAGTTAAATGTAACCTAGGTAAATTAATTTGTTCTCAATGTGATTGGAACTCTCATAGGTTAATTAACCAAATGCTTCATAGTGAAAGGAACCACAGTTACATTGCCTCTTCTTTTCTAGCTTTATTTTGTGCTATGAATATATACATATGGCTCATAGTCAATGACATGAGACAGAAAAACATACATAGAAAGAGAAAAACATATATAAAATTAATTTTGCGTCTGGATGAAAATTAAGTTGTTCTTCAGAATAAGAAAAATAGTGTTCGAATAGTTAGATTGAAATAGTGAGAATAAGAGTAATTATAATTTTAAAATAATTATATTTTATCTAAATAATTAATATAAATATATTAATTAAATAATAATTTAATTTATTTAATTAACTATTGCTAGATATATAACAATAAATATTAATTGATAAAATAATTAACAATAATGAGTATTGTTAATAAATAATTTAATTAACTATAAATAATTTAATAAATTAATTAGTTAATTATCTAATAGTTACATAATTAGTTAATAAAATAATTAAATTACTCAAAATATTAAATTAATTAAAGAGTTAATATAATAATTAAAATTATATTTACTTTAATTAAGCTTATTTTCAGGTGGGAACAAATTTATTCTAGAAAAAAGGTTGGAATAATAATTTCAGTTTTATACCAGTTTATTCCAGAAAGACGAGAACTACTATTTCCATCCAAACCAAAGAGAACAAGACTAAAATAAGATCTTATTTGATGACTTATTCCTGATCCAAACACTACCTAAGATTCACTTCACTTATTACTTTTCATTCTGATAGACACGGACTTATCAGAGCATTGAAAATTATTACGACGAGCGCACAAAAATAAAAACAAAAATAATGATCACATAAAGTAAACAAACTATAAATACACGAAAAACAAAAAAACAAAATCACGCACAAACGAAAAAGAAAAAATTTCACTGTCTAATAATAAAAAGAGTACAATAATATCAAATTTAGCACAGAACTATCTCTATAGCAAAACGAAAAGAACAAAAATATCCACCATATACATCTATTATTATTTTCACAAATTATTTTTTAAAATTTATCACATCAGAAAATTATCTGCGAATTAAAAACATAAATGCGAAAAAGATTACTAATTTCGAATTAAAGATCACCTTAGTAATGCTTGTGATGAGAAAAGAACATGTATCATCGGATGCGTCGACTATCACACACACACACACACACACACACACACACACACACACACACACACACACACACACACACACACATATATATATATATATATATATACTTTCTACAAAATATTAAACGTGCTCTGATGGTGTTACGTGCTACTCATCGAGCTCTATTTAAGTGAGAACAGTATTAAATGCATCTATATTCTATACTAGTTTTCTTTTGTCCAGTACAGAGTCCCCGTGGAATTTCTTTAGCAAGTCATGCACGTGTAGCAAAATTTCAAATTTGTGGAGTTCACATTTTGATCTACATAACTAGATGTGACGTATAGCTCTTTACAACCAAAAAAAATTCATCGAAATTCCAAAGGGAGAATTAATTCCGTGTAACTGCGATCCCATTAATTAATCTATAATTGATGGTCCAACTTTAGGGCCAATAGTTAATTTAGCCCGTGTATATATATATATATATAGTTGGGCTGGAATGCTATTGATAGCACCAATCCAACTTTGCCACACATTTTATAGTCATTGGATTGCATTGAGATTCGTGCAAGTCCTTTAATTAAAAAGAAAAACTTTTTCTTTTTACTTTTTCTTTTTACTTTTTCTTTTTACTTTTTCTTTTTTCTTTTTTTCATTAAAGAGCCTACACGGATCTCAATGCGATCCAATGACTACAAAGTGGGTGGCAAAGTTGGGTTGGTGCTATCAATAGCATTCCAGCCCAACTATATATATATATATATATATATATATATATATATATATATATATATATATATATATATATATATATATATATATATATATATATATATATATGTATAATTGATGGTCCAACTTTAGGGCCAATAGTTAATTTAGCCCGTGTGTGTATATATATATATATATGATTAAACTAGTGTTGACTATAGTTATCAGCATTTTGAATTAAATTTAGTAAATTAAGAAAATTTGGAGTTCAACAAAAATTTAATTTAGGATTTGGAAAAAAAGCTATTGAGTAGTTGAAATATTAATTAGCTATTGAATTCAAATAGTCATTCCTATAATTTTTAATAAATATTTATATATTCATAAGTACGATTTTATATATATGCATGTTAAATTACGATCCACCAGTTAAATTGACGCTCTTATCAATTTTTCTTTATTTTCTTTCCCTTATGTTCATGTTAAATTAAGATTGTGGATATATATATTATTTATCTTTAAGAGATATATATAGTTAATTAAGAATTGAACTAAAATATATATTCATGGATAGTAATTAAACAGGACCCAACAGAACATAAATGCAAAAAACATACATGAGACAAGTGGCTATGAATACCAACCACTTTGTTGTCCTATATAAAGCAATGGGAACACAACCACTAGCTACGATCTAATTATGTTGAACACAAAAATTTTCCATATATATATATAGACTAAGATTACTATACTATTAATAGCACCAAATTATTAGTGCTATTAGATTGTCGACTTTTGAATGAAGAGATGTATAGTTTGGATGATAGTTTGGTTTAGTGGGGGGTGGTTGAATAGTATAATCTAAGGATTAGAAATGATCAAAGAGATTGATATAATGGTAAAATACTTAGTAGCACCAAGTGTTTGATACTATCGATAATATAATAGCCAGACTATATATATATATATATATATATATATATATATATATATATATATTGTACTTTTATATTTTTAAAAGTACAAGTCATTGGTACTTATAAATTTTTAATCCTTAGATAAAATGATTGACGGTTAGAATAATAATGACTCTCTAGAATTTAATAGGTGGTTGGTAAAATAATATAATTTAAGAGCTTGAATTAATTAAAAAAATAAATCTAACGAAAAAAAACTTACAAAGACTAAATAATTAATACTTTTATTAACACTATAGCCAAGCTATATATATATATATATATATATATATAGTAGAGATTATATACTTTTAAAAGTATAAGTCCAATCATACTTGTAAATTTTTTACTATTAAATTTGCATTGAGATTTGTACAATTATACTTTCTCTTTTTCTTTTTTTAATTGACTTTACAATTGTACAAATCTCAATATAAATTTAATGATAAAAAATTCACAAATATAATTTGGCTTGTGCTTTTAAAAATATACAAGCTCTACTCTCTATGTCTCTCTTTCTCTCTCTATTTATATATATATATACACTGGACTTCCTGTAACCAGCTATGAAGGCCAAAAGCTGTTCTTAATGCCTGGTTCTTAACTTGCATTTATTAGTGAATTGAAAAATAGATCGAATAGTAGCTAAATCGTCACTCATATGGTATTTTTCGTTTGTACGTAGATAAATACAGATTTAGATATTGAATGAACACTAAATTAACTTAGAAACACTATTTTCCACTTTTGTACATGCATGTCTATAATTATTATTATTTTTTTAGAAAAAGATAACATACTGCCGTTTAATTCATTGGAAGCATGAATTTAGCTATAAGGGTCGAGACAGCCAGATCTCGGAGAAAAAAAAAAAAAAAAAGGAAAAAAAAAAAAACCCTTAGGGGCAGGCCGAAGCCGAGGACAAAGGCAGGTCACGCGCGAAGGAGCAAAGTTGAGCCGATGGGCAAGAGACCGATTGAAATCTCCTGCTGTTCCGTTCTAACCAGACGGACCACCAAGCAGCCGCGATGGCGATGAAGTCCCCCTGCTCTCGAGGGTTCCCGGTGCTCGCACACGCGTCCCATAGCAGTTTAACCGAGAGGCAGCGTCGGGCAGTCCCATAATTACATGTCTATAATTATTGAGCTACTCTTCTAATTCCTATTATCTAATCCAAAATATGGTCAACTGCTTTCTCATCAAACGAAAGCTAAAACTACAAATCAGTGGTCAATTTTGGTGATCTCACAATTGGCTAGCTCCTACTTTCGGATCGAGTCAAGTCCAACCCAATAAGGGGAACATTAATTAAAGACTCATATCAATTTCCTAACTTGAGTTATAATTAAAGGACAACTAAGCTGCTTAACTTGACCTGACTAAAAATTGTAACTAAAAGGTTTAGTTCTATACATCTCAATCAATCACTGTATACGCGATTAGGTTTATATATATATATATATATATATATATATATATATATATATATATATATATATATATATATATATATATATATATATATATATATATATATATATATATATATATATATATATATATATACACTTAATTACGCATTGCAGTGGTACTTACAGTATGAGTACAATATATATTACGCCACTGTAATTTGATTTGAAGTTAGAGGTAATATTACACCCCGTTTGGTAACGGGGATAAGGAAGGGATAACTCTTTTATTTCCAGATTTATATTCAAACGGGATTAAAAAAATTGAAAATAGCTAAACTCGGGTTTAAAGATTATTCTAGCTATTCCCGGATTTAGCTATTCCAACCAAAAGCTGAAATAAAAGAAATGGAAGACCGGGCACGGAAATCGAGGAAGAGGGGTGGCTTGCTCCCAGCAACCTTTCTCTCTCCTCTCTCTCTCTCTCTGGCATATATATATATATATATATATTTTTCCTTTCTTTTGCATACGCCTAATAAAAATTAATTTTTTTATTTTTTTAAATTAAAATTTTTAAATTTTAAAAAATATTTAAATTTATAAATTTTAAAATTTTAAAATTTTTATTTTATAAATTTTAATTTTTTTAAATTTATTTTTTAATAAAAAAAATTTATTTTATTTCATTTTTGTAAAAAATAATTATTAATTTTAAATTATTAAAATTTATACAATTATTTCATAAATCTTTTAAAATTTATATAAATTTAAAAATTAAATTTTTTACTCCCACTTAAAATTTAAAAATTAATTTTTATTTACTCCCACTTAAATTTTAATTTAAAGGGCAAAATAGTCAAAACACATATTTATCCCCTCTCAATTCATCTTATTTCTCTATATCCAACCAAACATAATTTTTTCTTATTCCTCTTATTCTTCTTATTCCTATATAATTTACCGAACATAATTTTTTTTATCCCCGGTATAACTCAACTATCCAATCAAACGCAAATTTATATTAATTTTTACTTAATTCATAATTTATACCTATCCCCCATTAAACTAAACTTTTCTTATCCCCGAAACGCAGCCTTAATGTCACAATATAATACTGTGTTAAAATTAATTTGTAAGGATACGGAACACGTGCTAAGAATAGAACTGAAGAATATTGGGATGTGTCAGGCTCGGTTCTCGGTTCGGTGTTTGTACTTACCAAGGACAAGACTTACCTTACCAACTAATTAATTAATATATATATATATACCGTACTCCGCCCTTCACGGAGAATATATAATATTTTAATTAATCAATAAATATAATTTTTAAAATTTTAAAATTTAATAATTAAAAAAAATTAATATAAATTTTTATACATTATAAAAAATATTTTTTTATTAATATTTTTAGTTTTTAATATTTGTATTATAATAATTTATTTAAATATTTAATTAAACTTAAAAAAATTCTACTTGTATATTCTTTTTGGGATATATATCCCACATTCCATTAATCTAATGGATGCGGATGTGGTGAGGGTTTTTTGAAGTGACCTCTAAAAGGCATCCCATCTTTAAATAGATAGGGTGTAGGATGTACATCTTTTTTGATGATGTGTATATGTAGTATACTAGTATTGCTAGCCAAATATATAAGGATTTCTTTATCTTGTTAAAAGTAATTGAAAAAAAAAATTTATTATATGCGCTTGGTGTATATTAACACATCATATATTACAACATATATTAAAAAATTAATTTTTTATATTAAAATTTAATTAAATGAAACCTATTTATAAAATCTAATAATTTAAATATATTTACTAAACTAAATTTTAAAATCTCTATTACAGATTTTACGTATGTAGTGTATATATTTATATACACCCAGTATAGAGAATACTTAATAGAATGTCCTCATAATTTAAAAAATAGAGAGAAAATTTTTGCTTGCACCTAATATATACTAATATTTTATATACCATAAAATATATTAGAGAATTAATAAAATATTTGATACTCATACATCGCAAACTATATTAGAAAAATTAATAGAATATATAATACTTAATATTGTAAAATAAAATATAATATAATATATAAAATATAAAATATTTAAATAATTTATTTAAATATTTTAATAAATATTTTATAATTGGTTTGGCATGCACCGAGTGCATCCAATATTTTTTTTGAATATTGAATACTCACGTTGGTCATTTTCTTAAAGAGTGAGGTGGCTCAATATAAGCTCAATATAGAACTCTCAAATTATATATCTAATAGATAGATAGATTACTATGCTTATATATATATATATATATATATATATATATATATATATATATATATATATAGTCCGGCTATTATAATATTAATAGTATCAGGTCATTGGTACTATCAAATTTTCTGCCATTAGATCAATCTCTTTGATTATTTTCACCCGTTAGATTTTACTATTTCCCTAACCACCTATTAAACCCAAGAGCCCCACCATCATCTCAACCACACATCTTTTAATTCAAGGGTTAAAAACTTAATAGCACCAATGACTTGGTACTATTAATAGTATTACAACATAACTCTCACTCACTCTCTCTCTCTCTATATATATATATATATATATATATATATATATATATATATAGTCCATAGTCCTGCTGGAATACTATCAACAGCACCAAACAATTGGTGCTATCAAATTTTCAGTCCTTAAATGAAAAGATGTGCTGTTGGAATTATAGTGGTTCCCTAAAATTTTTACTATTCAACTAATTACCCATTAAACCCTAGGGTACCACTATCATACTAACCGTATATTCCTTAATCCAAAAGCTAAAAAATTAATAGCACTAATGGCTTGGTGCTATCGATAGTATTACAGCCTAGTTCTATATATATATTATTGGATTTTTTATTATTGGATTTGTATTGGGATCCGTGTTATTAAACTTTCTCTTTCTCTTTCTGCAATTGATTTTACAATAGTACAAATCTCAATACAAATTTAATAGTAAAAAATTTACAAGTATATATAATTAGGCTTGTGCTTTTAAAAACATATAAGCTCTACTATATATATATATATATATATATATATATATATATATATATATATATATATATATATATATATATATATATATATATATATATATGGGTTAACCTAGGTTGGTAATATATTGAATCAATTTTAGTCCTTTTTGAATCATATACAAGTAACCATTATTATTTATTTTTAATTCAATAACTAAAAAGTCAGTTTCAAAAATTAAAAAATGTTTGGTGCTTGTAAACATATTCCAGCTCAGTGTAGATAAATAAGCCTTTTTATAATTGAGTGAAATTTTATATTTAAATTAGACTAAAAATTAAGTAATAAAACTATATATATATATATATATATATATATATATATATATATATATGAGAGAGAGAGAGAGAGAGAGCGCTAAGTTGGAATGTTATTAATAGTACGTATCAAGTCATTGGTGCTATTAAGTTTTTAACATTTGGATTAAAAGATATGTAGTTGAGATGATAGTAGGCCCCTTGAATTTAATGGGTGGTTGAAAAAATAATAAAATCTAATTGTTAGAAATGATCAAACGAGTTGATCTAAGGGTAGAAAATTTGATAGTATCAAATGCTCGGTGCTATCAATAGCATTGTAGCCGGACTCATATATATATATATATATATATATATATATATATATATATATATATATATATATATATATATATATATATATATAGAGAGAGAGAGAGAGAGAGTGTGCGCGCGCGCTAAGCTGGAATGCTATTAATAGCGCAAAATTATTAGTGCTATTAAGTTTTTAATCCTTAAATTAAAAAATATATGATTGACATGATAATGGGCCCATTGGGTTTAATGGGTGGTTGGAAAAATAATAAAATCTAACGGATAAAAATGATCAAAGGGGTTGATTTAAGGGTAGAAAACTTAATAACAAATACTTGGTGCTATTGATAGCATAGTAGCCGAACTATATATATATATATATATATATATATATATATATATATATATATATATATATATATATATATATAATATTATAAATTTTGATTATTTAAATTTTAGACTAATCTGATATAAAAATAATAATTTTTTATAAATTTTAATTATTAAATTAAAATTTTTTTTTTTTTTTTTATTTTTCACCTAGCTAATAGTATGGTCGGAAATCTAACTTGTTTGTGACACGGCTCATGTTAAGCACGTTAATAAACAAGTCAAGTACGAGTCAAATTTTTTTAGCTCGATCGATATTTTAATAAATCGAACACGCGTTGTTCCAGCTCATTCTTGTTCGACTCGTCGACATCCTAGAGGTTACACATGTTTAATTTGAGCATACGTGCGGGACAATAGAATCCAACACAAGAGATAATAAACAAAAAGTAATGCTACATGTACATTCCAAAATAGACGTACATTTTATATCTCATTCATTTTCGAATGAGATATTTTTTAGGAATCACTTCAAGTGATTTCTCATCCCACTCTATTTATTTAATGGGTGAAATTTAAGACATACACCTTATAAAAGATGTACAAATAAAATTTTTTATAAACAAATGAGATGAGAGTTGAGATTTAAGATTTGTAACTCGCAAAGAACATGGACTATATACACGATCGAATCGAATTCGGTATTTGGATATAAATTCTAACTAATAAGCAATTCTAAATAGCAAAAAATTTCTGAGTGACCATGTTACGGGCTATATTCCAAACTGTACTTAAACGGTGGTTTTCATATATAATTTTTGTTCTGTTTAAGAAAATGTTATTGGTTTTATATTGAGTGGCTCATATCAAACCCGACCTATAGCCCCCAATTGTGACTCTTGGTAGAAAAATATTTTAGTCAAAAATATATTCTCACTTAGAAATACCACACTTAATTAATGAACACGCAATCAATACAAAAAAAATAAATTAATATTTAAAAATATTATTTTTATATTTAATGTTGGTTAAAAATATTTTAATATAGTGTAGCATTATATTTAAAAGTGATGGTAAGTAAAAAATCATCGTCTATGTACCGATATTTATGTCAAGTATTGGTAAAATATATTCTGATGTTTTAAAATAATAAATTATTTTAAAATATTGACGCTTTAAAACATCAATAATTAAAATTAATAGTAAAATTAGTTATTTAATAAATTAGTTTGATATAATAGAAGATTGATGAAGATATTTTCAAAATATCTTTATTTATTATATTATAAAATATTTTAGGAATGATTTTCTTAAGCGTAGTGTAAAAAGCATCTTATATTAATTTTTTCTTACGATGAATGTTCAAACCATGCATATGTATATATATATATATATATATATATATATATATATATATATATATATATATATATATATATATATATATATATATATATATATATATATATAGAGAGAGAGAGAGAGAGAGAGAGAGAGAGAGAGAGAGAGAGAGAGAGAGAGAGAGACACACACACACACACAATAAAACTTTCACGAACTTTGATTTCGTGTGCCATGGATTCAAGGAGCATGAGCATGGAGAGAGGTGAGGAGGAGAAGAGCTGGGAGAAACATGGCGTGCCGCGAGGCTACGTACCGGTGCTCGTCGGATTGGAGAAGGAGACGGAGAGGTTCTTGTTGCAGATTGAGCTCTTAAAGCACCCCTCTATCATGGTTTTGCTCGAAATGGCGGCGCAAGAGTTCGGCTACAATCAAAAAGGGATACTCAAAATACCCTGTGATGTAAAACACTTCAAGGGTGTTCTTCAAGTGATTTCAAAGCGCTCAGGATAACTAGTTTGAAGGGTTTTTTTTTAATCTCCTTTTCTTCTTTTCTTCTTTTTTTTCTTTTGAGATTAAAATGTTTGTACGTAGTTTTAAGCCTTAATCTTCTCTTTTAATTAATCTATGAACATGATTTCACTAGACTTCTAAATAAGTAATCTATGTTCAAAATACGTACATATATTTATTTGCATATCCATGCACCACGCACGTATAATTAGCACATTGGTGAACATATTTAACATTATCATATTTTGAACTTCTTTGTGTGTATTATACTTTAGATGTTTTGCATATAGGTCCCAGCCAATTTGTTTTTTATGAAAATTGAACTTGTACATAAATTTGTTATAATTTCTAGAATATTTTTTAAAACAAAACTCAAGCACCCTTCACTAGAAGGGCCAAAGTAAAGCTGTCCAAAATATTCGATATTTCACACCTTACTTGAACTCTATCCGAATCCGAACTGAAAATATAACATTGGATAGTACGTATATGAATAAAAAAATTTATCTATCAAAGTTTTGGATATGAGTCCGAATACTTTATTTTCATACATGACTTAGACTCAATGCGAATCCAACTTTTTAATGGATAGAGTTTTGAATAGTTTTTAAATTTGAATTTCGTGAAATATCTGATAGTAATATCCGATAGAGTATGATAGATTTTTTATAGTTTTTGTGTTAATAGAAGATGAGGCATCTTTTTTTATATTGAAATTTTTTTTTTCTTTTACGAATTTTTTTGGACCGAATGCAATTCAATAGAATACGAGTTTTCTATAGTAAAAAATTTATATATTCATAAACTTTTTAATAAAAATAATAATAATAATAATATATATATATATATATATATATATATATATATATATATATATATATATATAGAGAGAGAGAGAGAGAGAGAGAGAGAGAGAGTATAGCTTATATGCTTTTAAAAATACAAAATAATTTATGTTTGTGAATTTTTTACTATTAGATTTGTTTTGAGATTTGTGGTTTTAACTTTATCTTTCTTTCTCTATAGTTGACTTTACAAAAATACAAATCTCAATACAAATCTAATGATAAAAAATTTACAAATATGAATTATCTTGTGCTTTTAAAATCGTATAATCTCTACTCTGTCTCTATATATTAGCATATAAGCTCCACTCTATATATATAGAGAGAGAGAGAGTAGAGTTTATATGCTTTTAAAAGAACAATCACATTCATACTTGTGAATTTTTTATCATTGAATTTGTATTGGATTTGTGCTTTTTATTTTATCTTTCTCTCTCTTTAGTTAATTTTACAAAAATACAAATTTCAATACAAATTCAATGCTAAAAAATTCACAAGTATGAATGGACTTGTGCTTTTAAAAACATATAAACTATATATATATATATATATAACTATTCTCTTATGAGTAGTATAAATCCTTTTATACTCATAATTTTTTTACCCTTTGATAAGGAATGTGCGGTTAGGATGATAGTGATCCCCTTAGAGTTTACTAGGTTGTTGGAGAAATAGTATAAATTCTAGGAACTACTATAATCCTAACCGCACATTTCTTCATCCAAGAGATGAAAATTTATGAGTATAAAAAAATTTTAATCATAAGAATATAGTAGCCGGACCATATATATATATATATATATATATATATATATATATATATATATATATATATATATATATATATATATATATATATATATAATATTTCTAGTGTAGTCAAATTATGATGCTATTTTAGCAAAATTAATTAGTAGCATCTTTTCATTGGCCTTTTTGGATATAAGAATTGTTTTTTTATTTTACATTCTCACAAACGGATTAGATCTCAATGTTTATTAGTTAGGCTTCGTTTTGAGATTGCGGAGGCAGTATGTTATATATGGTACAAAAAAAATATTCTATTTGTATCAAAGATTGCAATAATTTAGATACGGTACATTCCATCATAAAAATTAGTACACAAGCAAATCTTTATTATGTACGTTTTCTTCTACTCCATTTTAGAGGTGGACTTTGGACTGCAGGCTTATTTTAGATGGGCTAGCTCCTGTGCATGGGCCACCCAGCGGACTAAGATCTAAATGTTAAGTCCATATAAAGTAGGGCTTGGATTTTCGATGGTGAATGATTGTGCCCTTATAAGTAATACTCCTCTCAGAGCCTGTCTGGCTCAGATTATCTTGCCACGATTACAAACAATTCTATCAGAATTATTATATTTTGTTTATTCAATTGTAATCTGATTGATAATGTAGTATTATAAATGGTACAGAATTATTCTGAAAATATTACTGATAGGAGATTGAGTATCTCGTATTACTGATGACGGACTATCTTGCATTTTTTATAAAATGCAAGATAGTGTCGCTGACAAAAATATCGATACTTATTGTAAGTGTTGCTATATGTGCCGTCGCTAGGGTGTATAGCGACACATTTTTGTAATGTGTCCCAAAATTATGTCCATGTAACGTAATTTTGGATATAGATGGAATATAGATAGGACACTTCACTACAACAAAATTAGGTTATAGAGACACATATTTGTGATATTTTTGTATAAGTGTCCTATCTATATTCCATCTATATCCAAAATTAGGTTATAGAGACACATTTTTGGGACACATTACAAAAATGTGTCGCTATACACCCTAGCGACGGCACATATAGCAACACTTATAATAAGTGTCGGTATTTTTGTCAGCGATACTTTTTTTAGATTTTAGAAACACTTAAAAGTGTCGCTATAACCTAATTTTGTAGTGCTTATACAAAAGTGTCACAAACATGTGTCCCTATAACCTAATTTTGTTGTAGTGGAAACAAGTTATTCTTGATCATAGCTCTTGTGTATGGAGTTGTTTTTTTTCATCCAAAAGTATTTGCTTACATCTCTTTATATGGTTTTATTTGTTGAGAATGATAACAGAAATATATTGGATGACTTATATATAACATATAGAGCTCACTTGGTAATTAGCTTTACATAACATTACTGGTTATCTCAGCATAACTAGTGATCTAACTTCCGTTATTCGGATTATACTAATATTATATTATTTTATTTGGTTTAGTACAGTGATATAATTTTAAATTACTGCATATGTCAAATTATTCTGTTTGATTCATCTTATATATTCCGATAATCTAGATTGTAATCTGGCATATGTTATAAAGGTATCTACATGTCTCTGACAAAATATTGCACTACATATATATTAAGTATACTACAAAATATTTCTCCACTGCAATGGAGGCTTGGTGGTTGATACCCGAGATCCGAGTTCGAAACCTAATTGCTTCACATTTTCAGCTAAGTTTATTTTAAAAATAAACGAAACAGGTAGCATGCTACCTTTCGACCTCATCTCCTCACACAATATTCTTCTAGAAGGATAAAGAACACCTTGTAGAATTTATGTTCCCTTATTTATTTATTTTTTTAAAAAAAAAATATTATACATCAAATATTACTAAATATTACTAATTGGCAAAACCCTAATCCTCACGAATGCACCTTTCTTCTCCTTGCCGTTTACATGCAACTTGGTAAAAGTGACATCTCAAATATAGTATTAGCCCATCATGTTGATTAGGACATAAATTAAGTGTTTATGACCAATAATAGGTGCAACAAAATATATCCTTAGATTAACCCAATAATAAAACAACAACATTTTGCAATTTAAAATTCATGGTTTAAGGAGTCAACTCAATAATGCATGCACAAAAACAAAGGTTTTAAATCCAAAACTCTCTAGGATGGTCAATGAGGAAACTTAACTATGATTAATTCCTTCCAACTAAAAATAGTAAATTCTTTTTTTTTCTAGTTTTTAAATTCAAATTCCTGCTCCTTAATTGTTTTACTCAATCCATATTATATCATTTAATCAAACTTTTACCATCAAATTTTACTAATTTCATTGTTCAAAATCTAAAATGTACATAAAATAACCATGCAAAGAGGTCAATGCAAGCCTATCTATCTTAACCGTACCCTAGCTTTTTAACTAAGTCAAAATTGTGGTCATTTGTATATATGCTTCACCAAGAAGTGCTTCTCCCAAAAGCTCTAAGAGGAGGGGGGAAGCTCATGGCAAGGAAAGAGAGGTCTCCGAGAGGCTACGTGCCGATGCTCGTAGGGCGGGGGAAGGAGAGGGAGAGAATTTTAGTACGCACCAACCTCCTCAAGCACCCTTGCTTTGTAGTTTTGCTCGAGATGGCCGCGCAGGAGTTTGGTTACGACCAACGCGGGGTCCTTCGAATCCCCTGCACCGTCGAGCTCTTCTTTTCGGTGATAAATGCGGTCGAGAAGGCAAAGTCATGACATTTCATGCATGCTCTCTCTCCTTTCTCTTTTTCTTTTTCTTCTTCGATCCCCCTCTTCTTACTTGTTTTTCAGATTCTTTTTTTTTTTGAGAGAAGGTAGCATGCTACCGCTTCATTCAAGATGGATTGAACTTAGCTACAGGGTGAGGCAGCGGGGCCTCGAAGGAAAAAAAAAAAAAAAAAAAAAAAAAAAAAAAAAAAAAAACTAGCAGAAGGAGTCCCACAGAGAGCGAAAGGCCCGTGCCCGTGTCAGCATCTGGTTCCCGTCGATAAACTTGTTCTCAAAAATCCTTCTGTTTCGCTCCAGCCATAAGGTCCACCAGGAGGCTAATAGGACGGATCTCTCGAACTTTCCTTGTTTGCCCCTTGTTTGGCAGCAGTTCTCCCAGAGTAGTACCACCGAGTTGCTACTGCTTAGCATTCCCTTGTTGGTTAGTTGGTTGCCCAGCAGTACTTTGCTGGCCGCACAGTTGACGAGTAAGTGGTCGACTGTCTCGGTGGCATCACCACACAAAACGCAAATCCCGTCCCCGCTCCAGCCTATCGTGGCTAGCCTGTCCTTTGTGCGGATCCTACCTCTCAGTACGATCCACGCAAATATCCTTACTTTTAGGGGAGTTTTGGCGGCCCAAAGCTTATCGAAAAGGATGACCCTAATCCCGCTGTCCTGCAGGAAGTTGTAAGTCGACTTGACGGAGAAGACCTCCGAACGTTCCCACCGCCACCGAAGTTCATCCTCCCCCCGTCCAGTGGCAAAGTTATTCAGCAGTTCCTTTAGCGCTGCAATTGAGCCGCAGGCGAGTTGCCTCGAGCGTGGGATGCCGGAGAAAACACGGCTCCACCTCCAAGCTCCCCTGCTAAAGCACTCTCTAATCTTACTGTTCTTTGTCGCGACGTCTTGAAAAATCTCCGGGAATTGGAAGCAGAGTCCCCCCATATCCCCCCATTTGTCCCTCCACAGTTCCAC
Source organism: Tillandsia leiboldiana (assembly GCA_029204045.2). Taxonomy (NCBI): domain Eukaryota; kingdom Viridiplantae; phylum Streptophyta; class Magnoliopsida; order Poales; family Bromeliaceae; genus Tillandsia; species Tillandsia leiboldiana. The sequence goes on from CM055083.1 coordinate 565,990, forward strand.
TCCTCTCCCGTCGCCCAACTTGTAATGGGCTCCGCAGTTGAACACCTCTCTTACACTCAGCACGCTCTTCCACCAGGGGGAGGGCGGGGAGAAGGAGGCCCCCTCCCTAAGCGGTCTCCGGTTAGCGTAGTAAAGGTATGAGATAAGCCGCCCCCAGAGGAGATTGCGACCGGACAGCAGCTTCCACCACCATTTTGCCAGTAGAGCGGAGTTCATGTTGCTCAGGTTTAGGACTCCCAACCCTCCCCCCCTCCGGTTTCGACAAACAGTCCTCCAGTTGACCAGACAATCGCTGCCCAGAGCCGACTTCGTGCCCTTCCAGAAGAAAGATCTTCGAAGTCCTTCCATACGCTTGATGGCCCATTTAGGCGCTCTGAAGACCGAAAGTGCGTAGAGAGGCAGCCCGGTTAGCGTTGAGTTGACCAGGGTAAGCCTGCCCCCAAGCGAGAGCAGCTTCGCCTGCCAACCTTCAATCCTATTTCGAAACTTGTTAATGATCAACCACCAGTCTTCTTTCGTTGGCCGTTTGTTAGAGAGCGGAAGGCCGAGATACTTGATTGGCAAGTTCCCCAGCTTACAGCCGATTAACTCAGCCAACCTCGTTCCCCTTCTTGGCCGGCTGCCAAAGTAAAGGAGCTCAGACTTGTCCCAGTTAATCTTCAATCCGGACGCCCATTCGAACAGTTGCCACAGGAACTTGAGGTTGCTCGCTTCCGAGCGTTTGGCCTTGCAGAAGAAAAAAGTGTCGTCCGCATATTGAATGATGGGCACCGAGCACCCCGCCTCAGGCCCCATGCCGGTGATTAGCTTGTTGGAGACTGCGCGCTTCGTCATCCGTGCGAGCCCTTCCGCCGCGAGCAGGAAGAGCAGTGGTGAGAGAGGGTCCCCCTGCCGCAGCCCCCTACCGGATTTGATCCATTTTGTTGGTGTCCCGTTGACCAGCACTGCGATTTTAGCATTCGCGATGCATTGTTCGATCCACCCGCACCACCGAGAGTTGGCCCCGAGCCAACCCATGACCTTGAACAAAAACCTCCAGTTCACCCTATCGAACGCCTTCTCGAAGTCGACTTTGATCGCAATACATTCTGCTTTGGCTTTAGATCCCCAGCTAATGAGTTCGTTTGCCGTCACGAAGGAGTCCAGAATTGTCCTCCCCTTCAGAAAGGCCGCCTGGCAAGGTGAGATTACGCCTCCCATTACCTTAGCGAGTCTGTTTGCTAAGACTTTGGAGATGATCTTCTGGATACCGTTAATTAGGCTAATCGGCCTGTAGTCCCCGGCAGCTTTGGCACCTTCTTTCTTGGGAATTAAGGCGATGAAGGAGTAGTCGATCGGTCCAGTGTTAAGCTTCCCCTCGTACAGGTCACCAAAGATCCGGTAAATATCATCCTGAATAATCCCCCAGAACTTTTGGTAAAACCTCAGGTTGAAGCCGTCTGGGCCGGGCGCCTTGTCTCCCCCAAGCTGGAAGGCTGCAGTCTTGATCTCCTCTTTGCTGAAGGGAGCCGAGAGTGCCTCGGAACCCAGCAGTTGGTTGTCCCCGAAAAGGCCGCTCCAGTCACCAGAGGAGTCAACCGTGTCACTGGCCTGAGCGAAAGCCTCCTTGAATTTATAGTAGAAATAGTCCCTCTTTGCACTATCCCTTGTTAGCCTGTGACCGTCATCTTCTACAACCTCAATATAGTTTCTTCGTCTGCGCCCGTTGGCCACGGCATGGAAGAAACTAGTGTTACCATCACCTTCTTTGAGCCAGTGCTGGTTAGCTCTTGACTTCCAGAGGGCCTCTTCTTCCGCTACAATTGCTGCCAGCTGCAGTTTTAGAGAGCTGCGGCGCTCCAGAAGTCCGGTGGAGAGGCAAAAGGACTCCTCGAGGAGGTCCAAAGATTGAATTTCCTTGGAAAGGTCTAGCTTTGCCTTAGAGAGACAATGGAAGTTGGCCGCACTCCATTCCCTGAACCTGACCCTGCAGTGCCTGAGCTTGGCATTGAAAGAAAGGATGCTCGACCGGTTATCTGCCACCTCGGTCCACCACAGCGGCATTCGCGACGAGAAGTCCTCCCGTAATAGCCAGGCATTCTCGAATTTGAACCTCCGAGGGGGAAGGCTCCCACCGGTCGACAGACGAAGCGGGGTGTGGTCCGACGTTATCCTGGGTAGGCCCACAACCTTAGTAAGGGGGAAGGCCAAGTCCCACTCAGTCGAGACGAGAAAGCGGTCCAGCTTAGCGAGCGTAGGAGAGGCCTGCATGCTAGACCAAGTGAATCGTTGATTGCCAATAGGGAGGTCAATGAGGCCCAGGTTGCCTAACAGATCTGAGAAACGGGACATAAGCTTGCGGCACCAACTTCTCCCCTTTCTTTCCTCAAGGCTCTTGGTGAGATTGAAGTCCCCGCACATGACCCACGGCCCTCTGCAAACCCCGCGTAACCCCTCCAACTCTACGCAGAACTCCTCCTTCCCCTCCCACGAGGGCGGTCCATACACGTTCGTAACGTAGAAAGGCAAACTGCCAGAGTTGCAGTGACTCAGCTTAACCGTCAGAGAATAGCGGCGGATCACCACTTCAGAGCAAGAGAACTCTCTTGAGCTCCAGCAGGTAATGAGGCCGCCCGAGGCCCCAACAGATGGCAGGAATTGACACTTATCCACATGGGATCCAGCGAAAGAGCGAAGAAAAGACGCGGACACAGAAGCAACTTTGGATTCCTGCAGACAGTACACGGCCATCCTAGAAGAGGATAGGCCACTCCTAACAAGCCTCCGCTTACCGGAGTCGTTCAAACCACGAACGTTCCAACAGCATAAACTAAACATAAAAGGTACAACACGCGCGGGAGCAGACGGGACAGCGGGGACCCCCTAGGCAGTCCCCATGAAGGCCACAAGCTCCAGTGCCTCCTCGTGAGACAAAACCACCCCGCATTGCACCCCCAGCTTTTGAGCGCGAGCACAAGCTACCGAATCTGTGGTCCTAACCGCCAACGAAGCATTGCTAGCCGGGGCCAGGGGCTGTCTTGACGAGCGCAAGGTCAGGTCTCGACCCGCCCCGCCCTCCCGCAGCTTCGCCTTGCGCGCAGAAGCCCTAGCTGTTGCCGAAATAGTACCGCGGCCCGCAAGCCTGAGGCTTCTCCTGGAGGTGCTCCGCAACCCTTCCCGAGCGCCAACGAGGGCAGCTTCCAAAGCTTGGACGTCCTCCGCGTCGTTCTCCGCGATCGTCGAGTCTGCCGCAAACGCCAGCTTCCCGACCAACTGCTCTGCCGCCGCCGGATCTGGTTCCAGACCTCCAGCCCCCACGGGCGACAGCCCCGCCGCTTCCGCCAGCTCCTCTGCCTCCATCGTCGGCGCGTGTCCCCAAACCTCTGACCATCCCCCAAGCCCGCCTGCCGTGCACCCAACCGTCGTCGGCCCCGGCATCGGGTGTCGGAACAGGTGGCGACCGACACCATCGAAGGGGGGAGAGGTCGGGGCGGGCCGGAGTGAAAGCCGCAGACCCAGAGGGGTTAGGACCAGCTTGTTCTCGGGCTCGAGATTGAAGCACTCCCCCCGAGTGGCCCGACTTAGTAGAGAAAGGCTTGGGTCCATCCAGTCGAGGCCCACTCCCAGGGGCCCCGAGGCAGGCGGCCAGCCCGAAGTGCCCAGGTCCCGGATTGCCGGCCCGCAAGACCTAGGCCCAAAATGGCAGATCACACTCCCCACATAGAAGCTCATGCCCGCCCAGTCACACCCGTCCCTAGCCAGCCCTGGGCCCACTTCGTACCCGTCACCCGATCTCCCAGGAGTCCCAACCAGGGAGGAGTGGCCCACCAGGCGTTCGTGCGTCCCGAGTAAAGGACCTCCGTAAATCCCATCAAAAAGGTCAACTTTGTAGTTCCCATCCCACGCGCGCCCACCCCAAGAAGCGACCCCAGCCGCGCGATGGTTCCCCCCCGCAGGGGAACAAACAACTCCACCTCGAAAACCCTCCCCAGGAAACAAAGAAGGAATGGTGAAAGAAAGTCCTAGGTCATCGCCCGCAGTGACCACCCTCGAGAGTCCCCCTCCACCCTTCCTCAGGCCGGCAACGAGCAGGACCGGTGCAGACATGGGGGAGCGAGAAAAGCTGACACCTCGGGGAATGGGAGGTCCGACCCGCAACCAAACCTTCCCTTCCCGGCTTACCTCGATGCCCGGGTGGCTGGCGTCCCACCCCACACCGGCCCACGGCACGGAAAGTACGGCTCTACCGACCCGCCCTGCCCCCGCCGCGCCGACCTGGGCGCCGCCGCGCGCGTCGTGGTCAAAAGACAAAGGCCTCCACCGGTCTCGGATTTCCGACGAATTCCACGAATCGCTAGGGTCGGAGGCGCGATGTCCGCCCCCCACACTGTCATCTTCCAGGTCGTTGTTCTGGTTGGTCCACCGTGCAAGTTGTCGCCCCAGCGGGTCGGTTTGGCCACCCCCCTCATTGGGGTCGCCGCCAGCGAAAGAGGTGCCTCGGTCGTCCCCGCCGAAGGGGGCGGTGCTCACAAGGATGACGCGGATGATAAGAAGATGATCCCCCATGGTAAGGTGCAGATTTTCCGGTATATCCGACGGATCTTCCACGGCAACCTGGCACTTGAAGTAGTTGATGTTCAACAGGTTGCGGCTATCGTCGTCCGTCCGCAAGAATCTGCCGAACCCGTTGACGATCGCCGCCACCTTGCCTTCGGACCAACATTCGAATGGAAGGTTCATGAGCTTAACCCATACTTTGAAACGCAATCTGGATCTCACGGCTTCGCGGAGGGGGTTCGAGACGAAGCATCTGAGACTGCAGTGTGCGAGTCGAAGCCCCTCTCTACTAATCAGCTCCTCAGGCGGCACCCACTGCGGAAGAAAAATAACGTAATCGTGCTCTCTGAACTTGGCCACCAAGAAGTCGTTGGAGAGTCCTCCGAATCGGCCGGCCATGTCATTAGCAATCGTTCCTTGAGGGTACAGGCCAAGATTAGCTCTCCCACACGTGATAGCTACGACGGCCCGCCGGTTTTGAACTTGACGAGTATAGAAGCCCTCGGTGAGCGGGGCGAACACCTTCAGAGCTTGAGGTCGGAACCGAAGCATCTTCCGAATAGGCTTGACTCCCGGAACACGGCAGTAGCGGGCGTAGTGTCCGTAGCCGAAGCACTTGAGGCACCTGACCGGGTCACGGCAGTCCCGCGCCCAGTGATCGCGAGCCAAGCACCGGAAGCACCCACCGGCCCTGCGCTCAGTGCCCGTCCAGCGATGGCGAAGCTTGGGGGATGGTGGCTTGCGGGTGTTGGGCCTAGGAGTGAGGAGGACCTCTTTATAGGAGCGCCTGCTGCCCAGCCTTGCCCTCCGCAAGACACCCTTCGGATGGGCTGCCTCTCCCTTACCTAACCTCACCTCCGACGTGACAGCACCTATGGTGACAAGAGGCTGCCCCTTTTGGTCAGCCCACGAGACACAGCCACGCACTTTTGCCAGTTTCCTCAGCCCCGTCGAAGGCAGCGAGGAGCTGCAAGAACCAAATTCAGAGACCACCCCGTGATTCCTCCCCTCCGAGTGAAAGGTTCGCTTCGAGTCTTTGGTATCCGCAGCAGCAGGTCTGGATTCCCCCCCGTGATACATCCTCTCTTGATGCGACCTTGCGGTGGGTTCGACCAGCGCTCGTCGTGGGCTGCGCGGCCAAACATCCAGAAGCGGCTCCTTCCCGGCCCTCCGAGTTCCACAGACATCAGCCGCGGTCCCTAGCTCATGAGCGGCAGGCTTTGGTTGGCCTGCAACAGAACGCCGTGGCGACCCGACCTTCTCCCGTAGCAGTGCCTCCGCCGTAGACCCGGACGCAACGGTCGTCCTATGCCCGGCCCTGTTTGGCCGCGTTCTCCCTCTCCCACTCTCCCTCTTACGCTCTCTCTCTTTCTCACTCATGACAGCCGCGAGAAAATTGTTTTTCAGATTCTCTTTTAATTTGTTCTCTTACTTCTTCTTTTCTAGAAGTATTGATTAGCTAGTAGAATAATACTCAAATTTCAAATGGTTCATAAACATGATCATAAACAACATTTGTGTTATCAATTGCTGTAAGTTTTGTAGCATTCTCTTATTGTACACATATAATAGAGATTCAAAACTAGGGTGTTAATGCGTCGGAAATTCGTGTTGAATAGGGGTTGCCACACTGCATGTAAATCAAATTTTACTCTTTTTTTTTTAAGGGTATTAATTAAGATGAACCAAACTTAACTAGCTCGTGTTGAAATTGAATTTTAATAGGATCAAATAGAGCCCAAAAATGGTCATCAACCTTGACATGTACAAACTCAATGACTCAATTAATTCTAACACTTGAACTTGCTATGCACACACAATGATATAAAGCAATAATACACTCGTAGGTCCATTATAGGGAAAAATAATTGGAAAATGCTATGTGTACACCCCTTTCGGGGTGTACATCATACACCCCACCCATCTAAGGGTGGGGGTGTGATGATGGATCACTCGATGTGACCCGTAAAAAATATCGGCACCATTAAAATGGTGGAGGTGTATGATGTACACCCCTTCGGGGTGTACATGTAGCATTGCTCAAAATAATTACTTGACATGGGCCAAAAAATTACTCTAGCTATATAGGGGAAGTTTAATGGACCAAACAATATTTAAACCCAGTTCTTTTTGGGCTGGGTCCGAACTTGGATTTTGCGAAGAGATATTTAGAGCACGACTCGAACCGGCACGGCCTAAATTTGCTTCGGGTTGGACCCAACTCGAACCTATTTAGTTTCGGAACTCAAAACCAAAATCAAGCTAGGGTTCACCACCCTGGTTATTCGACTTATAATCACACATGTTATTTGTCTATTTTGTATCAAGCTTTAATGGAGTGTTACCTTAATTAGGCATTTATTTCGAAAGAGAAAGAGAGAGAAGGAAAAACAAAATAAAATCATATGCTGAAAATATCAAAATGCCACATTAGTTGAAGAAACTTAGGTGTTGTTTGATTCCACGTAATTATAAATATAATATAGTTTGAGATACACATAACTGAGAATATAGTAATTATAATTATATGCATCTTATTTTGTGAATATATATAGTAGAAAGTGCTACAATTATAAATATTTTATTTGATTGTATGCATTGAAAAATGTATTTATAAATTTCTATCATTTTACTATGTGTTGGTGAGATTATATCTTATGTAAAAAAATAATAATTATTACTTAAAAAAGTCTTATACAAGGTGTATAAATTTATTTTTATTTAAAATTACTTTATTCAAAGCGTTGTATTTGGAACTGGCTGAATTTAAATCTATATGTAGTTATAATTGCAGTATAATTATAACTACGTATAACCAAATAATCCATTAAAATTAAAATGGCACGACAAAATATGACTGAAATTGTGTTTCTAAATATGGCTATAAACTATGCTAAAAAAAGTGAATAATAAAAGACACAAGGGGTAAGTGAACTGTTGCTCTTCTTCAACTGTCAAATTGTACCGAACCATTTTTAGGTAACGTTTTTTAACTATTGACACCAATTACTTACTATTATGATGAGATTAATTTCAACACTTGTGTCCTTGTGATATTTAAAGTTCTCATAAATGTGGTTAGGTCAATGGATACAATTACAACAAATATGGTTCCATGTCACATTGTCACATCAAATTTTTAGTCCTAGTAATTAATGGCAATTGATTTCAAACCAAAAGATTTTTAAGCATTAAATGTAACTTATAACATATTACGAATGAATGGCTCTTTGATACTTGAAATGCTTAAGTACCTTTAATTTTAACTTTAATGAAAGGAGAAATTTGTAAGTGAGAGAGCAATAAATTGGAAAGTGACCAATTTTTTGTACTTACAACTCCATTAATATTCATGAACCTAACCCAAAAAACAGACCCTCACCCTATTTTTGTTGACAAATATGCAATAATATAGTTCATGATATTAACAGAATTAATTTTATTATATACAAATTATTTTATTATCGACCGATCCAAATAATATAACTAATATATATATATATATATATATATATATAAAATATTTTTTCGTTCTGATCTAATTAATTTGAATTTATTACAGATAATTATATCAAAAATAATTCTTTAAATGTTTATAGTTAGATGTTGTTGTCTACAACAGCTAGATAGGGGTGAAAGAGGAGTTTGGACTCCTTTATTGCATGCTTTTATTAAAACTTCTTCTCTATAATTTTATATCATTCAACTTCATTAATAAATTCAGAGTTTAATTATTTCACTCTTCCACGGCTCCTCCTCTTCATAAATTTGCTCATTTATTGCTCATTAAATAAGAGAAAAAGATGCGCAGTAGACCAAGTTTTTAATGCTTTTTAAATTTGACAAAAATGATATTATCACGAGTAGGTATATGCATAAAAAATTTACTCAAAACGTCAAAAATTTATTATTGTGTGAATGCTGTGTAAAAAATAATTATAATTATGGTTTTTAGTATTTATATGTTAGATATTTTTTTTAAAAAAATTGGATGCTACGAAACTCTATTAATTAAATTTTATTTTTATTTATTAATTAATTTTGATGGAGCCCATGACCATTGTGGAGTACGTGTGGCAGATGCTCACGCGTTTATTTATTAGAATAGAAGAAACAACATCATCGAGCATTAATAGCTCGCCACGTGTAAAATGGGTGGGCCCATCATGCATTTAATGGTGATGTGGACGTGACCATTAATTGGGTGTTTTTTTTTTTGTTTTTTTTTACATAATATAGAGGGGTTCGAATTGCTTAATTATAATTAATCCTGTATGTGAGATTCACTTTGCTCTAAATTATAATTTAGCATAATTAATCCGTACTGTTTATATCATACGTTCTTAATTAATTATGTTAAAAATTGATGGTTACACTAATTATATTCAACAATAAATATTAATTCTAATTTGAAATTATTATACCTTAAATGTTTCAAACATATTCTATTTATTTTTATTTGTTTGTTTCAAATATATCATCCCTATATATATTCTTCCGTTATACAAAAATATATCTAAGGTTAGTATCTATTAAATTATCTTAAGTTAAAAAATTTATCCTTACTAAGTGTGTTCTATTTTATTATATTTTATTTTTTTTGAAATTTTACTATCTCATCTTTTATAGCTAAATTTTTTTACAGAATAAATGAAGCAGATAGCAAGTTATATATTTTTCTCTCAAAAAAAAATTTAAGTTAAAATTTTTTTCGAGTAAAAAAAATTTAAATATTTAATTTTTTCTTAATTTAAAGGCAAATAAAAAAATTAGTGATGATGAAAAAAATATATTTTAAAAAATAAAAAATAAAATTTTTTTATTATTTCTAACCGAAGAACAAATAAAAAAATTAATTATAATAATATATATATATTTAGAATGACAAAATAATAATTTTACAGAAACAAACCAATAAAAATATATTTTAAAAATTTTTAGAATATTAAAAAAAAATATTTTTAATATTAAATTTTGAAAGATACGAAAGCATGTTTAATAGAGCAGTAATTTATATGGGTAGGGCTGTGAGATTAGTCGGCATCTCGACGTGATCCATGCATGTACACAAACTCCTGTGGATCGAAATGAAGAAATTACTCACTTAGTTGAAAAGTATTATTATTATTATTATTATTATTATTATTATTATTATTTGTGTACATCCATTGAAACAGTAGTACTGTGAATTTCATTAAAGAAACAAAAATAAAAATAATGTTTATTTTTTTTCCCCAGAAAAGGACGAGGAAGACTTTATTCCCGTCAGCGGAACTACATTGGAATTAATGGAGATATACAGTACGTTTTGCTCACGTTTTTATTGATTACACCATTAGCTTAATATTTATATTTTATATATATAAATATATATACATATATATTGTGAACAATATATATATACATAATATATATATATATATATATATTATGTATGGCTTGTTTATTAAATAAATAAATAATTTTAAATTTATTTAGAGCTGGTTATGTGTATTGTGAAGAACAATTTGGGAGCAGGTAAAGTAGTATGACAACGAGTGTTAGATTTTGATCCATGAACCCTTTTCCTCAAAAGAGTGCATGTCCCCAACACGTACGAGGCCTAATCAAATGCTCTAGCTGATTATGTAAGAGAACAAAAAAAAAAAAAAAAAAAATCCAACTTATAAGATATTCATCCACCAATCAATACGAGCAAATTAATTAACCATTCATGCACCATGCATGGCGACGACAAAAAGCACTTTAAAGTATCCCAAACCCAAAAAAAATAAATTGCTCGATCTCTTCTATAACTCCAAAAACAATTAATTCTCTCCTTTATACTGGTCCTTTACAAAAATTCGAAACAAAAAAAAAGTTAAAAAAATGTAAACTATATTATATATATATATATATATATATCAACTGATACATTAACCTCTCCTATATATATATATATATATATATATATATATATATATATATATATATATATTAATGATTATACATTTTATTGAAACAAACACACAAAAAGAATGTGCAGGGTCATAATACATATATGAGGCTCAAACAAAGGACTAGAAAGCTAGGTAGCTAGCTCAGTAGATATCGTCGGCGGCGGCATTGAGATCGATCCGTGGCTTCTTCTGCGGGGGCGGGGGGTGCGCGGCGGAGAGCGCGGGGACGTGCGAGTCGCACCGCGGGCACCGGGGGTCAGCGCTGGAGATGAGCACGTAGGTGAGGCACGCCGGGCAGGCGGCGGCGCGCATCTCCGTATTCGTCTCCCGATGCGGGGACTGGCGGTGCCTCGGGGAGGGACTGGCGGTGGCGGTGGCGGTGGCGGTGGCCGTGGAGGTAGAGGTGGAGGAGGGCGAGGGGGAGGCGGAGCCTGTACGAATGGCGGCGGCGGCGGCGGCGGCACGGGAGCCACGCTCGGCGCGCTCGAGGGCGCAGCGGACCTTGTCGAGGGTGCACACGCTGCTCGGGAATGCGGAGGTGGCGGGGACGGTGGGGGAGAAAATGTTGAACTCCGCAGCTGCCGCAGCAGCCGCGGAGTATGGAGGAGGGAAGTTCAGGTCATGTACGTGGCGGGGAGTTAGATAAGTCCTACCTGACTGAAATGGCCAAAAGAATATTTCACATAAACACTCAAATTTTTTGTTGATTTTATAAAATTAAACATTAATATTATAAGCACAAACAGATTCAAATTCAAAAACTTTTTATTCTAATTTTTATAATATTTTAATATTTATATTCAATATATATATATAGCTATGATAATACAAAGTTATTGGTGTTATTAAGTTTTTAATCCTTAGATTAAAAGATGTGTGGTTGAGATGATAGTGGGCCCCTTAGGTTTAATAGGTAGTTGGAAAAATAATAAAATCTAACGAATAAAAATGATCAAAGGAGTTGATCTAATGGTAGAAAACTTAATAGCACCAATAACTTGATACTATTAATAGTATAGTAGCCGGACTCATATATATATAAAAGAAAGTTTATATATTTTCAAAAGCACAAACTCAATTATATTTATAAATTTTTTATTATAAAATTTATATTGAGATTTATGTTATTGTACTTTTTCTTTAGATAAAATATATAACCCCAATACAAATCTAATGATAAAACAATTACAAACATAATTTTGAAAATATAGAAACTCTATTATATAGGGTCTGGATACTATATTCTTATGAGTAAAAAATTTTTGTACTTATAAATTTTAATCCCTTGAATGAAAAAATGTGCGGTTAGGATTATAATAGTTCCTAAAATTTTTACGATTTTCCCAACAACCTAGTAAATCCTAGAAAGACCACTATCATCTTAATCGCATATTCCTTCGTCCAAGAATAAAAAAATTCTATTATATATATATATATATATATATATATATATATATATATATATATATATATATATATATATATATATATATGAGTAGGTGCTTATATGTTCTTCATATATCATTTTAACTAATTTTATATTTTAGATTATATTATTTTATCAATCATTCGTTAAATTTTAAAAAATTACTATCATTCTAACTACATATTTCTTCATCTAAATGTAAAAAAATCTACGAATATTAATGATTTGATATTTTTAAAAATATAAAAACACAATTCAAAATCTTTATTTTATAGCACGAAATTTTGTTACTTTTAACAATAAATTGAGAAATTATAAAAAATAATATTTAATCTAAAAAATTATCATATTTGATAAGTATATTTCTCATGCGTTAATTTTATCTCGGTAAATTCTTTTATATTACATTACTAGTGCAAAGTTTTCACAAAAAAAAATTGCTTTTGTTTATTGATAAATAGCTCAAATAATTTTAATGCTATTTAAATGACAAAAACAAAAATAAAAAAAAAAAAGATAAAATTTTTTTTAATTATTTTTGTAAAATATTATAAAAAAATGAATTATTTTTCAAGGTATAAGTAAAAATTTCACTTGACAACATCAAAATTCAGAATTTAGTATGTCAATAAAAAAACATTAATAATTAATAATTTATTTGTCATTAAAAAATATATATTATTAATGAGGAGACAAAAAGGTAGGAATTTGTGAAGGATCATTAATTAATCCTATATTTTCAATTAATAAAATAATATCTGAAATTAATAAATATAAATTCCTTTTAAAAAATTTTTACTATAAATTACAAAATTAAATTTAAAATTAAATCATCAAAACAATAAAAATTTCTCATGATAACTAATTAAAAGAAAAAAAAAAAATCTAATTTTGAACTTATGCAGAATAGAATTTCACTTCCCGGCCAAATTCCAAAATAAAATCATACAATCACTCAGAATTAAACTTCAAGCAAAATTCTTAATATCTATAAAAAAAATTTCTAATTTTTCTGATTTTTCTGCATAGAATTCTCAGTAACTTTAAAAAAAGAAAAATAAAAAATTTCTCGAATTTCTGCAAATCAAATTAAGCACAAAAGCATCAAATTGAGAGAAATTACCATCAAATCGAGCCTCCTCTCCCACCCCGAAGGCACCTTCACGTCGAGATCGACCTCTTCCCCCCCCATCGCGGCGGCGCCGCTCCCTCCTCCTCCTCCTCCGCCGCCGCCTCCGCCGCCGCCGCCGCCGCCGAGCAAATCCCTCGTCACGAGCTCCCTCTCCGCCTCCCCTTCCTCTGCGTACCCCCTCAGCATCCTCGCCACCGAGCTCACGTCCGCCGCCATTTGCGACCGCCTCCCTAAGCTCAGGGTTCCCACCTCCTCGATCTCCGACGAAACCCTAGCTCGAATCGATCACCACCACCACCACCACCACCACGAGGAGGAGGAGGAGGAGGAGGAGGAGCCCTAATTGGGGTTCACTTGTAGAGGAGAGAAGGGGAGGGTAATTATATATGTATATATAGGGGGTAGGGGATTGGGGGAGATTTTTGGGTATGCAATTAAATGACCTTATTAATTAATTAATTAATTAAAATAAATGGGGAAATTACAAATTGAGTGGTTGTATTAAATGATAAGGTATTAGATACTGTTATTTAATGATTGGTTAAAATTATTTTTTTCAAAAATAAATATTTTGTGATGCTTATTATTATTGTTATGGGTCCCCTAAATTGGTACCCTTTTTTGTTCATAAAAATCAGAAAAATTATATGCTCGCAGCGTAAAATGTCACGTGAGTACCTTAATTTATTAACAATTATATTTAACTAGTAATGTGGTGAGTAAATGAGCAAGTGCATATCTAGTTAATATTCCTTGGAATGTTAAGGGGGGTGCAAAACTTAAATGCTTAGAATACCAAAAGTTTTTTATTTTTGCTGTGGTGAAATAATGAGTTTGTCTTTTTCGCTAGAATTATTCTGTTGCAATATAAGTTTTTTTTTTTTTTTTTATTACAGTAAAAAAATAATAAATTTTTTAGTAAAAATTATAAATAAATTTTTTTATATAAAATATGTCATTTTAAAAAAAATTATTGGGGTCAGCTTTTGATGAACCTAGCGGATTGCGAAATAATAATAATAAATAATTGAGTTTAAGATAAAAAAAATTTATTAAGTAAACAATATTAAAAATATTATTTTATAATAATAGTTTTAATTTGTGAAGAATAAATATTATTTGATATTATTTCACATAGTATTTGAGTAATATTAAAAATTAATATTTTAATATTTTATATTTAAATATTTAGCTCTTTGCCCTTTATATATTTTTTTTAAAAAAAAATAAAAATTGATTGATCACTTCAAACTAGATTGGGACAGACTAACTTTAATTTTATTTTTTATTTTTATTTATTGCTCCATTAGGGGTTAATCCGGGAGCGAATTTTTGATAAAAATAAAATGATATCTCATCTCCCGCTTCATTAACTTGATAAATCAAAATAAATTATATATTTTTATATTTTTTATTTTTATTTATTATTCTATTCGAAACGAATCGGATGGAAGCTCCACCAACCCGGATCCATTTGCATCAGTAGTGCAAACTTAGTACTCACAAAATCATATTGTGCATATATGCATGCTTTTAATTTATTTTGAATAAAAAAAATATTTGAATAATAATTGGGCAGCAAAAGGTAGCTGGTTATAAAGGCACACTTTATTGGACTATTGACTTTATAAAAAAAATCGAAAATAGACACCATTCATATAAAAAAAAACAAAAATAAATTATGAAAATATATCATATATTACTTTTTGGTTTTTAATCTTTATGATAAGGATATCTATATATTTTTCACTCTTTTTTGTATACTTTTTATCTCCTGCATTAAATTAAATGCACCGGGCAATGTTTGATATTGATGTTAGTGGGAGATCACCTAAAATTTATCTAAAATTTTTATTTTAAATTTAAATTTTTTGGTATCTTATCATACATAGTATAAAAATTTTAAACTTAATCAAATATATAAAATAATTAGACTACCAATTTGTGATTTTAAATACCTACCATTAATGCCTCAAGCAGTGCTTTTTTCTCTTTTTTTTTTGAAAGAAATATAGCATGGTATCCGATTCGTTTATTTTTTAAATAAACTTAACTGGAAATATGAAGTGACTAGACTTCAAATTCGGGTCTCGGGTATCAACCATCAAGCCCTTTACTACTTGCACTAAGGACGATTGATACTCAAATAGTGCTTGGTATTGGGTATAAGGGGGATAAGGGGATTATCCTCCCTCTTATACCCAAACACTAATTTTGGATGAGGGAACAGCTATTTCCCTATATCAGGTTATTCCGGTATAATGGTGGAACAGCTGTTCCACCCCACAGGTGGAACAACTATTCTGTTTCACCTGTTGCTTATTATTTTATTTTTTTTAATTAAAATTTTTTAAATTATAAGATATTTAAATTTATACTTTTTTTTATAAATTTTAATTATCTCTATTCTTTTTATTCTTTTTTAATTTACCAAATACAATTTTGTTTATTCCTGATACAACTCCTATACTCAACCGAACACAAAATTACTTTAATTAATTCCTGCATGCTTGTACTTGAACTTATATCTATTTCAAAAATAATTAATTTTTTCTTATATTCGAACCAAACGCAACCTCGGTGAGCTGCATTAGAAATAAAAAAATATAATTCTTTTTGATAATATATCTTATTCCAAAACTAGAATAACCCCTGTATGACATCATTCTGTACATAAGAATTTTGAAATATGCTCAGTTTTCATATATAAAAATGTGATACATAATAACTAAACCTTATAATCCAAGCAACCTCATTAAAGAGATGCTCAATATTATTATTATTATTATTATTATTATTATTATTATTATTATTATTATTATTTTGGTACCCAACAAGTCCAATTAAGTTACAATATATGCCATCATTTATTACACACATCATCATACATAAGAAGTTGTCAAACTTTATGGAGAAAGGCATAAGCAATTAATTAAGAAGGGCCTAAATAGCAACCCAAAACAAAACAATTATTAATTGACTCAACTAATGTGGGTCCCATTTGAGGCCCATGGGGGCCTACCAGGGCACCCTCAACCTCCACACAAAGCATTTAATTTCCATTGCATCACTCACCCCCACCATTGTCTTTGTGTAGTTAATGAGTGTTTGATGAAGCCCCTTAATTCCATTGACCAAAGTTACTATGTAAGTCCCCCACATTGTATTTTTCGTATAATAGAGCTCGACGTATAATAATAGGTTTTACACCGTATTACGCCCGACTTGCCGTTCAGATAAGTCTTTTGTTAAGATTACAGTCGAAAGAAGAAGGCGAACAGCAGATTTAGAATTGTTTTCTCTGGCTGAAAGTCGAAATGAAGTTTCAGACTGATCGGAAAAAGGATTATCGATTCAAAGACGACTTTGAATCGATTTTGATGAATAATTTGTTAGAGTATATCTACTTAAGGAATAGGTCCTTGATGAAGTAATTAAGGTCATTTAGAAGATGATACAAGGGGTATTGATTAATGTGTAGTGCTAACACTGTTGGGGTGTCCACTTGCCTTATGTGGGGTGGATGGAGAGTTTGTTTGCTCACCTGCCCAAATGGATTGATGTGATGAAAAAATTTGGGAGTAAGGGGGGGGGGGGGGGGGGGGGGGTGGAATTAAATGCTCATGGTCTTAGTCACTCATTTATTTATTCACCATACCATTGATGGCTTTTAATAAGAAGTTGTAGAGTGCAAGTTGAATTGGGACTTAATTACTCACACCATTATCTATTCACACAGTTTCTTGCATAAGGTAACAAAATTAAAATGATTTGACAAAATAATGTCTTAATAGTACAATTAGAAAAATGTACTATAATTTTATTTATTTATTTTTTTTCAACATGCATATGAAAGTTAAAATAGACATGGAATCAAAAAAGAGAAAGTAAATATGTGATACTACAGTAGTATGAATTTATGATTTAATATATATAAAAAAATATGAATTCTAATAATAATAATTGGACATTAAGTATTTTGAGTCGGTGGATTAGATGCAACGAATTTTTATTGTTAGCGAGTTGGATCGTTATATATGGTTTCAAAACCTAATGATTTTGAACCGTACATGCGTGTGATTAGATCGACGAGAAAGCTAAACGGGAGGAGTCGTCTGTAACACCAATAAACTCACATCAGATGAAAACGAAATTGTAATTTATGATACCTCAATAATCGCACATCGGATTGAAACAGAATTATGATTTCATATATAAAAAATTATGAACTTTAATAATATATAATAACTGAACTTATTTTAAGTCATTGTTTTAAATCTACCAAATTATTATTATTATTATTATTATTAGTTGGTCCTTACATAATAATCAACCATAATTAATAAATGAAAAGGACTTGCATTTAAAGTAATTTCGTTTTTGGGGATAATGATAAACCTATGATGCAACTACATTGAACACCCATAAAACCAACACTTGTCCTTTATCAAAACAAGGCACTTGAAAATGTCAAAGTGCCAATGGACTCCTTAATTAAACTATGATAATTTTTTTTTTTTTTCTTTGGTACATATATATAATTAATCAATTCAAAATTTCAAACTAGCAACAGTTTCAACATTCAAAAGGTTATATATTCAACCATACTAATTAGTTAATCCAAATTAACTAAGGAACAATACCATATTCCACAAGGTTATATATTATTATTCACTTTAATATCGATCATACGTGGCGTACGAATTCATTTAGCTAACCTATATAACACTAGTGAAAAGTACACAATGCATCTTAATTAATTATTTGGAGCTTTTCCAATATAGAGAACTCATTCAAAGCAATAAAAACAGTAGCTTTGGGTCACTAACATGCAGCAGCAAAAGAAGCTAACACATGCATGTGGTGTGGCATGCATTTAACAAGTGCATGCACTCAAACTAATCAATCTTTAAAAATGCCTTGAATCTTCTTTTGATGATACATAGTAATAACGTGTGGAGATATATCTACTGTAGCTGCTCTCATTAATGCACTCTCACCACGTTATCAGTTGTTCTTATATTTCTTCATTTGAACTCTAACGAGGCTGGATTTGGTTCAGATATAAGTAAAAATTAGTTATTTTTGGGATAGATATAAGTTCAGGTACAAGCAGGAATTAAAGTAATTTTGTGTTTGGTTGAGTATAAGAGTTGTATCGGGAATAAAAAAAATTATGTTTGGTATAAATTAAAGAGGAATAAGAAAAATAGAGAGGATTAAAATTTTAATTTAAGATAAAAATTTTAGTAATATGATTTTAAATATTTAATTTAAAATATTTATTAAAATTTATATTTTACTTATATATATAAAAAAATTATTAAAATTTTTTTAGTTTTTAAAAATTTATAAATTTTTAAAAATTCAAAAATTTGTATATAAAAATAGGTATAAATTTAAAATTTTTAAACATTTGGTATAAATTTGTATAGATTAATAAATTATAAAAAAATTTAAAAAAATTTAAATTTTTAAATTTATTAAAAAATAAAATTAAAAATTTTTATATTTTAAAAATAAAAAAAATTAAAATTTTATAAATTTAAATACCTTAAAATTTAAAATTTTTAAACTTTTTTTTTTTTTTAAAAAAAAAGGAAAAGAAATGTGGAACAAGTTACTTGTTCCACTAACAAGTTACTTGTTCTACCTTTTGGGGGGAACACCTGTTCCCTCATACCGGGTTATCTCAGGATAACTCGGTATGGGGGGAACACCCTCCTAATTTTTTATTTGGATATAAAAGGGGGATAATTTTCTTATCCCGCTTTGGGTATAAAAGGGGCATAACTCCCTTATGCCCCTTATACCCAATATCAAACCTAGTCTAATAAGCTATTAATTATATATACCACCACATTGAGAATTGGGTGGGGGATTTGATTATTTAATTTGTGCTAAATTCTATGTGGCCTACATATCTCATAAAGTATCTACTTAGCTCAATTGGTTGGTACCTAGCTAGTTTTACTATAATAAAATTAGATTATAAAAATATATTTTTGTGACATTTTTTTACAAGTGTTCTACTTATATTTTATTTATATTCACAATTAGGTTATAGAAATATATTTTTAGTATACATTACAATAAAGTGTCGCTATACACTCTAGCGACTGTATATATAGCGACACTAATAATAAGTGTCGATATTTTTTATCAACGATATTTTTTTCAAATTTTAAAAATACTTAAAAATGTCGCTATAGCCTAATTTTATTAGACTAATTTTATTTAAGGAGTAATTTAGTTCTCCATTTTTTGCAATTTTTTTTTTAAAAAAAACTACTTTTTGGTTATATGATTCTATATACTTTTATCTGATAAAAAATCTTAGTTTTCTACTTAATTAATTAAAACTTAACCTTCTTCTTTCCATTTTTTTTCTTTTTTAGATTTATAATTTTCTATTACATGCATAGTTTAAAGTACAATATTTACCCTCTGGTGATCTGATCACGCGGTTTTGGTTTAGACTCTTCGACTTCGTTTGGATTGCTCTGCCTTCTTTTTGGGTTTGGCTTCGGGTCTTCAAATTTTTTGCCGGTTTCGATTCTGATTATGGATTTTCAAAATTCAATGATTTTGGATTCGATTTCAGTTTTGATAGTTTTAAAACCATTTAAAACCATGCAAAAATAAGAGTAAAAACATTTTTGTGGGAGTAATTCTAATTCTGAGCTTCTTTTTCTGCGACTAACTCGAGAACTCGCTGCAGGCGGTCCAACCTAACGGTTTGAAAAAAAGAGGAAACGAAGGAATCGAGCGATCACCTCATCATATTCATTGCATGGAGAATTACAACAGCGATAGGGGGAGTTGAAACTAAGATATACCTGCAATTAAAAATTGTATCACTTTTAAGAATTGGACTTGGAATTGGTTAGAGAATGCTATCGAGAACGGAATAATTTTTAACTTATCCCAAAAATTCTGAAGCGGAGGACGTATAATTTTGAATTTTTTTTTCCCGTACGAAATATCGCATCATTACGCGGTTTCGACCAACTCTTTTAGTTGGGCCCGTGGTCTTTTTGGGCCTCGAAGGTCCACGAGCGTGCTCAACCGTTTGGCCCAATTGCGTCGCGGGAACTAACAGAGCTGTTGCCTCAGTCGCGCGACACGTATCGGGACAATCACGTGCACCCGCACCGTGAACCGGGCCCACGGGTCGCCGTCCAAGCGCCCTTTCGAGGGCACGTGTCGGCTCTGCACTCGCTCCCCGACGCGTCTCTCTTGTTCCACTCCCCTCATCCCCAATCCCTCCTCCTCTCCGATCCTCCGCCGCCTTGCTCCGACGACCTCAGCGCCTAGGGTTTCCGCCCGATCCCGATCCCGATCCCGATCCCGATCTCAGGGTTTCCACAGAGCTGCGATTTTTTGGATGGTTTAGGATCTCGATTTCGTTCGATTTGGGTCGATCGGTGGCTGTTTCCGTGTGTGTCCATGGTGCTGATCGCGGAGATCGGCGACGAGGGCCTAAGGAAAAGGGGCGAGGCGAAGGGAGGGTGCGGAGAAATGGAGGCGGAAGTGGGGGTTGTAGGTGTAGAAGAAGAAGAAGCGAAGAAGGACGGTGACGAAACCCTAGAACCGCGAAACGTCGCGGAGCCACCCGCGGCGGCGGAGGCGGCGCCGCCCTGCGGCGGAGGCGGGAAGGTTATCTACAACGAGTGCGCCCTCCGGGTGGCCTACATCATGCGGAGCTTCCTTCACATGCGACAGGGAGGAGGAGCCGCCGCCGCCGCCGCCGCCGCGTCCTCAGCATCAGCCGCCGCCGGCGGCGGCTCTGGGGCGGGGGAGGAGCGGTGCCGGGCGATGATGGAGGTGGTGCGGAAGGAGAACGGGCGGTGGTCGGTGTCCCGCGTGGCGCTGGACCACTCGCACCCGCTGGCGCCCCCGCCGGACCGCGCCGGAACCCTAGCCGCCGGGTGGCTGGTCCCGGCGGTGGGCATGGAGTTCGACTCCGTGTCCGCCGCCAAGGCTTATTACGCCGCCTACAGTGAAAAGATGGGCTTCACGACGAACACTGGTTCGGGGAAGCGGTCGAAAGTGAGCAGGATTTTGCTCATGCAGCGGTTCATGTGCTCGAAAGGCGCCTTTCCCGTCCCCTCCGATGGCGCTGCGGCGAAGAAGAAGAAGAAGCGCGGGCCGTATAAGAAGAGAGATCACAAAGAAGCAGAAGATGCTAAGAAGAAGGACAGCGACATTGCGGAGGTGATTGCTATTGCGAACAATTCTGATACGGATGGGGCAGCAAATGGGGTCAAAGGAGCCACCTTGGCAGAGAAAGTTGCTAATTCAGGAAAGATTTCAACTGAATTGGGCAGTAGGAATAAGGGGGAGAAGGTGCCGTTGGTGTCGAACCCTGGTCAATCCCGGTTGCTGAGGGAGCTCGGTATTAGGGTTTCACGCTACAGCCATGAGGAGAGGAGGGACATAATTATGAAGTACATGCAGAAGAGGAGCAGTAGGCAAGTAGTGGATAGGTCCATTAAGGTAGTGTTTTCAATACAAGCACTTTTGTCCCTGAAAAGATAAATGAGATGATGAAGTATTTTATTTGTTTTGAGTTTAAAGTTTCATGCTTGGATTGGTGTGTTCTTCTTGCAGGTTCCATCTCGGCAAGCTCTTGCGGAAAGAAGGCAGAGAGGTGTTGGAGGGAAATTCTTACGTAAAGACGAGATGCAGGTAGTTTTTTTGTTTATGCGGATTTCCTGAATCAATGTTTGTCTGTATGTTGCGCCAATCGAGTAGGAAAATATGTACATAACTAATTCTTGAATATTTGAACAATCTGAAGAATTCTCCCTGTAATTGCATTTTACTTAACAAATCTCTTCTTTTTATGGAAGTTAGTCCAATTTTCTTTGCTTTGTTCTACTAAGGCAAACAGGTTTCCAGAGTCTTAGCTTTTCTCTTTTTAGCTCTTTTTATCTTTATTATTTTTGATAATGGCTTTTTAGGAAATCTTCAGATATATGTTCAGAAAGGCTATATACAAGAGTGTTTATGCAATTGCATCTCTATTTCAATTTACGGTGCATCGTTCCTTCCGACCCTACAACTTTACTTGAGTTGTCGTGTGAGGAAAAGGAATTCCACATCGTTAGTGAACATGAAATCTTGCTTGATCTTCTGATCTATTGAACAAATTTTATGCTTTGATGCACTTGAGCAACATTTTAAGAGGTTCATAAATTGAAGAAGTAGATGTATTCTATTTTCTTTTATTGATTCTATCAAATTGTGCTTAATAGACTATTTCATCCATATCAAGCTTTGGCAAGTATTTTCCTTCATCTCTTGTTATTGCATCTTTCTAGGCGTCAAAAAAGCAGGAAGAAATGACAGAAGAGGAGCCCATGTTACCTGATGAAGTTGTTGCGAGCTCTGGAGGAGTCCCAATTGTTGGTATGGTGTTTGAAAATGAGGATAAGGCATATGAATATTACGTTAGGTATGCTGTTGGTGTTGGTTTCAGTGTTCGTAAAGGTTGGTGGGACAAAACTGCAAAAAACATCACTAGACAAAGAGTCTATGTTTGTTCGAAAGAAGGTTTTCGCCCAAAAAATGAGGCTAAGAGACCACGACCTGAAACACGAACAGGTTGTGCTGCAAGAATGGCCATTAAAATCACATCGAGCGGTAAATATCGCGTAAGCGAATATGTCCCAGATCATAACCACCCACTTGCGGCCCCATTTGATATTCAAATGCTGAAGTCGCAGAAACCATCGACTAAGGTCTCACCTGGAAGTGGTCAAAATTCTAGTCTGATTCCTAGTACATATAAGAACTACCTTAGGGCAAAGAGGTCTAAGGACATAAAGGTTGGAGACTCGAGAGCCCTATTAGAATACTTTCAGAAGATGAAATATGATAATCCTTCTTCGTACTACGCCATTCAAGTTGATGAATGTGACCAAATGACAAATTTTTTCTGGGCAGACACAAAATCCATCATGGACTATCACTATTTCAGTGATGTGGTATGTTTTGACACGACATATAAAATTAATGATTATGGTAGGCCATTTTCTTTATTCTTAGGTGTGAATCATCATAGGCAAATTGTTATTTTTGGTGCGGCTCTTTTATATGATGATACTGTAGAATCGCTTAGTTGGTTGTTTGAGACTTTCAAGGTTGCAATGGGTGGGAAGCAACCAAAAACAATCTTGACCGATCGCAATGCAGCAATTGGCACGGCAATTGCTGCTAAGTGGTCAGGCACTGTACACCGTTACTGTATGTGGCAAATATATCAGAGTGCTGTTAAACATTTAGCTAATGTTTTTGAAGGCTCGGAATCTTTTGAACGGGATTTAAGCCAATGTATCTATGATTTTGACGAAGAAGAAGAGTTTCTTGCAGCTTGGAATTCTATGTTAGAGAAATATAACCTTAAAGATAATGAGTGGTTAGCCAAATTATTCGAGGAAAAGGGAAACTGGGCGTTAGCTGATGGCCGTCAAACATTTTCCGCAGATATGAAAAGCACATTGCGAGCTGAAAACTTGAGCATTGTGCTAAAAGAGTGGTTGGCTTCAGACAAAGATCTTTCACATGCTTTAAAAATGTATGATATATTAGTCGACGAGAGGCGACAGATGGAACTACAAGCTGATTATCAAGCAAGTAATGGTACTGCAAGAGTACCTCCCCTGCGGCTGCTGTGGCAAGCTGCAAATGTTTACACACCAGCAGTTTTTGAAATGCTAAGAAGGGAGTTTGAGCTATTCATGGATTGCATTGTTTACTGCTGTGGAGAAGTTGGGTCTTTTCCTAACTATGTGGTCACTGTTAAGAATAAAACTAAAGAGCAGTTTGTTACGTTTGATCCGTCAGAAGGCACAATTATTTGTAGCTGTAGAAAATATGAAGTCGTTGGAATTCAGTGTTGCCATGTGCTAAAAGTACTTGATTTGAGAAGTGTTAAAGAACTTCCTCCACAGTATGTTTTGAAGAGGTGGCGAAAAGATGCAAAGAATGGAAGCATAAGAGAAAATCGCAGGGTTACAGCTGAAGGTGAAAGTTCAATTGGATCTTTACCAAAACGCTATAGCTCTTTATGCCGCATTTTCTACAAGATCGCAGCAAAGGCTGCAGAAAATGTGGATACATTTACATTAATGGTCAACCATTCAGATCAGCTTCTAGAACAGTTGGAGCAAATTTTGCAAGCAAGGCTCCTTCAGAAACAGAATCTCTCAAACGCCCCAAAGGAGCAATCGCATAATCTGATTGAGTGTGAAAGGATACAAAACGATGATAGTAATGAGACCCAGAAGGTTAGTGGGAAGAGGAAGAATATTGTAGGTGCAAGCCGTAAATCACAAAATGAGATTGAGACAAATAATAAGAGACACAAAATAAGAAGAGGTTGGTGGAAATCTAATGTATTTGTTTAATGAATTTTCTCTTTTCAAAGATCATGAACACAGATCATCGCTTGGTTTTTGAACAAATGGTTTCAGGTCAATCCGAGGAGGTAGAGGTTGTAGCAAGGGACGATGAACTGCATATAACACCAATCAGCATTCCACCTCAACCAAGGAATCCTCCTAATAATCAGTTCCTTGCACAAAATCATTTCGTGCAGGTAAATGTCTTTTGGTTTTGATTCTTTTTCTTTCTTTCTATTTTTCTTTATTCTCACTTGGGTGCATAGAAATATTTATCTTCTTTGCATTGTCTGGTTTTAGGGCCCCTATGTAACTGCTCATCAGTTTGGTCTTGGTGCTACACAAAGCTTTCATCCATTGACCCAGTTTAACCAGGTTATTTTGTAACTATGGCATCAAATTTTCTCAACGATTTTTGTCGTCAAACTCTGTTTGATCATGTATCTTTTTATTCCAGGATTCTTCATCTTCTACCTTACAACAACAATCATTCCATGGAAATGCCAATTTAACCCAGGTAATGGCATATCCTTTCTTAGGATCAAATGAGAACTTATATGGACAATCTTACCTCTTCTTTTATCAATTAAAATATGTAATTACATTTTTCTCAACTCCTCGCAGACTTTTCCTGCTCCTGATATGCACGCCCTACAGTTTGTCGGGGCTAATCCTCCTCTGGACCACCAGAGCGGTGATCAAGGGCATTGTTCAATACCAGTTTGGGATTTCCTATGATGTATGTTCTGTGATCTGATGATAACAATGGCTATTTTCTATGCACAATTTCGGGATTTTGCGTGTAAGTCCCTCCAAAACACATGTACTGCCAAAAGTTACAATTTTCTTCTATACCCTTGACAATAGCCATTTTTTGCAAGTATACCCCTCAAGATGTTCAAGTTGCACTTGTAACCTAAAAAGTAAGCCATGTACTTGTATATGCCCACCACTTTGGAGCTTTTTAGTTTTGGGGCAAAATCGTGAACATTTAAATTGATGGCCTATTTTTGAAAACCCATCTTTAAGGGAAAAAGCTCTTTTAAGTGGAGCGACCTCACAAAAATATTGGCAATTTCTATGGATGTAGGTGTACAATGGAACTTTTGAGGGGGTATACACACATTCCTTTTTGTAAAGGTGCACATTGTAACTTTTGAGAGGTTGGCATGCAAATACATGTATTTTGAGTTGTATATACCCAAAAAAAAAAAAAAAAAAAAAAAAAAACGAACCCTCGGTTTACCTCTTGATCATTATTCCTTAGTTCTTATGCTGAGCTAGCTCCTGACATTCAATGCCCTCTGGTCTCTCTAAACTCAGAGAAGAGTTAGTGGCAGCAACTTGTCGCGCTGCATCTACCATTTGATACTCCTGCTACTGAAGTTTTGTACAGTAAACAACTCTGGTTTTGTTTGGAAGAAACCAGAAGGAGCACAAGGTGTGTTATGTTCTGAATGATCAATGTAATCTTTTCCTTTTTTTCTTCACTCTTCTTCCTACATGTTTTCTGTACTAGGAAGTTGTATCCTTTTGTATGTAACTACTGTTTTAGATCGAAATTTGTATATTTTTCTTTTGTTACGTATAAAGTATCGTCGGCTTATTCACTATAATAAATCATTTGTAATATTTACACATGCACACATGTAGAATGTCTTTTATTTAATAAAAATTACTACTATTGTTACTGGACAGTAATATTGATAGAGCAGATGTTGTAAATAATATAATATCTAGTCATTCGCTTTGTGCATAAAGTTGGACACTTTCTCTCTATACAAGTAAATGCTCTATATGCCCACTCTATATTCCCCTAAACAAAACTAAGAATAACATGGCGAGGAGATTGTCAGTTCCAGGTTTATCGGGGACTTCTTAGCCGTCGTCTTCGGGACCTCTTCGCCTGTATCGAACTCGATGCTCGAGCCTATCTCGCTCGTCTCTTCACATCTCGTCGGCATTCGGTGCGCAGAGGATGAGAGAGTTAGCTCGCACTCCATTTGCTCCCGAAGCACTTGATCATGTAGTTCAGCTGAATAAAACTGCATATATATACATATATAGAGAGAGAGAGAGAGAGAGAGAGAGAGAAGTAAAATGCATCAGTATTTTTTATTGCAACTTCAACTTTGAATGTATGATTTATAGTTTGCTTTAAAGTATGAGGCAGACCTGATATCTTGTGCTTAGACAGCTACTGCTGCTGGGAGTACAGCCTATCATCTTTGAAGCCCAGCCTCTAAAAACATCTTCTAGTGTCTGACTGCAGCTATCACATGAATACTTAGTATAAACTAGAAAAATTACAGTGCCATCGCTACAACAAAACTATTATATAGCGATATTTTTAAGTATTTTTAAAATTTTAAAAAAAAGTGTCGCTAGCAAAAATACCGACACTTATAATTAGTGTCGCTATATGTGCAGTCGGTAGGGTGTATAGCGGCACATTATTATAATGTGTCCCAAAAATATGTCCATATAATCTAATTTTGAATATAGATAAAATATAAATAGAACAATTATTCAAAAGTATTATAAAGATGCGTTATTATATATAATCTAATTTTGTTATAGTGTATTATGTATTAATAATAATTAGAGCCTGTTCGGCCGGCTATTCCCAAACAAACAGCGGGTCCAAGTTGGACCTGGCCAGATTCAGTCAATTTAAGCAAACCTAGCCCAATTTGATGGACCTAGTTGAGCAGGTCTCAGGTCTGATCTGGTTGGCTTGGACCATTACACAAAAGTATTGTTTGAGCAAAACTCACTACAACAAAATTATACTATAGCGATATTTTTAAATATTCTTAAAAACTAAAAAAAATATTGTTGAAAAAAATACCGACACTTGTTATTAGTATCGGTATATGTGCAGTCGTTAGGATGTATAGCGACACATTACTGTAATGTGTCCTAAAAATACGTCTCTATAATCTAATTTTGAATATAGATGGAATATAAATGGGTCACTTGCAAAAAAATATCATAAAAATATGTTCATATAATCTATTTTTATTGTATTGACTATTCAAAAAAGATTCTGCTAACTATTCTAATTGAGTTTCTTTCGAATCTAAAATTTAAACTCTAAATTTTTTGTTAGCCAAATCCCCTATATTATTCTTGGTGAGCTAGTATAAGTGAAGCTGTCCTAGCTTCTAGCCAACCACACATGCATGCATGAATGGAAACTTAGTACCAACATTTGGTATGAATGGTTGCAGCTGAGCATGGAGCTCATTTGTGGATAGTTGCAGTGACTCTCCGAAGCTCGAACAGGAAGATCGCCGCAATCCATGTGCATCCATTTGTCGATACCTTCGGTCGGAATTGAGTGAGTGTTTAGGCCTCCATGACTGCCCATGCTTCTGTACATCTGAGAGGAATGATCAAAAGGATATGAGGAGTACATCATCAAGTTCTTCTCATTTGAGGAAAAAGATGGTAAGCTGATCCGCTTCATTCATTACGTAAATGAACTAAGCATGTCGACATGTCCAGCAAAGCCAAAGAAGACAAAATATTTTACGCAAAATTACTCCATATATAATTCGACCACCCTATTCTTTTTACTACAAAATGATCTAGAAATTTCTTTGAAGCCAAATAACCGCACCGCACGGCAGTGAGAGTGGTAAGCCCCGTCTTTTGCTACCTAACAACACCTCATATTACCCCCACTTACTGCACGTACCCTCCAGTACCAATAAATGTTCCTTGTCCATTTCCGAATTACGAACAAAATATTTATATGTGATGTTCATACTGTGGAAGTTTAATTTGCTTTAGTTATAAAAAAAAACTAATCTTAGTAATATTTTTTGTTTTAAACACCATGTAATTATAGATATAATACTGGAGCAGGAAGATAACAACAAACATGCAATAATGGTGCATATATACCAACACTATGAATTGAAGTGCTTTTACAAAAAGAATATATATATATATATATATATATAAAGAGAGAGAGAGAGAGAGAGAGAGAGAGAGAGAGAGAGAGAGAGAGAGAGAGAGAGAGAGAGAGAGAGAGAGGAGAAGTTTAACAACTATTGGATAAAGGAGGAAAAAAGAAAACCTAAACAGCAATAAGTTGGAAGCTTAAAAAACTCGGTTATGTCGAAGGATATAACATGGGGGGACATATATATATGAACATGGCTTTTAAATGAGATACCAACAATATGAATAAAAATGCTTTTACAAAAACCAATCATATATATATATATATATATATATATATATATATATATATATATATATATATATATATATATATATATATATATATATATATATCTTGGATAGAGGAGGGAAAAAAATAACCTAAAGAGCAATAAGTTAATTAGCAACTTAAAAAAAAAAAAAAAAAATTTGGTTATATATGTTGAAGGATATCATAGAGGAGGGGCATATACCTGAAGATGGCTTTTAACATGAGATATGTTTACTCCCTTCACACCCATCAACTGCAAAATTCGCTTCGGTGTTGCTTCTGTGAACAGATGAACAACAAATTAATTAATGCATACAATATTAGTAAGAACGAGAAGGATGAGCTAACATCAGTGATGATCGACGATGATGATCGATCATCGCAGTCATGATGATCAATATGATTTGTTAGTATTGCCAATCTCATTAAGTTGGTAATTATTATTTATTATTTAGAAGTATATATATACTTTTAGTTCCTTAGATTTAATTTGTTAGCAAGGTTTATCTTAAGCTGATAATTAATCAAGTTTATATCAGGGTTCATAGTGGATGTTGGCATCTATGTAGCTTAAGAGTTCACTATCCAAATTTTGAATCATAAGGTTTAGATAATTATATACTTTGTGCCCTAACATGAATAATCTTTTGAAGCTAAACCTAAACTAGCAATTTAGCATGCACTTTTTATAGAGAGAGAGAGAGAGAGAGAGAGAGAGAGAGAGAGAGAGAGAGAGAGAGAGAGAGAGAGAGGAGAGAGAGGAGAGAGAGAGAGAGAGAGAGAGAGAATTAAGCCATGATGCCATTTGATCAGATTTTGCAATTATTAATCGAATCAATTGATTCGATCCCCTCACCCCAACCAAAAAGGTCAAAAAAGAAAAAACTCTTATTTCAAATTAAAGATCAATCTAATAGAAAACAACTAAGAAATAGTTTTAACACCGCACATGGTTGAGATCCAAAAGGTCAATCTAATAGAGACTAATAATAGCTATAGCAAAAGTGAG
Organism: Tillandsia leiboldiana; assembly: GCA_029204045.2. Lineage (NCBI taxonomy): Eukaryota > Viridiplantae > Streptophyta > Magnoliopsida > Poales > Bromeliaceae > Tillandsia > Tillandsia leiboldiana. Next base: position 595,665 of record CM055083.1, read on the forward strand.
TTACAAAAATATATGATCCACTCAAAAAGTAACAATTTTAATTTTCAATGCCCTGTTCTTTGGAATAAAACTTAATCAAATTCCTGCAGGTTTTTTGTAGTTTGTTCTCATCTATTCAAGGAAGTTATAATAGATTCATACTATTTCTGTGACTTTTGATTTTATTATAGTTAGATATGGTTCAAAAAGTAAAAGAAAACAATTGTACGAAGGTACTTGATCATGGCAATAAATTTGCTGCATCAAGTTGCATGCACCAATAACCATACCAAATTAACTCTTCAAGAATCAACTCTCTTCTATATTGTACTGTGTGTGCACATGTACACAGAACTAGAGAGAGAAAGAGAGAGAGGGGGGGGGGGGGGGGGGGGGGGGGGGGGGGGGGGGG
>CM055083.1:596155-668297 GCA_029204045.2 Tillandsia leiboldiana
TTACTAGTATGGATGGACTTGTACTTTTAAAATTATATAAACTCTACTATATATATATATATATATAATATATATATATTATATATATATATATATATATATATATATATATATATATATATATATATAGTCCGACTACGATGTTTTTAAAAGTACTAAGCACTTAGTGCTTGTAAGTTTTCTACCGTTAGATCTAACTTTTTGACTAATTTCACCCTTTAGATCATACTATTCCAGCAATAACCCGCTAAAACCTAGGATACCACTATCATCCTAACCGCACATTCTTACATTCAAGGGCCAAAAAACTTACAAGCATCAATGACTTGATGCATATATATATATATATATGAGAGCTTGTATATTTTTAAAAATACAAGCTAATTTATGCTTGTGAATTTTTTACTATTAGATTTATATTGGGATTTGTGCTATTGTAAAGTCAACTAAAGAGAGAAAAAGAAAAAGTAAAAAACACAAATCCCAATATAAATCTAATAGTAAAAAATTCACAAATATGAATAGACTTGTTCTTTTAAAAGAATATAATTAAGCTCATATATATATATATATATATATATATATATATATATATATATATATATATATATATATATATATATATATATATATATATATATATATATGCTACTATACTACTATGCTATTATGCTATCGATAGTACCAAACCATTGGTGCTATTAGCCAGGTTTTTAGCCATTGGATTAAGAGATATGTGGTTAGGATGATAGTGGACCCCTATGGTTTAGTGGGTGGTTGAAAAAACAATATGATCTAAGGGATGAAAATGATCAAAGAGGTAAATCTAATGGTCGAAACTTGGTAGCACAAAGTGTTTGATGCTATCGTAGCATAGTAGTCGGACTCTTATATATATATATATATTAAGCTTCTATGCTTTTAAAAGTATCAAGTCATTGGTGTTTCTAGATTTTTAGCCCTTGGATAAAAGGATGTGTGGTTAGAACGATAGTGGACCTTCTGGATTTAGTAGATGGTTGGTAGAATAATATGATCTAAGAGGTGAAATTTGTCAAAGGAATAGATCTAACGGTAAAAAACTTACTATGGTGCTTTTACAAGCACCAATTGTCTGTTGCTTTTACAAGCACCAATTTGTCAAAAGGATAGATCTAAGAGTATTGTAGTCCTACTAAACCCAAGAAGCCCACTATCATTCTAACCGAACATTCTTTCATCCAAGGACAGAAAATTCACAAACACTAATAGCTTGATATTTTTAAAAGCATAGGAGTATATATAATTGGGGCCCCTAGGGCTTAGGGGTGGTTAGGAAAATAATATGATCTAAATGATGAAAATGATCAAAGAGATAGATTTAACGTTAAAAAACTTGATAGCACTAAGCACTTGGTACTATTGAGTATTCTATTTTTCGATAAAAAGATATACGGTTAGGATGATAGTGGTCCCCTAGGGTTTAGTGGATTGATGGTGAAATAGTATAAACCCTAGGAGACCACTATAATCCCAGCCGCACATTCCTTTATTTAAGAGCTAAAAAGTCAATAGTACCAAATGGTTGGTACTATTGATAGTATAGTAGCCAGGTTGAATATATATATATATATATATATATCTATATATATATATAATATATATATATATATATAATATATATATATATATATATATATATATATATATATATATAATTGAGCTCCTATGTTTTTAAAAGTATCAAGTTATTGGTGCTTGTAGGTACAATAACCAATTGTTTGGTATTTATATAAACATAGTAGCCATATATATATATATATATATATACATATATATATATATATATATATATATATATATATATAATCTTATAATTCTCATGCATGCATAAAATTAAGCATGCCCTAGAGCTTATTTATTTATTTATAATATTTAAGGTCACGCTAAAGCATGTGGTTTATATAAGAAGCTTGTGGGGCTACATCAAGTCAAGAGTGCAGTTGCAGCTTAATTATCCACTCACCGCAACAATGACGATATCAAAGACGAAAATGGAGAGAATGAGGTGTCATTAATTGTTCAATGTTTGTAGACGTTTCTTTGTCAAAAATGGTGCAAAATCCCTCTCAAATTAATGCACACACTGCTTTGCTCAAGTGGACAAGGACAACAAGCAAGGGTTGGAAATCAGTGGTTTTGACTAACAAATAGATATACTCTACTTTAAAAGCAAACAAAAGAAACAAAAGATGGTGGTCGCCTTTGTTAATATATATTTCTAAATCTATTTTTTAATAAATTGATTTTTTGAATGACATGATATCAGAATTAATTCTACATTTTTCATTCTGTATACGAATAGGATATTAATTAATATGTGTTTCTGATCCGTTTCTTAATAGATCAATTTTTGGTAACCTATCAATTTTTTGTGCCATTCTTATCCATCCAACATGTGATGTTTCTTAATAAATTGATTCATCCAGCATGTGAGTGAGAATATTAATATATATTTTTGAACCTGTTTGTTAATAAATTGATACATCCAGCATGTGGATGGGAGTTTTAATATATATATATATATATATTAGAATTTATATATTTTTAATGGCACAAGATAATTTATATTTGTAAATTTTTTATCATTAAATTTGTATTAGAATTAGTACTTTTGTAAAGTCAACTAAAAAAAGAGAAAAATAAAGTAAAAAATACAAATCTAATACAAATTTAATAGTAAAAAATTCACAAATATGAATTATCTTATACTTTTAAAAGTATTTAAATTCGACTCTCTCTCTCTCTCTCTCTCTCTCTCTCTCTATCTATATATATATATATATAGACCCGTTAGATCTTTTGAGTAAACAAGTTAACATAGCAAATATTATTATTGAACAAGTTCGATCAACTTGGTTCAAAATCAAGGTCGACGTCGACGATCAGCTCGTTTACACCCCTAAATTAAAGTTTACTCGGAATCATGTGCGTACATACGCAAGCAAGCACATACATGGATACAGTAATATATATATATACTAACGGTAACTTGATAATTGACGTAGATTTTCTCTTTAATTTGTGACACAACATACTCGTGATCAAATAAAATTGCGACTTTTCAAATTTGCACTTTTTCGGCCTCCAATTTGTCAAAATTAAGGGCCCGTACGTGGACACATATTACCAAAGAATTTTCTAAAAAGTGACCGACTTAATGAACATTTGATATATACATATATTAATTTGAAGATGAAAAAAGAAAAAAAGAATAAAAAAAAAAGTAATTTTCACATCCATTAATTTTGTTTAGACAAAATTGTCGTGCATGTCAATGAAAGACGGTGCCGACTTTAACTATTTCCCTTTCTCTCTCTCTCCCTTTCTTTGACGTTTTTATCAGTATATAATTGCTTGCCGTGTTGTATACTACTATATATTCTCTCTCCGAGTCTCTGAGGTGCGAGATGAAAATGAGAAGGGAACAAACAATGGGAGCTCTAGAATATAATGATAATGGCCTAACAAAGCGTTTGTACGTAACGTATTAATATATGGAAGGCAACATCTTTTCACTGTAGTGGGCCTAACTAGTCGAGAAACTCTGATACATTACTACTATCGATATCTAGAGTGGCTGGTTGATACCTTTTTTTTATTATCTGGGTAATGTGACTCCATCGGATTCAATTCCTGTTTCAAGTAAAGAATGAGAGAGAGAGAGAGAGAGAGAGAGAGAGAGAGAGAGAGAGAGAGAGAGAGAGAGTTTCTGATTTGTATTTGAACACTGCTAGTATATGTAAATGTGATTAGGGTTCAATTCCTGCTTCAAGCAAGGAGTGTGTGTCGATGTATCCGCTCTTGCAGTACATGGAGCATTTTGATGACTAGGATCTTGTATGCAATCCAAATTAAGCGTCGTACAAATTTGCATATGTAGTAGTAATTCATATATAGAACATTCTCCGTAAAAATTTTTATAACGATTCGAAAAATTCTTATAACGATTCGATCCGCCAGCAATAATAATTTGTTGGGTCTAAACCACGACTCGAAATGTTTAAACTCAGTTATTATTAATAGCGTGTCTGATCATCAAGTCCAAACCCAACTATAGATTACAAACATAGACCAAAATGACTAGACGATGTAAAATTTTAGAGATGGCTCCTCCGAGTTCAAGAATTAACTCTCACTAAATTTGTGGTGTAGCACTTTGTCTTACATAGCATTTAACTCTCACATTTCTAGCTGGTATTCCACTCTAATACCAATTGTAACGATCTAACCCGCTAGCAGTAATAACTCGTTACGCTTAAACCACTAATTTAAAATATTTAGATTTAATTTCATACAGTTCTATGTAATCATATCGAATAACAGATATATTTCTACAAAGTTCAACTTTTCATATTTATACCTTTAAAAATTCTAATTAAGTTGTTTATATATGTCTCTATCGTCAATATCCGTTAGAAAAATATAGTTAATTATAGATTAAATATTTAATCTTGGCTAGTTAGTAAGGTACAAAATTTTTTTTACCCTTCAGATGCTATACTTAACCATAGATTTATTTTTTAACAGGTGAGACTTTTAGAGTGATATATTTGCAATGGCAAAATTAACATTTTACTTATATTCTGTTAAAAAATAAACAGTAAACTAATGGTAACAAACCAAAGAAACATATATAAAAAACTTATAATTTTTAAAACGATAAATATAAAAAATTTAACTTTATAAGAATATATCTATTATTCAATAAATTAACATAAAATTGTATAAAATTAATTTAAATATTTAAGTTGAATTATTATGTGTCTGATTATTTATTCCACAAGTTATAGCTCTATAGTATTGTCTTGATCCCTCGGTTGGAATGGTCAAATCTCTACCCATTGTCATCAATTAATAACCGATGTTTGATGGTACATCAGGAGTTAAAGAGTACCGTGTGCTACACGCCCCTTAAATTGTTGTTCTTATGTCACCCCATTGATTAATATATTTGTTCACATGGTATTAATTAAGGAAAATGCTATGTGTACACCCCTTTCGGGGTGTACATCATACACCCCACCCATCTAAGGATGGGGGTGTGATGATGGGTCACTTGATGTGACCCGTAAAAAATATCGCCACCATTAAAATGGTGGAGGTGTATGATGTACACCCCTTCGGGGTGTACATGTAGCATTGCTCATTAATTAAAGAGAATGATCAACTGTTTCATGATCAATACAATTACCCCATAGATTTTCAAATATGTCAACTATGGTAATAAATCCTTTTTCTCGAGAAAAATTGATTCATCCATCGCTTGTGTGGGATCAGTACGAGTACTTCTTATCCTAATCTATATATATATATATATATAGAGAGAGAGAGAGAGAGAGAGAGAGAGAATTAATTTGAGGTTCTTAGAGTTTGAGAATGATTTTTAATATTCAACTTTTTTTTTTTTTAACAAGATAATCTTTTAGCATTGTTAATGACCACATATTTTCTCTAAAAAGGACATGTCCTTGCTCGAATAATTAATTGTGCACCTTGACTTCTTTAATATAAACTTATTTTTATTGTGAGTGAGCAAAGGATCAATTAATACAACAAAGAAATTAAAAAGAAACAAAGTTGATTCAAAAGTGCTTTTCATGCTTAATTAAAACTAAATATTGTTCACTCCCTAGGTAGGTAGTATCTAAGTTTCCAACTATAGAGGAAAAAAATAAATCCAAAAGGGAGTTGCTTAATTAGGAGTTTTGGGAATCCTAATATATGTACGTAGATGGAGGAAATTAATAATTAAGAAGTGTTATTTTGGTAGAGTTATTCTTCAATATTTTTTGATAAATTTTTAGTACAGATCATATTAAAGATACAAAATTTATATAAATTATATTTAAATTTTAAATTTTAAAAATTATTAAATAGTTTAAATTAAATAAATTAATAGATGATTAAATTAAATAATAGTACGTTTTTACTAAGGATGAAAAGAGAGAATTAATGGAAGAAGAAGGGCCACATTAATCAAAGCAAATTGCGGTCACATTATTCGGCGTGACACGTGCCCGGGTTTGATTGGACGGCGGGGAATTTTCCATTCATGGTACTGTACGAAAACTATTTAGCTTTGACTTTGACTGTTTGACCAGTCAAAGCTTGTACTAAACGAGGTACGTACGTTGCTGTGTGACATGTCTATATGCATCTTCAATGTGTATGTTTCCTGATTTAGAATTTAGTGGTTTTTTTTTTTTTTTTTTTTTTTTTTGTTTTTGTTTTTTGGTTGACCAATAGTTTTTTATTTTCTAATTTAAAAATATTCTCCTACGTACATGATTGAAGAATATAAGATTTAGGATGCTTAAATATTGTAAATAAGTAGTTTTCGAGAGGTACAAATGGGAAAAAGAAAAAGAAAAAAACAGAAAAAAAAAAATTACATGAAGAGTAATGCAATTGGTTGGCCCATTTATAAATCATAACTCGGCAAAAGAAGAAAAAGAAAAATTTAAAACCATTTTGAGCAAATTAATTAATATTTTGAAGCTTGAGTATCAGAAACAATATCCACCAAGGTAACAATCCACATATCTATATTTATATACAACATTAATATACATCAAAGTACTTTCACAAATTTGTGGAAAACAAAGTAGAAGATAACTTATAATATATATATATATATATATCATGGTTGTTTTTATGTGATTTATGATACAAAAGATTTTCATAACTTTACAAGAGAAGCCACAATAGATGCTTTCACAAACCACAAACCCCTTTCTTAACTGATTTATTTCATCAGACTACTTTTACTCTCCTCCGTCGTCGCATCTTTCGCTCTCTCTTCTCTTCTGCCTCCTAGCCGTCAAAGTATACGGTCGTCTGCAGCACCCTCTCGCCATTGAGGAGGGGTCGAGAATTCGGAATGCTGAAGAGAAGAACTGCCTACGCGAAGCTGTTGGAGGGTCGCAAAAGAGTCCCTCGTAGCAGACATTGCCTCGAAGAAGCGGGTACACGACGCGAGAGCGGCAGGTATTGGACGAAGCATTTCCTACAAGGTTATATGCATAATCTTTATTTATTTATTTATTAGTTCAGAAGTTTTCCAATTCTAGCTAAAGTCAACCAAAGAACAAAAAAAATCGTAAAATATTAAAGTAGAGATATCTCATTATACAAATATTCACAAACTTACCCCCCAAACTGAAGGGCCCTCTCTGAAATTCTGGCTCCACTGAAAATCAGCAATAGATGCTGTCAAAGCCCCGTAGTCGCTAGCAGCCTTCATCAACAACTCCGAGAATTGTTTCTGAATCACAAGTAAGAAAATCAAACAGCAGATTAGAAAACTAGAAGGAGAAAATCTCAAAAAGTAACCATGTAGAAATGGAGATTTGGCGAGCACTGAGAAGTAATACAATTCCTGAGACTTGGTGCTTGTTTGTCCTGGCTTCCGGAACAGATTATAAATTTCAAAAAGCAAAAGTAAATAGCTCTTCTTTCCGTAGCAAGAAGCTAAACAGAGCCCTAAAAAGCTGTAATCAAAAGCTTTTAATTCTTCTGCAGCAGGAAGCAGTTGGGCAGAACTAATTGAAAAATCTGTAATGTTTTCATGAACAGCTTTTCATAACAGCGGAATTAAAAGCTCCAGCCAATCCAGCCTACTACTTGGGAGTGTTTAGCTTTGTATTGTTCTTTATATCATGCGTGCAGCTTTAGACCTCCTACCTGATATTCAGCTTCCACCGGAATGCAATCAAGAGAGTACGGTTGCTGAAGTCGAGCAATGATGCGATCCTGCAAAAATACAAGTGTTGATGCATATCGATGAACACAGTAGAGCAAGTAGTTTTAAAAATTCTTATTCCCATGATAAATGGAGTTGTAAAGTCAAATGAAATTTTGTTACAAGAATGGACTGCATTTTAGAACATAAATCTGGTGCTGAGACGAAAAGAAATTTCTTCTAATCCCCATTTACCTTGTTTTGAATTACGTCTTTCAGAATAGCAGTAATTCTGGCCAAGGACTGGCATTTCTTTTCCATTTCACTCACATGTGTCAGATGTGCAATAGTCTTATCATCCTGAGCAATTCAAAAGAAAATATATTACGAAAATTGGGATGACAAAAAGTAATTTATGGTTACATAAGCATAAAATAAGCAAATTCATGCAGTGATCAAATGATAACGGAACAGTAATTCCCAGCACGATTCATACGGTTGAAAAAATATAGCAAGTAGCAATGATTCATGACTTCAAATTTTAGTTGGGGATATGTTACTGAATTAGAGGAGAGGATGAAGGGATATTTTAATACTCATTGGCAGTACGACTAAAACATAAATAACATCAAACCTGAAGTAAAGAGAAGCCAACTTTCATAGCATAGGCATTACAACAAATAAAGAAAGGAAGAAAAGGAAAGAAAAGAAACTGATTAAAAAAAAAAAAAAAATCTGGTTTCATTGATTCATTTATTACAGTAGGTAAACAGGAGGTAACTCGCATCATATAACCTTTCTTGTGTTCCTTGTAGCTTGAGTAGAGCATCAGGAAAGCAACAGGTGAAAGTGATGCTACTCATGCAAACTAGTCCTACTTATTGTCAAGCACGTGATGAATCACTTGATAAAGCCAGTTTGCAAAAGAATAAAATAAAGCTTCATCCGCAATATTAACGCAAAAATAATCTAGCTCATGCTAAACAAGAGCTATTCAATAAAATTAGCTGAGTATACAATGCTTTACCCTTAACAGTGCGATCAAAGGTTGGCATGATAGTTAAAAAAATTAAGCTTTAAATCTTAATCTCTGATCCATTATCATGTCCATGTGATGGAATAGGAGTCTAAACACTAATGAAATTTCAACACCAGAGAAAAAAGTAAATCAGTGTGAATATGGGCCACATGACTTGTTAAACAATAGCTGTACCTTTCAAAGCGAGTAGGCCATACAATAAGTAAAACAGAAAATTCAATTCAAAAGTGAGACTACATACGCACCTTTCGCCCTTGAAGTTCAACTTGCAAATTAGCAATGTTTCGTTGTACAGAAGTCAATTCTCTCAAGATCTTAATCAAGTCGTCGCCTTTCTCAGCCGTAAAGGAGTTGGTTTGATCTTCCTACAAGGAACCGCAACGCTTAGTATCAGATTAATGAATTTGGATGAATCCGCCGATACCTCAATAAGCATAGGAATACGCAATTGAACCAAGAAAAGGCACAACAGAGTGTTCACATTTGCTCTCCACATGGAAGAAGTGCTGGCCCAAATGTTAAGACCAAATTAACATCAAAAGGAACCGCATTTAACGTAGAGGATAAAGTAAAACAGATACTACACCGCAATTAGCATAGGAATTAACGATTTAACCTAGAAAGGCCACAATAAGAGATACACATTTGTCTCCACACATAGACCAAATTATCCTCCAAAGGAGCTGCATTTACCGAAGAAAAGAGCTAAAATCTACTAAAAAATGAAGGGGGAAAAAAAAAAACCCTCAATTATTAGTACACGAATTCACAATTTAACCCAGAAAGGTCACAGTATAAAATATTCAAATTCGCCTCTCGCCACAAAGAACAAGCGCGATCTGAAGATTACAACCAATTTAACATCGAAAGGAGCCGCATTTAACACAGAGGAGCACCAAATTGGTACGGGAATACACAAATCGACATAGAAAGAGCAAAGTAGGAGATTCAAACTCGCCTCTCCACATAGAACAAGTGCAATCCGATCATTTATAAGGCCAAATTGGCATCGAAAGGCAGCAAAAAAACGAGGAAAAATCGGGGGAAAAAGAATTTGGGGGAAGAGGAATGGGGACCTGGAAGGGAGGGGTGGAGAATCCGAGATCGGAGGCGATGGAGAGGGCTTCGGCCATTCCCCCGACCCGCTTCGGGGGCTTCTTCCCCACCAACCCCACGTCCCCCCACGCCGACATTTTTAGGTCTCCGAGATCTGAGACGAGGGTTTGCGATGAGAACGGTGAGAAGGTAGAAGAACAAGAGAGAAATTGGTGGTTACGGCCACCTCCACAGTTCAAGTGTACTACTTATAACTTCTAAGTTCTAACCACTCATCATAACATAACATAACATAAAATAAAATAAAATAAAATAAACTAATTAAAAATAAAAATAAAAATAAATTTTTTTTTTTTGTAGGAATGCATTTGGATCTTGCTCAATGAATTAATATATATATATAAATAAAATTTAAATTAAACCCAAGTCCATTCCTTTTGCATTTCCAGTCCCAAGTATAATTTTTTGTTTAGTTAAGAAATATTTTTTTTTAAATTTTTTTTTTTGGATCATAGAGCTCTCGCTAATCAATGCAAAAGATTTGAATTGTAAGTTGTTTTTAAATGCATGATCTGTTCCTATCTACCAATTAAATACAGTAGCATCTGCTTACTTAAATTAACATATAAATTTTTTTTGAAATATTTTTATTTTTTAATTTATTTAATTTGAGTACACCTGTCATATTCTTATTTCAAAATTTAAGCAATTTTTTATATAAAATCATTTTTTTTTAGAGAAAAAGATAACATATTATTTGGTCGGTGCTCTGAGTAATTAAAAATAAGATGATCATTCAATAAATAAATATTGATATCTTTCTTGCTGTTGGTTGGGTCAGAGGGTTCGGCTGAGTTCGACTGATCTCTTTCTTGCTTTTTTTTTTTTTTTTTTTTAGTCGTGTTTCGAGATCTTGTTGTTTTATTTCTGTTACTCATAATGTGTTATATTTTTTTCAAAAATAAAAATAAAAATAAATGATATATTTAAATTTTAAAATTAATTATTAAAATATTATTGACAAATTCAAAACAAATAAATTAAATAATTAAACAGTAAAATTAAAATTTTAAAATATTAAATAATTCATTAAAAATAAGTAATAGTTAAACCCGGTTTTTTTTTTTTGCAATATAATAGGCCCGGTTCGATTTTTTTTTTGTTTTCTTGTTTCCCTCTTTGTACCAATTTAAATTTCGAAAAAGAAAAAATTCCCATTTTCGCCACTCTCGTTCTCTCTCCCCGATCTCGATCTCGATCTCGATCTCGATCGATTCCCATTTCGAAACCGTAATTCGCCTCCCCCATTCCTCGATCCCTCGATCCCTCACTCCCTCTCGCTTTTGTTGCGATTCATGAATCGATCGAAGTGTCAGGCGATCAAGGCGGTTCTAGGGTTTCTCGAGTCCGTGCTCATGGGGTGCTTCTTCGCGTGCTTTAGGATCAAGGACGACGAGCGGAGGAAGACCCCTTCGCGCCAGATTTCGATCTCTTCGAATGATAGAGTAAGATGATGAATCTCTTTGTTTGGATTAATTTTTGGTAATTTAATCTCCATTTCGCTGCTTAATTCGTGTCAAACTATTCTGATTATTACAGGGTAATCTCTTGAGTAAGAACAATCTCGGATCGATGTTTCTGAGTGAGGATAAAGGTATGAAAATTTGTTCAGAAATATAATTATCTCATTTTTTTGGTGAATCTGAATTAATTTTTGCTCTTTTGATTCTTAGACATCGAAGAATGTGGTTCTCCATGTGGGTTTAACTCGAATCAAAGTTTTCATGAGGTTTTTGTTGATGACAACATCAATGGGGATCTCAAACGTGAGGTTTGTGCAATAAATAGCAGTGTTCGATCGCTAATTTTTAGTAGATATTGGAATCTCTCTTCTTTTGGCCCACATTCCCTTTCAAATTCAGTATCAATCTTTGTTTTTTATTAGCATTTCACATGAATATTAACATTTTCTTTTACATTTGATTTCTTATTTCTCGGCACCTCGAAAATTACTTGCTTCAAATGTTAGTTCAGTCAAAATAGTTGTGGCCTTGCGTGCGTGGATTTAGAGCATGTTGCAGCTTTTAAAATGTTAGAGGAGATGTTCCTCGCCTTCTTGTTTCCCTTTAAGCATGATTATTGATATTGTGATGTATAGAGCTTATTTTATGAACTAAATTTGTGTATGCTTTTCAATTTTGTGAATGAAAGTGTGAAATTATATGAAACAACCGTTGTACTATAAAAATTTACGCGGTTAGAGAATGGTGTTTATATATTTTATATTCAACACTCCTTCTCACGGTTGGCTCGATACTTTTTAATCGACCCTAGACGTGGGATTAATTAAATGGGATGAAATTAGATAACGTTAGGAGCCCGGCGGAACTCGAATTCAGAAGCTCCTGCTCTGATACCATGTTAAATTATATCAAACTACCGTTGTACTCTAAAAGCTTAAGCTGTTAGAGAACGGTGTTTATATATTTTATATTCAACAGAAAGCATATGGTGGTTATGGATTTCTTATGACTGCTATGCTTGCCAATTTACATTTCTTAACAAATAGTCGATATATGTTAACCAGGCCCAGTACCTCAAATCTTGTGGTGCGATATCGAAAACTCCTGAGGAAATACGGAAAGCTTTGGGCAAAACAGTGGCTAGAAATTCTAATGAGGATGACTCATCTCCGAAATCCTTCTCATTCCACCAAAATTCATCTTATAAGAAACTTCAGCTGGATGTACAGTGTAATGAAGTGTCTGATGTTCTACCACAGCTAGAAGAAAACTCGAGTTCTCCAGAAATGTTTTTGGAAGGGTAAAATTTCGCATCTCCTCTTTTTTTATTGTTTAACTTTGTTTTAGTGGAACCATAATTTTTTTTTTTAAATGTCGTTAAACGCAGATCCGTGTCGGATGAAAACCGGATTCCAAGGGCTGGTATGAATGAAATTGAATTCGGGTCTAAAAGTGATAATTTTGACAAATCCCCCTCTCCGACTGACACCAAAATTCAGCAACCCTATGCTAGTGATTCTCCTTATCCAACTCCTCTGACTTTGACCGATGAAATGCAAACTCCCGCAACAATTCACCCGGCACGCTTCGAAAACCCTAGGACTGGGAAGCGTGGTAGGATCCGAACTCAGTATGCTTATCCTGTCCTGAAACCTATAGACAATTTACCACACCGGAAATCACTAAGCAAAAACTCATCTTGTTCAAAGAAGCTAGTACCGGATGCAATCTCTCCTTTGTCTAAAGATTCAGAAGTTTCTAAGACAAGAAGGTCAGTGTTTGCAACTCCAAATAACAAGGAAAACCTAGGCAAGGAGAATGTCAATAATGAGGAGCCTCTCTATGTCAATAGTAATAATAGTGCACAACAAATTTGGGGCAGCAAAGATGAGGTAACCGGCACTCCAAACCTTCTTGTTTCGAGCTTTTCTCAATGGCTGAAGCCAACGACTCTAAAGGATGAGAAAGAGGATGTTATGAACGTTAAAGAGAGCAATGATGCGGATAGGCCTATTATTGGGATTTTTGATGAAAATTGGAGGGACGATGAGTGTACTCGTGAATTGCCCAAATGGTGGGATGGAAACGGAATTCCAAATTCAACAACCAAGTACAAGGAGGTATAGAATTACGTGTTCTGCTCCTCTTGATTCATTGTACTGGAGTGGCCATTCTTATAATCCGTTTTTCTCGTTCTCTTATTTTGTTCAGGATCAGAAGGTTAGTTGGCATGCTACCCCTTTCGAAGAAAGGCTAGAGAAAGCTTTGTCAGATGAGAAATTATTCCCTGAAAGGTCTACATTACTGTCTCAAATCTTATATTCAGTTTCATGCATTATTTGAAGCAAACTGCTGTCTGACTTTTCTTTAACAGTCTATTGGGGGTTTAACTTCTATGTAATTATTCCTGCGAAATCGTCTTTCTAAATGTACACCCCAGTAAAGTCTGAATTTTCTACCATTATCTTTCTACAAATTTAAAAGTTGCGGGAAGGGATGTATCAAAAACGCAAACGGATGGTAGACGGAGAGTGCTCATAATCTCTTGTTTGCTTACTGAATATAATTGTCTGCAGGAAGCAACTGGGAGGAAGGCTGATTGAGCTCGAGGAAGTAAACGAAGAATGCGATTCACCAGCTCCGCGATAACAGGTCAAGAGAATTTGATCTGCTGAGGAAGTTACTTGCCATGAATTCTATACATAAAATGTTAAATCCATTGAACTCCCTTCAAATTTACCTTGTAACATGTGGCCATTCTGTGGAAGCTTCAGCTCACTGTTGTTGTGACTTTGTGACTGCTTCCTCTTCCATCATACAGAGAGGAACTTTCAGTTCTGAACTATTTCCTCATAAAGGTTCTACATCTCTACATCTTTGTTTTTCCTTTTTTAAAATTTTTGGTAGAAAATCATGGAGAGTTAGGGGATTCACCATCTACCAAAGATAACTTCAGACCATTTTTTTAAAAAAAATTGTTTTTGAGAATTTAAGTTCCTGACAACCTACTAAATCTTCTTAATGGATAACAAAATTATTTCCCTCAGCCATCTTTTGGTTCAGGGAACCTTCATTCTTAAAAGATTGTTAAAATGAAGCACTAGTAGTTCTAACAGTGACTAAAAATTAATGTGTGTGTGTGTGAAGGGCTCCATCTATCTATTATGATAACTTGTCTCTCAAAACAAGTTTTCTAATCATAGCAGGAATGATACACAACACCCCTCAGCAACAACTTTTTATATTTCTTTAAAAAGGGAAATAAAGATACATAATTAAGATCCAATTTCATATTGTGCCTGCTATATAATGGGAGCATTGCCCATTCTTTTTCTCTTCTTTTTATTTTTCTCATACATATACACATAACTGCTTTTTTCTTCCTACTATTCTCCTTTTTTTCATTATTTGTTACATGTATAATGAATTTTGCTGTATCTTTCCAAGAAATGTACTAGAACTAGTTCTAGTTCAGCATCAGATCTCTGAAGCCGATTTCGGTTTAATCGACAGACGGATAACCGCCTTGTCCGACTTGAAGCCACTTTTCTTCAACAATTTCATCTTCTCCTTCCTTTACACTATCTTCGTATCTTAACAAGATGCCGAATAGAATCTTTCCCTGTTTCCACTCCACGAAAACAATTCAATTTCAGTCAAAAAGCCAAAGGAAAGAAAAAAAAAAAAAAAAAATTTGACTCGATTTAATGCTTGATTTTGTGACGAAGTTTTAGTGCCTGTTTTCGTCTATATGATGCTAAGGTTGCCAGAGGTTCCTTCGTTTTCCGAACTCGCCCGATTTGCTGATCGATATTAATCATCTCACAGCGGTTACATCCGCCCAGTGACTGCGAAGATATCAAATGATTCATGTGTTAGAAGAACGAAAAGAAAGAAAACGAAAGGAAAAGTGCAAGCTCACATCATCCCTCACCGAGTAAATTCGATTAAAACAACGAAAGAAATCAGAAAAGCAAGTTCAACAGAAAATTCAATGAACTCACGCTAAAATGTGCTTTTCCGATTTGAAGGCTGCTCCAGCTATCCTCAACATAAGGTTTCGAACCTGAAATTACAAGATTTGGGCGAAATCTCGCAGCATCAACATGGACTGGCTGCCTAGACCCAGAGATATCTTTTCCAAATTCTGCTACGAAGAAAATATAAATGTCCTTTAAATATTCCCTTGAATAAATTAACTCCACAAAGAAAATGGAATAGCAAAATGTTTAGTAAACAGTTTGCCAAATTAATCATATCCCCTACGTTGCACATCAACATACAAAAAGCAATGCCAAGGTCTTAAAAAACGCACAAAAATAAAGTCGTAACTATCTAGTTGAAACTAGAATTGTTATGGTAAAAATACTTAGACAGTCCTTACAGCATGCTGATTTCGCGACTTGGTTTCTGAACTTTTCGCTCGAAGAAATATTGTAACTCCAAAACAGACCCATAGACCTTCGCAGTAGAATGACCTTTCCAACCCTATTTCAAGTAAACTGACATAAGGAAGTCATTTCATAGGACTGTAAACTGGCCATTTACAGGTTTTTTTTCCCCTTTTTTTTTTTTGGATGAGGGATGGATACCAAAAGTCTGTGGACTGAAGTGTTTAAGTAAAAGGAACAGCAGATCAAGTTGTCGTATCAGAATAACGCAAGGACTTCTTATACATCTTAGCAGAAATGATATCATAAAAAGAAACCAACATACTTGCATTTAAGCGGCTGTTGAGATCAAGAAGGCTCTCTTCAGATATTAGTAATAACTGTCCCTCGTTAGAGAAATTTAGTTTGCTCGATGTATATCTGCATAGACCTTCTCTGCCAATCTTGCTCATGCAAGAGCGGTTCTTGGACTTGGAACATCTCACGAAGGTACAAGGACGACCGAGGGCTTTAGTGAACCACATATTAACCTCATCATCATAAGTCTGCACCTCATATCTAGTTCAATGAAAACAAGCATCAAGTCTATTATTAGAATGAGTTATCATAGCAAACAATGAAACTTCAACTTCTGTTTTTCCTCCCTTATTTGCAGATGAGCAATGTCGTTTAGACCTCAGAATTGTACCCCGCTGCGTAATCAACTTTATACATATGACAACTACTGATCGATTTAGCTTTCAAAATATCAAAGATGAAACATGATGGAAGAAAGCTGACCCTTCAACATTATTTTGGAGTACATAATGCATTCTTAGGTACACGCTTTGCAAGCAAGACCCTACACATGAGAATGCGCACCTTTGACCATAGACATCCATTTCTTCATTTAAGCTTGGCGAATGTTTTAGAAGAGAAATTAGTAGTTTCTCTTTGCAATTTGGAGATTCTATGTACATTGCCTGAAGTTCTAAGTCGATAAATGTACAAATGGAGCACATTTCTGGAACCTGCAGAATTAAAAATAAAAGTTTATCTCAAAAACATGTTCAAATACCAAATTTTGAATATAAAGCTATGTAGATATCATGTACAATTATATATGGACACAAAATAATCACATATAGGCATATAGCACTCCTCATATCTGCTTATGCATACCTTTTTCTGAGTCAAAATTTCACCACTTGGACCTCGAAGAAGCCATTCTCGATCATATTTTAAACCTATTCAGCAAAGGACACAATCAATGAAAACTATTTTCAACTAGATGTCTCTGTACATATCCCCTACAAGGAATTCATGGAATTTGCTTATTTCTTGCTAATGATGACAAAATAGCCATGGATAGGAAACTTGTATATATATATATATATATATATATATAACTCAAGACGATGCTCTACTCCAAAGCGGGTAAGAAGTAATCTCCAATACGGTGGAAGGAGAGAATTGGCCCAAGTATTTAGGTTGCGTTTGGTTCGGGTATAAACGAAAACTGATTATTTATGGGATAGGTATAAGTTCAGGTACAAACAGGAATTAAAGTAATTTTGTATTTGGTTGAATATAAGAGTTGTACCGGGAATAAGAAAAATTGTGTTTGGTAATTTAAAGAGGAATAAAAATAATAGAGAGGACTAAAATTTTAATTTAAGATAAAAATTTTACTGATATTATTTTAAATATTTAATTTTAAATATTTAATTTAAAATATTTATTAAAAAATTTATTAAAATTTATATTTTACTTAAATATAAAAAAAATTATTAAAAAAAATTTGGTTTTTTAAAATTTATAATTTTTTTAAAATTCAAAATTTTGTATATAAAAATAGTTATAAATTTAGAAATTTAAAAATTTTAAAAATTTGGTGAATTATTTATTAAAAATTAAAATTAAAAATTTAAAAATTTGTATAAATTGTAAAAATAATAAAATTTAAATTTTTATAAATTGATAAATTTATTAAAAATTAAAGTTAAAAATTTTAAAAGCTATAAAATTTAAAATTTATAAATGTTAAAAATTTTAATTTTAATTATCTCAAAAAATTACAAAAGTAGAAGCAAAAATTTTAATTTTAAAATTAGTATAAATTTAAAAAAATTTATAAAAAAATTTGCATGAATTTAAAAATTTTAAAATTAATTAATTTTTAAAAAAACTATAAAAAATATATTTTTAGATTTCTTAAAAAGTAAGTTAAAAAATTTAAAATTTATAAAATTAAAAAAATAAATTTTAAATTTTATAAATTTAAATATCTTATAATTTAAATTTTTTTAATTTTCTTTTAAAAAATAAAAAATAAATAAAATAAAAAATAAAAAAAGGAAGAGGGAAACAGCAGGTGGAACAACTCCAGCAGTGGAGTTGTTCCCCCTGGGGGTGGGAACAAGCCGTTCCGTTTACCCGCTTGGGGTCGGAACGGCTTGTTCCCACCCCCCAAAAAAGTGTTTGGGTATAACTAGGGGGGATAAGGAGTTATCCCCCCCCTAGTTCCACTTACCAAACGTAGCCTTAGGGGCTTGAATACAGATTTCTATTCTTAGGGGGCAATCAAATACTTAAATTCTTATAGGGGTTTTCTATTTCTGCCTATGATTATACACGAGTAAATATAAATACTCATCTTACAGTATTCACCAAGAAGAGATTCACATACCAATAATACTGAGAGGCCAGCTATGCACACTGAATCCTTGTAAAGATTTCACAGGGTAAACTGTGATGGATTTTAGTTGAACAGCTCTCACTGCCTGCTGATTTGCAATACCTGTTATTCATAATCATAGATAGACAGTTAATTTATGTGTAAATGAAAAAACTCAAACACCAATTAATTGCATGTTGAGAAAGAAGAAACCCCTAAATAGCAAGAAATGATATCTCTGTAAAATACGAAGGTTTGTTCCTCAAATCCTTAATACTGAGCAGCAGATGATATCTTCAGGAAAAACTGAAAAAACAATGCAAGAGCAAACTGAAAGGCAATATATTACTTAATGAGTGAAGTGCCGTCGAATTTGATTGATATCCGTCTTTGGGCTTGGATACAAAAGAAGCTTCCAAAAAATTCAAAAACTTCTGCAAGAGAAAATGGTAACAGATGTTATATCAAACCATAGTTAGAAGAAAAATTAAATTGAAAAAAGTTCTCAAAACCTACATAAATTAGTATTTATTATAAATGAAGTCGCCATATACAAATATAGTCACATTTCTATATAACTTTTATGTAGCAATTATAATCTAATTTGATCAGGACTATACAAGAATTTTGGTCGTGTTGCTCCTAGGATTATTTTACCGAGGGTTTAACCGAAAATTAGAGAGGAACAGAATATATGAGTTGTGCAACAAGAAATAATGGGGTAAATACCTCAGCATCTTCATATGTCGACATATAACCGAAAGATATCCTAACAGCACCAGTTGGTTTTCCATTTAATATGTCATTATCATCCCAGCAAACATGCCCTGCCTGACATAAAGAAAACGAGAACCATGTAGTCTAACAAAAATAAATTTGTCATTTCATTACCAAAAAAAGGCTCGCTTATACAACAACTGTTAGCAAATTGCAAAATCAGGAGGGTTTGGCATATATAATAAGAATGTGATTTACCTCGAAGTTGGAAACTAAATCTGAATGAGACAAACCAAGATATTTGGCACATGCACCAGGGTTGCAGAAGCAACCTGTCTACAATGAAACCATTATAAAAAGACATTAGTCACGCAAAAAGTTTACCTGATTTTTTAATGTACCCAAGTGTATACTAGATTGTTTTACTTACACGCAAATGAATGCCAGATAGTGAAGCCAACTTTTCTACTTCACGGTATCCAAAACAGGAGCCATCTTCCCTTTTCAAATTGAATGAAATAGTGGGACCATATTTCGAAGATAATACCTTCGACAGATAAGTGAAAAAACATATCAGTCATCCTTGAAGATATAAGATCATGAGATAAAACAAAGCAAGCCCATGGACGTACTGTGATGATCATTTCAAAAAGTGAACAGCTCACTGTTAAAAATACTAACCTTTGTAGTTCCTCTTCCATAGATTGTGCAAACATTCGATCCATTACCATGCTTTAAGCCCGCCATCACGTTCCTTGCGTAAGTGGCAAGAGACGTCGTATGTCTATAAGGGTAGAATATGATCATTTAGCGTGACACCCCAATAATCCCACATCGGATGGGATTGGATTTGTGATTGGGTATATACGAGACATGGACACTAGTAATAATAATTGGACTTAAGCATTTTGGGTTGTGGTTTGGGTCCAACGAGTTATTATTGCTAGTGGGCCGGGTAGTTACATTTGGTATCAGAGCTTGTGACACCCCAATAGTCCCACATCGGATGGGAATGAGGTTGTGATTGGGTATATAAGAGACATGGACACTAGTAATAATAACCGGGCTTAAACATTTTGGATTGTAGTTTAGGCCCAACGAGTTATTATTGCTAGTGGACCGGATCGTTACATTTGGCATCAGAGCCAATAACCAGCCGGAAGTGTGTGACGAGTCTCGGCTGAGCCTGGGTCTAGATGACAGGGCTAGCGAGACAAGTCTCACATCGCCTGGTGATCTTGGGCTATGTGTGTTTTTGGGCTGACGAGGACGTCAGGCCTAAACGAGGGGAGTTTGTAACACCCCAATAATCCCACATCGGATGGGATTGGATTTGTGATTGGGTATATATGAGACATGGACACTAGTAATAATAACTGGACTTAAGCATTTTGGGTTGTGGTTTAGGCCCAACGAGTTATTATTGCTAGTGGGCCGGGTCGTTATATTCTGTAACGCCCCCAATAGTCCCACATCGGATGTGAATGGAATTGTGATTGGGTTTATAAGAGACATGGACACTAGTAATAATAATTGGGCTTAAGCATTTTGGGTTATAGTTTGGACACAATGAGTTATTGTTGTTAGTGGGCTGGGATGTTACATTTAAAGCTTTTCCAAATCCACTTCCCAGAAGTGAAGCAGAATGATGTAATTTGGCATACAAAATAGAACAGTTAAAGTATAAGCCAAATTCATGTGTCTTTACCCTTGCAAAACCTGAATTTTGAACATACCCCTTAAAATGCAGTTTCTTATGAAATTTTCATACATTAAGTGCATCATCCAATGCATGGATGAAGTCGGTTTTTAAATTAGAAATAGGTTTTCAAAAAAGCGTACCTTCATAGGTACATGGGTATAAATGTAAGAGATCAATTTTTTTAAAAGGCATATGTGAAAATTCAGATTTTGCAAATAAAAAAAATAATAAAAAAAAAGAACATGTTAATAGATGGTTTTCAAGGGTATATATATATATATATAATTATCTCATGTTAAAAGTACAAAATATCTACAAAATAGCAAGATTATTTTAGAAGAGAAAAAGTGTACTTGCTAGATTTCCAAGAAGTGTTTATAACTTGACAATACTACATACGGTGTTAACATACCTAACAATAGCAGATTTAGTCAATGAATCAACTATCTTGAACCCATGACGAATAGAAGCTATGGCCAAGAATGACACTGTTCCATCTTCAAGCACTTGCTCAATGCTCTCTCTTCTTCGGACAAAATCAATATCAGCCATTGAAGCAGATACTGTGCCTAAATTATGTAGACATATTAAACCAAATAGTTTGAGATGAATACGAAGAACATAGCGAAGCAGGTAAACTACTGACCTCCACCGAAGTATGTTTTTGTTAACAACCTTGCTGCCTCTGTCAAAGAATAATAATATATTAAAAAGAGAATAAGATAACACATTCCACTCCGTAGCAAGCAGATAGCTAAACGAACCGTGCTAAAACTTTATAAAAAAAAATACAAACGTTTTGCCCACAAAATAAGAAAATTGGGTAAAAAGAATATTTATAAGGTCAATAAAACTTGAAAACCGGAAAATACAGGAATTTGAAAGAAATAAACAGAGAAAACTAGAATCAAAGTGGGTCCGGCTAAAAAAAGATCAATCTGTAAAGGTTACAATGATGAATAACAGGTGACAAAGTACTTGTATATTCAAGATATATAGTAGAGAAGTACTTTATAGGCCAAACTAAACAGAAGTGGAGAAAACAACCATCTGATATAAACAGATGTCAAGATAAGTAATCACAAACCATTTCGAACGACAAGCGCGCCTAGACCAGTTGGATAACCGAATATCTGACAAAGACAGCATGTTTGCAGTTAATATATCCCTAATAAAAAGTTTTACATAATACCGGAATGGTCAAAGTGTACATAGCATATACCTTATAAAAAGAAAAGACGACAAAATCGGCCGGATACCTAGCTAGATCTGGTGGTTCAGTTGAACATCCTTTTGCCGCATCTATTAGAACCATCCAGCAATTCCTGCATAAAATATTATATTAAATTTACAAAAAGAGAGCCGTATAAGCATTTATATTTAAAGGGAACAACTAAGAGTTTAAGCATTTTTTAACTTGTCAATTGCCTTAATTATAACTATTATCATGAAATCCTTGAGTAGGATAATATTCAACGTTGGTATTAGTTGGATATTTCAGTCAAATAGATACTATGTGCGAGAAATAGCAGTCATCGCATTTTAGTGCTATGCATATACTGAAAAATAATTCTTAAAGGTTGTAAAAGCCACTAATTTGTTTATCACATCCCTTATGTACTATTTTAATTTACTAAATCATACCGTTGGTGTGATTGGGCTCCTAAAATTTTTCTGCGATCTTCTTTGATGACCTTAACCAAATCAAGAGGAAACTTCTGACCTGAGAAATTGCACTCTGAGGGAAATGCAAACAAGTTGTACACATTTCCTGCAGCTGGAAGAAAAGAAAACAGCGATAATAAGCACAACTTATCAATAAAATCATTATTTATTCAGATTTTTCAAAAAATATATCGAGTATGATCTCGTTAAAGTACATCGAATGAACTGCATAAAAGACCCTATGAAGAAAATATTTTACCAGAAAGCTTGCCATTCTGCATATTTTGTGGTACTAAATCTTCAACTCTCCTCTGCACTGCGTGTTTCGAGATCCTAATAGAAGATTCATAAGTTTCATCACGCTGATCATGATGCTCAACCTCTTCAACATCAACAGCGAGAGCACTTGCTCCTTTATTAAGAGCATATCTGCCAATGCATAAGGATAAACAATACAAAAACTCCAAGTACCTACAAAAGTACAAACGCAAAGAGACCTACGGAAGTAACTTTTTATACCATCTTATAAGACAACGGCTTTTCCTAGAGAATGTTTAAATGTAAATGCGAAAATGTTTGGTAAAGCAAGTTGGAATTCAATAGATAGTTCTTAATGCAGGTAGGATACTCTCTAATCCCGAGCACACTGTTATGGTTTTCCATCGTGTACACGTAACAGCTTTCCCTGCTCCACGGAAAACACTCGCCGACAAGTTTCAAAGCTGCGGTGGCCCCAGAAGTAAATATGCATTTGTAGTTTCTTGGACTTGCATTTAAAAACTTAAGGACCTGCAGGCGTGCTGCGGCAACTACATCACTGGCGGCCATACTCGAATCACTTTGACTATCTAAATCATCACGTCAAGAGCCCAACACGCGGTGATTTATGCGAGAAGAGGAAAACAACAACAGGACTAACTGAAAAAAACCATAAATAACCTCCACAATATTGTTCCTTCAATATCTACTTGATTACATTAAAAGGAAGAACAAAAATTTAAATTAAATGGTTCAGCAACTTAAAAAGATTCTACTAAAATGTTATGTCAGATAAAAATTAGATAACAAATGCACCCTCTCACTCTTTAAGTAATTTGATTCAAGTTATTATAGTTAGTTTAGTTATTTTATATATTTAAAGCCACTAAATTTACCAATCAAATTGAATAAAACCAATCCTAGTAAAAGATATATTACTCCAAGTACTAATTTTTACCTCAAAATTTTCGCAAAAAAGGCCTTTTTCGGATGTTATGCGCTAAAAATACTACTCCAAGCATCAATTTTTCAACATAAACCCAGTATTTTTATGGAACAAAAACGCAATCTGAGGATACGAGGGTTCCCGTAGACACTGTTCGTGAGCTCCTTAGCAACATCCCCCATCTGGGCCTCCGAGTAGAGCGTGGCTCCGGCGTGGTCCAAGTAAACCAACCCTAAAACCCCACCCAATTACGCGACCCCAAAAACATAAAAACAAAAAAAACAAAAACAAAGATCGAATTTCGAAGAGAGAAAATTGCTTTTGGGAACCTTCCAATCGCTTGAAATCGAGGGCTCGGATCGCGTCGACGTTGCGGGGAGCATCAGGGTACCCGTAATCCTCGCCGAACTGCTTCAGGAACTCCTCCTTCGTCCTCGCCATTTCCTCTTCCTCTTCCTCCTCCTCCTCCTCCTCCTCCTCGTCCCCTCTCCTTTATCGGTGCTTACGAGCTCACAACAAAAAACAACAACAACAACAACAATCAAAAAAAAAAAAAAAAAAAAAAACGCCGCTGAATTAGCGTATTAAATTAGGGCTCGCCGAAAGCGTCGAGATTAGTCGTAAAATAATGGCGGCGATGAAAGTGTCTGCGTAAAACTGCTGATTGATTGCGATCGAAGCTCCCAGAAATTTGGCACAATAACTACACCAAGATGAACTTACTAAATGCTGCAGATTTTCGAAAGATACAGCGTGATCTTCAGCTAAAATTATCTAAGTCAATATATATTGTGAATCATGATTATATTTGGACTTTAAATATATAGATATATTTTTATAAAATTTAATTTCTTATATTATTTTTAAAATAAAAATTTAAATTTTATATATATATATATATATATATATATATATATATATATATATATATATATATAGGAAAATGCTATGTGTACACCTCTTTCGGGGTGTACATCATACATCCCACCCATCTAAGGGTGGGAGTGTCATGATGGGTCACTCGATGTGACCCGTAAAAAATATCGGTATCATTAAAATGGTGGAGGTGTATGATGTACACCCCTTCGGGGTGTACATGTAGCATTGCTCATATATATATATATATATATATATATATATATATATATATATATATATATATATATATATATATATATATATATATATATCCACCGTTAATATCTTAATCATATATTAAATATTTAATATTTTCAGATATTTTTTTTTAAGATTAATTACATACACATTCTTAAAAATATATCAAATAATAAATATATTTCTATAAAATTCAACTTTTCATATTTATTTCTTAAAAAACCTAACGTTATTTATATATGGCAGATGCTACATATACACTCTATTTGGGGTGTATATCTTACACTCCACTCCAACCAAGTGTGGGGATTTATTCACCGGTCACTTCGAAGTGACCGGTAAAATTTATCTTATTTTTGAATAGGTGGGATGTAAAATATACACCCTATTTTGGATGTACACTTAGAATTTTCCTATATTTATTATTCGATATGTTTTCAAGGACCTGAATATAATTAATCCTATTTTTTAACCGCTGAGATGTTTAGAAAAATATATTTATTAAGGTAAAATTGATATTTCACTTATATTATATTATAACAAATTATATATATACATATATATAAAATTTAGGATTTTTAAAAAAATAAATATAAAAATTTAAATTTTGTAGAAATATATTTGCTATTCAATATGTTTACATAACACTTTTTTTACTATTCATTTTTTTTTAATATATTTATAGCTATTTTTTAATATATTTATAGGATATTATCTTCTTCACAAAAAAAGAAAAAAAAACAAAATTTTTCATAGGCTTCTAATTTAGTAATTTTAAAACTCTTGGAACTCATCGTTTTTATTACTGTTCTAATTCTCACACACTTAACACTCTCTTCATTTTTGGGGCTAGTTAGTTTACAAAATGCTATAATCAAATTTAAAAGGTTTAGTCTTATTTCGTTTGGGGTTAATGTTTTTTCTGTAAACACTTATTCAAATTATAAAATATTACTGATGTTTTTTAAAAACATTAATAAAGGATTTTAAGATTTAGACTTTAGATTTGAGGTTTAGAAGAGCATTTAGAAAGTAACATTTAAAATTATTTTTTTATTCGAAACAAGTCATCCAAAAGTCTATAAATTTTAAAGAAATTCAATTGTCCGGATTCTCAGTTTTCAAAAAATTATAAAAAAAATTTCTCTCCTCTTTTTTTTTTTTTCTTTTTTTTTTTCTCTTTTTTTTCTCTTTTTAACTTAGACCTATGACTTTCAAAATTAATGCTATTTTAATTTCAGAAACTATATTTGGGAAGTTATTGTTGGAGCATAGCAGTATGATTCAGTAGTAAGATTTTTTTTTTTTTTTTTTTTTTTTTTTTTTAAGTATAATTCAGATTGACTTGAGGAAAATTTTAAAAAAATTTGACTTGACTGACGATTTGGGAAGCAAATTTGGCACTTCTTTTGACTTGACTGACGATTGTGATGAGCTCACAACGAATAGAGGATTAGGCTGGGTCAACTGGTCCAAATTGTCCCAGTCCAATTTTTTTTTTTTTTTTTTTTTTTTTTTTCAAAAAATTGTTCTATGTAGCAGATTTCGCAGAGCAGCCGATTCATTATAGAGAAAGTGAATTTTCCGTCCACCGATTAAAGTTATTATTTCTTTTTTTTTTGAACTCATCATAGGTTTGTTCAGTGTCAGAAATATCAGGAATCGTGAGAAAAATCTAATCAGATCAAGCAAACCGATTAGCGTAGGATTGAAAGAATTTAATTTGGAAAAGTCTCGATGCATTCTACCTACTCTACCGACACTTCTGGAATGCTAAACCTTCCACTATTTTATCTTATCTTATACAATCCAATCGAGTATGCTGAGCGTGTCTCAGTTCGAGCCAACTTAATCTAAAATCATCTAGCTTGAACTAGCAATCCAAACCAGTTTGCAGGAGAGAAATAAGCAGCAAATTAAGCCAGTACAGCAGGAGCTGGCCTGGGACCGACCCCGAATTGCCGAGGTCCACGATTGTATCTGAGTTTTGGACTTTGCGTCGGCCTACATGGCCCTCTTCAAATTCAAGAGAAAAGTCTTAAATTTGAATTTGATTACAAAAAAAGCTGTTCTACCAAGCCACTGAAATTGCTGTCGCTACTGTCGGAGCAGTTAATGAAGAGTGTTTCGCAGAATAGCTCTGCGGTAGCATAGCAGGATAATAAACTACTGTTATCAGGATTGCATAAGCAGGTTTTTCGAATGCCTACCCCCCGTGCATCCGCACATCTTGTGCATAACACACTTTCAATCCTCGACCCTATTTTTGAAGAACACGAGTTTCAGATTAAAACTTTTGCTTCTGACAGTAGAAACAAGCTGTTTCTCAGTTTTTCCTTGGGGTGAACAAATTAGAAGTGAGTCAAGTGACTGACCATCTCTAACAGCAGCAGCTGATCCACCTATGCCTCTTTGGATTTTTTTTGTGCCTGCAGCAAGCCCCACTTTTTGGATTCATGCCTAAATTTATTCCCAGGTACGTTTGATCAATTATTGAACACTTCACGGGTCCAACTATCACTTCAACTAGAAAACAAACCCTTGCTGACACTCTCAATGGAGCCCATGCATCTATATATTCTACATAAGAATGAATACCATACAGTTAAAGCTAACATAAAAGACAACAGATTTAGAGATACCAACTCAGGTAATCACACCAACAAGGGGAAACACATACCACTTGCATGTAGCATGTAGTACCATGGGTAAATTGTATGGATAAAATTAATTTCATGCAGCTCTTTATAAACATACATATCGAAATAATAGATATATTTATTTCTTCAAAAATTTCAAATTGTTAATATATATATATATATATATATATATATATATATATATATATATATATATATATATATATATGCTAAATTACATAAAACTTTTCTGTAATATTCTGTTTTTTCACTTTTCCCCCCTGTCTTTTAAAAGTCTACATTTTGCCCCATCGTAATTACCGAATTGTCTTTAGGGGGCAACGGCGTTAACGGATGAGGTAAATTGACGAAAATGCCCTTACCTTATATTGGAGCGATAATGAGTTTTAACTTATTTCCCGTCATTTTTAAATGTATTTTGGGTATATTTAATAATATTTTTTAAAAAATTACCGAATTGTCTTTAGGGGGCAACGGCGTTAACGGATGAGGTAAATTGACGAAAATGCCCTTACCTTATATTGGAGCGATAATGAGTTTTAACTTATTTCCCGTCATTTTTGAAAGGTATTTTGGGTATATCTAATAATATTTTTTAAAAAATTGATGGTTCACTCACGGAATGGTGACGGTGGAGGATAAATGCATATTTCGGTAATTACGAGAGGGCAAAATATAGACTTTTAAAAGACAGGAGGGCAAAGTGAAAAAACAGAATATTATAAAAATATTTTCTGTAATTTAGCCACATATATATATATATATATATATATATATATATATATATATTTTGTTACTGTTAGCTTGCGGTTAATTTTTTAACCAAATATAAGTAAAATATCAATTTTGCCTTTATAAATTAAATATGTGATTTCAAAAATTTCAACCGTTAAAAAATATATTTATAATTAAGTATAATATCTGAAAGAATAAAAAAATAAATTTATCATAATTTAGAACTTTTGAAAAAATAAATGCTACTCAATATGTTTGCATGGAGATGTATTTAATCTATGATGGTTCCACTAGTTTTAATGATTTTATTCTTGAATATTAATCACTAATAAGTTCTTAGTCAATTACGCTGAGTAAAATTCTAATAAAATTAACTCAAAAACATTACAAATTCCGAGAAGGTAAATGAAAAAAAAAAAAAAAAAAAAAAAAAGAAAGGAAAAAGTGAAGTTAAAAATGGCCCCAAGATGTCCTCCTCCTCTTGGCTTATGCATCAACACTTCAAAAGGAGTTTCAACTTTCAACTGATGAAGTAGAGCATGAGATTCTAATTTGAAAAACCTGGGCATGGTGTGTTGTCTACTTGTTGGTTGTCACTGCATGGGCACCCCCACTCACTCCC
The DNA here is from genome assembly GCA_029204045.2 of Tillandsia leiboldiana. Classification (NCBI taxonomy): domain Eukaryota; kingdom Viridiplantae; phylum Streptophyta; class Magnoliopsida; order Poales; family Bromeliaceae; genus Tillandsia; species Tillandsia leiboldiana. Next base: position 624,965 of record CM055083.1, read on the forward strand.
ACATGATTCAGCTAAGGTGTGTGTGGGAGAAACAATTGGTAAAAGTTATTTAAACTCTCATTTTTTAGATAAATCTGATAGTTAGTATCTAAATTTAAATTTTAAAAAATAAAATAATTTATTTATTTTTAAGATAAGAATTGCTACATGTACACCCCGAAGGGGTGTACATCCTACATCTTCATCCCTTTAATGATGGCGATATTTTTTACGGGTCACATCAAGTGACCCCTCATCACACCCCATTCTTAAATGAGTGGGGGTGTGAGATGTACAACCCTTACGGGTGTACAAGTAGTATTTTCCTTTTAAGATTTCTCATACTTACTTACTTTCAGGAGTGACCCACTATTTTGCTTCCCATGTGCTCGGGGGCATCCCGCCAAATTCGTAAACGCTAACGGTCACTTCCATTTAAATAAATATGAATAATAATAATAATAAGATTGAAAAAAATAGCGGCTCTCGTATCGGCTCTACTCGTATCCTTTTACTGTCTCCTCTCTCTCTCTCTCTCTCTCTCTCTCGCTCTCTCTTACCTCCAAACCCCTCTCCAATGGCGTCGTCCTCTTCTTCTCTCCGTGACCTCCTAACCCAAGAGCTCTCCCACCCCACAAAACCCAGTAGTAGACCCAAATCCTCCCGCTCCGCAACGCCCAAACCCCATCCTCTCCTCTCCGCCCCCAACCACCGCCCCGCCGCCGCAGCGTTCCCCTCCGTCTCCGGTGAGGACGACGACGACCGCCCCATCGACGCCGAGGCCGCGCGCGCCGTCACCGCCATCCTCGCCGGCTACGCCGGGCGGTTCCTAAAAGACCCGTCTTTCCGCCGTGGCCTCCGCGCCAAGTGCGCCGCCGCCACCCGCCCTGCCTCCGCCGACGTCGAGCCCTCCCCCCCGCTCGCGAACCTCGAGCTCGCCGTCGATAGCGTCGAGCGCCTCGCTGATGAGTGGGACGCGCCGCCGTGCGCCGCCGCGGCAGTCGCGCCGGGGGACGCGAAGACCCGATCTCTGCGTAACTCGGTGCGCCAGCTCGGCGTCGTCGCTTCGCTCGCCGCCGCGCCGGGGGCTCGCGCGGCGCGCACCTGCGGCGTCCCCAACGCGCACCTCGCCGCGTGCGCCCACCTCTACCTCTCTATTATCTACAAGATCGAGCGCAACGATCGGGTCTCGGCGCGGCACCTCCTCCAGGTGTTCGTCGAATCGCCCTGCCTCGCGCGCAAATCCCTGCTCCCCGATCTATGGGAACACTTCTTCCTCCCCCATTTGCTTCATCTCAAAATTTGGTACAACAAGGAGGTGGAGATCATCCGGGGATGGGGTTCAGAGTATGGAGATCAGAGGATTAAGGGTTTGAAGAGGGCTTATAAGGATCAAATGGACGTGGGCACCGCTCAGTTCGCTTTGTACTACAAGGAATGGCTTAAAGTTGGAGCCTTTAGGGCTCCTCCTCTCCCTTCGGTGCGGCTCCCCTCGAGGCCTGTTTATGCAGAGGCGCTGGGGAAGAGATCAGCTTCGTTGTCGAGGAGCTCAATTAGCAGAAGCTTGTAAGTGAAACGTGCCTTCAACTTGTTTGATCATATGCCCCAACTAGATTTTTCCATGATTTTGCTGTGACTTGGATCTTATTGCTGGTATTTGAGTGGAATAAATGCAGGTATAGAGCGGTTTTTGGCCTGGAGCACGAAGAAGATATCGGGGACGGAGAGGTGATTGATGAGATTAATGTAGCGGGTAAGAGAGATTTGGGTTCTAAAGAAAGAAGGTTCAGCCTTGGGAATCTTGTTCATGTGAGCCATTATTAAATTAAGCACTTATTGTTACTTTTTTGGTATGGATTTTTTGAAATGTGGTAATACAAAGTATGGTAAATGAGACTTGTAGCAGAATCACTTCACTGTATACATGATTGTAAAAAAGAAGAAGAAGAAGAAGAAGAAGAAGAAGAAGAGGAAGAGGCTGTATACCGACAAATTAATGCCCTTTATTGATTCGCGAGCATAAACTACGAGTGTCGTAGACAGAGCAGTTCGACCCACAGAATCTTAAATTATGATAATTTTGTGGGGTCAAATGAACCATTATACCCAAGGTCCCCACTTTCGTCAACATTCGTGCGTAGAGACTAGTTGCAGTATTAATTTTGTTTGATATCATGCTCCTTTTATGCATGTAATTGAGGTAGTTTCTCAATACTACTGTTTCAGCTTTGTTCCTTAACGTATTTACCATAATTCAATTAAGTTCAAGTATTTTATGATTGTGAGTACATTTTGGGCTTTTCTTAATCACCAGCTTCTTTGAAAGTTCTCAAATCATGTTTGTTTTCTGAGTAGACAGAGTGATACGAGGCTCCAAGAAGGGGAAATCAAACATTCAGAAGAGAACCCAGTTCCTGAAGCGGCACCAGCTCCGCGCAAATCCTACTCATTCCGACTACTATCATGCCGCAGCGATTTGAATGTAGGTGCAATCCATAGCCAACCAAATCCAAAGCAGGAATCAACTCGAGTTGCCAGAGAACCAGAAAACAATGCGCAAATAACAACTCTAGAAAGAGCAATTGCTTTGATTTCAAAATCAGATGACCTTAAAAGATGTGAATCAGCCATTCGTGTTATTGCCAAAGCATGGTTGGACTCGCGTGGAGACGCCACAATAGAGGTAGCGCTATTCTCGTCTAGCTTAATCGAAGGGCTTTTAGAGGTGACTTTCACTTCTAAAGATGAGGAGGTATTAGAGTTGGCGATTTCTATCCTGGCCGAGCTAGTCTCGAAGAACGAGGTAAATAGACAAGTCGTGCTGAACGCAGACCCACAACTTGAGATTTTCTTGAGATTATTCAGAAGCGAGAAGTTGTTCCTAAAGGCAGCTGCAGTGCTCTATCTGATTAAGCCTAAGGCTAAGCAGATGCTATCCTTGGACTGGATACCGCTGGTGTTGCGCGTCCTGGACTACGGGGATCAGATACAGACTTTGTTTAATGTAAAATGCAGTCCAAAAGCAGCGGCTTTCTACTTCTTAGATCAGCTTCTTATGGGTTTTGACGTTGATAGAAATGTCGAGAATGCGAAACAAATGGTTGGTCTTGGCGGGTTGGATCTACTGATGAAAAGATTTGAAATGGGCGATGCTCGTGAGAGGAGAAGCTGCGCGTCTCTCTTAGCTGCATGCATTCGAGCGGAAGGGAGATGTCGGCATTACTTGGCTGATAATATAAAGAAGGAATCCATTGTTCAGCTTCTTCTGGGTAACCAACTCAAGTCCAGTGGTAGCGCCCTTTCCTTGCTGAGTGAGCTGGTCTGCCTCAACAGGTATAATGAAGCTAGCTAATCACCAATGTTTCTATGATTACTATGTTTCTGTTTTTACCAGCACCATCTTTAAATGTTCTTTAGCTAGTGTTGAATTATTCTTTGTATGCTTTTCAAACAGGCCAACTCAGATCATAAAGTTCTTAAAGGAGCTAAAGAATAATGGTTGCCTGAACACAATGCATGTCCTGTTGGTCTATCTCCAACAAGCTCCGATCGCACAACGCCCAGTGGCTGCAGCAATTCTGCTACAGCTTGATCTTCTGGTACTATTTCTAAAACCAATTCTTAAACTACCAGCTTTAGATCTACGTGTAATCACTATAAGGCAGTTATTTTTGTAGGGAGATCATTTGCGGTACAGTGTTTATCGAGAAGAAGGAATTGATGCTATAATTGCGGCACTAGAACAAAATTTACTCAATAAGAAGATACAAGAACAATGTGCAAGAGCTCTTTCACTCTTGGCAATGCGCTTTTCGTTCTCGGGGAAGGCAATGACAGAGGCATGGCTACTTAGGAGAGCAGGCTTAGATGATAGCCCCGACGGTTCCTTCGGTAAAGAAGAGATGCTCGGAGATAAAAATGCAAGAATGGTATGCTTAGATCTTCCAAAGATGTATTACAAATTAGATGCCATAATTCCTCAGTTATAATTAGCTAGCCCACAAAATTGCTTACTTAAGGTGAAACTGACTACAATATATTGGCATTATGGCAAAGCTCTGGAGCACTTTCTATATATTTATTCATCTCATAGTAGAATTACTATACATATTTTGTTGATATTAGCCATTCATGAATGCATCTCCCTGAAAAGAATGTAGAATTCAGGTGGCATGAGCATTTTTGTCAAGTATATAGCTTGCTCCCCTAATACTGTATATAGAACATCATTAATCCACAAGTTCTATTCTCAGTTCTCACCCCTGGGGCATTTCCTGTTTATTTTTGCTCCAATAGTTTACTCTATGAACTAAATGTGTGGAACGTTTGTCGAATCTCTTGATTGCAAGTTTATTTTGATATATTACTTTGTGTAAGATCATTGTGGGTGACATTGTTGATGCCGATCGCCAGGACGAAGAAAAGGTAACAGACGAGTGGCTGAAGAAATTAGCAACCATCTTGCTCACCAGCGGCAATAAACGGTTGTTGGTTGCTCTATCGAATTGCATAGCTGAGGGGATTCCGAATTTGGCGCGATCATGCCTTGTTACAGTCGCGTGGGTTAGCAACTCGCTATTCTTATTGAATGGTTCTGGTAGCAATTTCCAACCCTTAGCATGTTCCATTCTCGCCCCGCGACTGTTCGAGTGCTTGAGCTACGATAGAGCACTCGAAGAGAGGGTGCTTGCTTCACTATCGCTGCTTAACTTTGCGAGACACCCAGGTAAAACAATGTATTCTAGTTACGGTATTTACCTTAATCACTCTGTTACTAACCTCAATTGCTTTTCCCGAGCAGAGTGCCTCCCTAAACTCTTTCCGATGGATAAAGAGACTATCGGCTCATTGCAAGACCTCGCTGAAGTGACATGGACTGCGAAAGAGCTTCTATTCGCCTGCTGCAGATAATGGAAAAGCTCTAAATCTCACTGTTGATCAAGTAAGTATATGTCTGAGGAATTGGAACACCATTGAAGTGACTTTTGCCTCATCAACTCTATCATACCATTTGCTATGGAGAGTATACATATTGTTCACCTATCTGTTGGTGTCTGCCCAAGTAGGGACTGCAAGTTTGCTGGTTCCTTTTACATGGCTTTCTCTAACTGTACTTTTGTTCTGTATAATCCAATGAAGAACAGTGCTTTTCTGTATATTTTATCATCAGAATCTTCGAAGAATTTTGGTGATGTTATTGCACTCAATTTCTAAAGTTCTGATGCTCCAACTTCAACTTAAGAGAAAAGCATAAGGAGATGTTCCTTGAATCAGATAGTAGAACCTATAATTTTATAATGAAATAATGCTTTTGCGGAAGCTCCGCCTAGGCCAGATTAGCCCTATGTCGTTGAAATCGTCGCCTATACCCTATCCATCGAAATCTATTCCATCACACAATGAGAACCGAAGTATGAGATGCACTAGATGGTGTCAGATAAGCCGGTCCCCGACAGACATTATGCACAAGGTGAATGCAGCAGTCTGTCCTCTTCTTAGTTGGAGAAGAGGTTTTATGACATTTTACAGAGATGGGTAATCCACTACAGTTAAAAGATCTTATTCTCATCCAAACACATTTAAATGATTGCGTAAAACTCAATTATATCCTATCCTATTTACTGTTTGCCGTTTACATCGTTACAAATAGAAAACAATATAACTAACAGTTAGGCTTTTTTACTTTTCACAACAGTTAGCACTTTTCACTTTTCAGTGGCTAATCATGTAAAATCTCATGTACATTTAATCAAAATAAAAGAAGGGTAAATGCACCTGAAGCAGCTTGATGAAATTCTTCATCAAGCTTTCATCAGCATTCAGCAATTATCATGGCCTTCTCACACTCAGAAGTTCGATGTCAAAGATGAGAGTGCCAAGAGTAGAACCTTCTCCATTCGCTAGGCGAGTCGGGTTGAATATAGTTGTAAACAGCCTCCGCCGATCGAAGAACTGCACATAAAAGTGCAAAAAAAAAAAAAAAAAAAAAAAAACTTGAAGAATTTGACAAGTTAACTAACCCATGATCATACATTTGATGGTAGTAATGTCTCCTATTTTTAATAAATAAGCAAATTGTGGACCAAAGGCTTCTTTGGCCTAGCTGGAACTTTTGCAGAAATGTTGTTTACATAGAGAATTTCAAAGAAGCATCTATGCTTTTTTCGTGAAGTCCTCTAAGAATCATCCCTACGCAACTAAATAGAAGTTTCAAACTGAAGCTACTCATTTTGAGGTTTAGAGCCTCACTTCAACTTCCAGCCGTAGGAAAAGCTCTTCGCTCTTCATTTTCCGCACGCACAGCTATGCTTCTTAGAGCAGAAAAGCTACTGTAGGAGCTAAAGAGCATTATAATCATTTAACGAGGAAACTGTGCACACATTTCTCCGTTAAATAAAGTTCAAATCATGGTTATATATTAGGGCCCATGATATAATTATGTTCTGAGTAGTATGTGTGTACATTAGGTGGTATCGGCTCCTGCGATGTGTTCTGATATCCTTGCGATGGTGGAATAATCACGCGACGGACACCTCCGACTCTCATGGACTTCACCGCTGCTTCAATTCCCGGTATAACCTGCAAGCAAACACATTTTAGATAAAGTGCTAAAGATTCTCGACATAACTACATACTCACTAGACAGGGACTTCTAATCTTACTTTTGCTGATCCAACAACAAACACGAAGGGAACGGGATCGCCGATCGCATCCTTGTGATCGTAAGTCGAGTCAAAGCGCCATCCCTGTTTCGCACCCAGCCTCCCATAATAATGTATTGCAACCTTCAGTGAGGGGGGTAAAAAACAATTTTTTTTTTAAAAAAAATATGCTTTAATCACAATAAAGAACATAATGACAACATATAGAACGGGTGTGTAGTTTATACATCTCATGTTCTGAATTGGCAAGGAGTAGTAGCAATGAATTGAGTCTCGACATTTCTTAGCCTCAAATGAATTCAATTGAATTGAATGCCTATCATATAGTAATTTATCGACAAATTTAAGTACAAAAAACCTAAAATTTCAAACCAAACCGAATTTCAAGCAGTAATCTGCAAAAAAAAAAAAAAAAAAAGATCATTGTGTAGTGTGCGCTGATATTAATCACAATTTAGCACGCGCTGTTATACAATTTGTGTAAAAATTTCGACTTTTTTCTCAAAGAAAATGAGATGAACAGTAGAAGCAAAGGAACCGGATTAGATCGAACAAGTTACTTTTTCGCTACCTGATCCCCATCGACCGGGGTTTGCCCCGAACCAGCGCGGAGCTCGAGGGCCTTCACTCCGCCGGATCCCGGTATCTCCTCGAAGCCACGCAGCAGCGGAGGAGGAGGAGATGGCGCCGCCTCCGCCGCCGCCGCCGCGGAGGAGGAGGGGGCGAGGAGGACGGAGGAGAGGAGGAGGGCGGAGGACGACGAGAGTAGGGATCTCCTCACGGTGGTCGCTGTTAGGGTTAGGGTTAGGGTTAGGGTTAGGGTTTTGGGACGCGGCGCGGGGATCGGCGGCAGAGGAGGAGGGAGCGCGAGGGCGGGAGCAACTACGACGTCCATGGCGACGTCGACTCACTCCGCACTAAAGTGACTCATTACTCTTTTGTTAACGGGTCGGGTTTGAAAGTTTTGAGTAGAAACCAAACATTGAAACAATCCGATCCGCAACATCCTTCGGATTCTAATAATCACTTACAAATTCAAAAACAACATTTAATTTAATTTAATATATTTTAAAATTTAAAATATATATAAAAAAAATTAACTACTGCAATTAAAATTATATTATATTTAATTAATTCATACATTTACTTGTTTGTCCTTATATTAACACTTAATAATTCACAAGAAACCATTGTACTATTCTGACATTGTGACTTAGCTAGGACACATGTACTTTTTTATTCTCCCTTTTTTATTTCAAATTTAAAATTTAAGATATAAACTATTTAAATTTTCATCAAATTACATAAACAATTTTTTCATGAGCACCAAAATCAATCTATAAATTAATTTTTTTTTTTTGTTTAAAATATTTTTCACGTTTAAGAGGAAGTAGTGTACTTATGGAAGTACATAATTTGATTGAAATTATTGATTAGAATATTAATTATCCAAATTGTTGAAATTTATATTCTAAAATTCAAAATGTTAATTTATAATCCACTTCTTTTTTCTTTTCTTTTTATTTATTTTTTTATAATGGATCTATCACCATCCAAACCGAACCATTACCACCCATTATTTATTCATTTTTACAGATAAAAAATGTTTGAAGGCCCCTCAACTATATATTTTTAATTGAGACCCCTCAACTTATCGATTTTTTTGGAATTGAATAATCTAGACCAAATAAAATTAAGATTTGGATCAGATTAACTAATAATTTATTAAATTTAATAGTTTAAATAAACCTTTTTATAGCCAATATAGCTAAATTAATTAACTTCTAATGTTTAATTGGGCTATAAAATTTAGCAATATTTTTTTAAAAAAACAATTGTCAATAAAATGGTATAGAAAATCAGCGGCCAATTTCAGAGATTCTTATAGTTGAGGGCGTTTCCAAACATTTTCACCTTCTTTTATAAGGAATATATAATTAATAATATAAATAAATAAATAAAAGGGGCAATTTCCTACATACCCCTAAAAATTTTTCTGTTTTCAAATTTACCCCTCTTAGAAGGCTAATATTAAAACTACCCTTCTTACGTTCCAACTTCTTTTCAAAATACCACTGAAGTTAAATTCTGTTAGTGTACCGTTTGGAACTGCCGTTATCTGTGTGTAATTACTATTTTGCCCTTTCAAATATACCCTAAACCCTAAAACCCTAAACCCCTAAACCCTAAAACCCTAAACCCTAAATCCTAAAACCCTAAACCCTAAATCCTAAAATCCTAAAAAACCCTAAATCCTAAACCCTAAAACCCTAAACCCTAAACCCTAGAACCCTAAGAAACCCTAAACCCTAAATCCTAAAACCCTAAACCCTAAACCCTAAAATCCTAAAAAATCCTAAACCCTAAACCCTAAATCTGGGCAAAATAGGTATATCTGATAGTTTTCAACTCCGATTATTATTTAACTCTAGTTTAACTCTAGTTAACTTAACAAAGGGAAACGGTAGGGGTATTTTTAATAACGGTGGAACATATGAAGGGTATATTGAAAAGAAAAAAATAAAAGGGGTAAATCAAATATTTCTTCATATTTCAGGGGTACACAGAAAATTATCCCTAAATAAAAATATTTCACCCCCATAAATTTTTAATTTTCTCATATAAAGTGGATTCAAACCCTAACCTCTCTTTTTTATAACCCCCTCTCTCTCTCTCTCTCTCTCTCTCTCTCCTCTCTCGGTGCGATCCCCTTGCGCCAATCCTACGCCGAAGGTACGATCTCCTCTCTCTTTCTCTCTATCTCTCTCTCTCCAATCGACCTTTTATACTCACGAATCCGTTAAGAACCCTAGTTGATCACTCCTCCAGGATCTAATCCGAGTATTTTGTAGTTTATTATGGATTATAGTCGTCGTAGGGATCCAATTGTAGATTTCGATCTTTTGCTTTGTCGTTTTGCTCTTTTTTGTTGTGATTCCTGCGAGATCTGTAGTCAATTTAGTGTCTTTGATGCTTTTTTAGGCATAGGAGCTTTATTATGAATCTAATTGTTGTAAATGTTTCGAATTGTTAGCAATTTGCTACCTTTTTTTTTTGTTTTTTTTTGTTTTTGCTTTTTGGTAATTAAATGATGCGTATTGGAGAATGCTGTTGCTGTTCTTCATTAATTAGTGTTTTAAATATGTGGATTATTCTATTTTGGGGAATCTTGTGTGGATTGGAGATGGGAGACGTGGGCATCACTTTAGTGTGACTGTTTACGAAAGGATCTTATTCCTGCCTAGTAGTAAGGAATTCGTGAGAAAGAAAGTGCTTTTTTTGTGCTCTAGAAGAGTAAGGTGTTGCTTTAGTTGATTCTACTCTATGCTTTAACTTTTCCTTTTGCTAGTTTGCGCCTTTTGAGTTTATTGCGGTCGTTTTATGTGCTGTAATAAATCAATTACTTGGTTTACTTGGAAAAACTTAGCATAGTAGGAAAAGAAGAGTATTCTTCTATATTTTGTTGGTTGTAATCTGTGCAGCTATGTGCCTGGAGTTATGTCTCTATTCTATAGCTGTGATAGGGAAGTGTAATATTTAGGATCGTGTTTGGGAGGCTTCGTCGTCTTTCAAGGTGCTTCATGTAGAAGATGTTGGAGCTTAGAGATGGAAGAGGTAAGTAGGATAGATATGAGTGACAACAATATGAATAGATTGGACAATTTTAACACCAGAAAATTTTGCATAATTGCCTTCTCCATTTTGTTTGTTACGCTACTATCTCAAGTGAAATCTCTCCTTGATACCCTGATTTCTCTTTTTTCGTCTGGCTATTCAAGAATTTCTGAATGGCATATCTAGCTACTTTGCTGTGATTTCCATGAGATAAGAACTAGGTTTGTCTGAACGTTTGTAGAGATGAATTATGTTCCAGGGGGAACCAGAAATTGGTGCTGTTCCCTGTACTAATTTACTTTCTTAGTTACCTTTCAAACATATTGCGACAGGTCATATTGCGGATTTGGTCTAAAGTTATTAGGATATAACTTTTCTAATAGGAAATTTAGCAGGTAAAATGTTTTGCATAACAGAATACTTCGTGACGGTATTGTTTCTAGACATGTAATCATTAAGTTGCTTTCCAAAAGAATTATTGGTTTCGACTTCCTTACCCTTGAGAAAATTATATGCTGTTATTTTGATTTTACTTGATTTAATTTTCGTGCTATTGTACAGGTGCTTTCATTTCCTAGCTCTTCGACTTAGCACCGTCTTTTTACATGCGAGGTTTTTCCATTATGTAATTTGAAATTAAGGTGTATTTAATCTCAAGAATGGATGGTTCAGTGGTATCAAGCTTTTGGGGCCCAGTTACATCCACGATTGAGTTGTGTGAGGAGAACTATGCACATTCCTCGTATATTGCAGAATTTTATAATACCATATCAAATATTCCTTGCATTATTCTGGCACTAGTTGGCCTTATAAATGCCCTGCGGCAACGATTTGAGAAACGGTTTAGCATCCTTCATATATCCAATATGATACTTGCAACTGGGAGCATGATATTCCACGCCACATTACAACATGTGTAAGTTCCTTCATTATCATGGTAGTTTCCTTTGTCCTTCCCCTTTATCCTGTTTCTTAGTATTTTGTATAGTATTCTTGTTTGTCAGTTTCACTCTTGATTTTGTGAGATATGATAAGGCTCACCTATATTTTTGAAGAGGAAAAGATTGGTGACCTTTTCTTTCTCCTCAACATGCAATACCAGAGTAATTTTCACCATTTGTACCTCATGACTTTGAAGCTATATGATGTGTTATACAAGTTTTATAATTTGATCTAGAAACACTATATGCATACTTCTGTTCTATGCCAAACAATTTTAGATATGTGGCGCTATGAATAATGTACAGGTTGGTTTTGAATTTCAAGTAGCTGATTTGTGTGTCGTGAAATAGAAATCAAAACCACTGAATGTTACCACACAAATTATTTGGAAACGTAATATGTCGCACGTCAAACAATGGCCGTTACTGCATATTATAGATATACATTATAGTTTATCGTTTGTTGAGGCAATACTTCATGCTTGGCAAACAGGTTTTTCTCTCAACCGGGTGTAATTTGTGACTTCACGGTTATGTAAAATAGCATAAAACTTTCACTGATGTGGACTGATATATCCATATTTAACTCTGAAAGGCATATTGTTAATTACTGTTTTTTTGTTCCCAACACTAAGATATTGTATTCACACAGGTTTATATGCCACCTGAACTCTTTATTTTTCTCATTCGCTTACTCTCCTTTTACTTCACAGACTACAGCAAAGTGACGAGACACCGATGGTATGGGAAATGCTATTATACATATACGTACTTTACTCACCGGATTGGCACTATAGAAGCACCATGCCCACTTTCCTCTTCCTTTACGGCGCTGCCTTTGCGGCCGCCCATGCTCTATTCCATTTCCGAATAGTATTCAAATTACACTACATCGCCTTGTGCCTTCTCTGCATTCCGCGCATGTACAAGTACTACATACAAACCAGAGACTCAGCTGCAAAGAGGCTCGCCAAGCTCTATGTGGCGACAATAAGCCTCGGAACTCTATTTTGGTTATTCGATCGCATATTTTGCAAGAAATTCTCTAAATGGTACTTCAACCCGCAAGGCCATGCATGGTGGCATGTTTTGATGGGCTTCAACTCGTACTTTGCGAACACCTTTCTCATGTTTTGTCGGGCTCAGCAGAGGGGGTGGGAGCCCGAGGTTGCTTATCTTTTCGGGATCTTCCCTTATGTTAAGGTTCATAAGCCAAAGAAGCAGGAGTGAGAAGGAAAATGCGCGAACAAGAAAAAGCACTTTCTCATAAGCTGTTTCAGATGATGCTTATCTTCTGTTTAATCTCGAAGCGTGAAAGCAGATGCATTTTGTATGTGGGTGCTCGAGTGATGCTGACAATTAAGGTTTTCTTTTTTTTTCTTTTTTTTTTTTCTTTTTTTTTCTTTTTTTTTTAAGTAGAACTGATTTCTTACTAGTTTTTTAGTAGCATAAACTTTGCAGTTGCAATGTACCATAATTTTTTCAATCTGTGGAGATGAGCTGGAGTCTCAACCTTTTTATTTTTTTTTTCTGTTTTTCGCACGATGATCTTTTGGCTGTAGATCTGGTATTGGATTGATCTCTTTATATTCACTGAATCTGATAACACTGTCGATCTCTTTACATACAATGTTTTTGTTTTTTTTTTTTTTTACTTTTATGTTCTTGGTTATGGACTCAGGTCAACCTGCTGTGAGGATTTTATATTAAAATGCATTTATATGTCCATCCATAATTTTTATTTTCTGAATTTTTTTATTTTTATTTTTCTATGAACTAGATCTTACATAACATTATAATGTAAATAGTAGCACTAATGCATAACCTAACCTTACTAAAAATAAAATATTTTCAATCTAATCTTCTTTTGATTTTTTTTTTTTTCAATCTAATCTCATTTTAATAAATTAGAAAAAAAAAATTTAATATTATTATTAATATGAATTTATATATTAATTAGGAGAGAGAAATTTTTTTTTTTTTTTTGCCTCTTCCTCCATTTTTCAAGACATTCTATATTTATTGTATAATTATACCACTTTTATTTTTATATAAGAGAAGTGCTAGGATGGGGTGGGTGTAAGATGTACACCCCATTTGGGGTGTACATCTAGCATTTTCCTTTATATAATGTATAGCCATATTATTTTTGGAAAATGCTACTTGTACACCCCCATTTGGGGTGTACATCACACACCCCACCCATCCAATGGGTGGGGTGTGGTGAGAGGTCACTTCACAATTTGTGAAGTGACCCCCCACCCTTAGATGTGTGGGTATAAGATGTACACCCCCTTTGGGGGTGTACATATAGCATTGCTCATTATTTTTAGGGATAATTGCATGTGTACCCCTGAAATATGAAGAAATATCTGATTTATCCCTCTTATTTTTTTCTTTCCAATATACCCTTCATACGTTCCACCGTTATTAAAAATACCCCTACCGTTTCCCTTTGTTAAGTTAACTAGGGTTAAACTAGAGTTAAATAATAATCGGAGTTGAAAACTATCAGATATACCTATTTTGCCCGGGTTTAGGGTTTAGGGTTTAGGATTTTTTAGAGTTTTAGGATTTAGGGTTTAGAATTTTTTAGGGTTTTAGGGTTTAGGGTTTAGGATTTTTAGGGTTTTAGGGTTTAGGGTTTAGGGTTTAGGGTTTAGGGGTTTAGGGTATATTTGAAAGGGCAAAATAGTAATTACACACAGATAACGGCAGTTCCAAACGGTACACTAACAGAATTTAACTTCAGGGGTATTTTGGAAAAAAGTTGGAACCTAAGAATGGTAGTTTTAATATTAGCCTTCTAAGAGGGGTAAATCTGAAAACAGGAAAATTTTTAGGGGTATGTAGGAAATTGCCCCATATATTTATATCATATTAATTTTTTTAGTTATATCAACTGCTACGTTAAATGTGTATTATTTTTATTCATACCCATATTATTTTCAGTATATAGTCATGCTAAATATTTAATTATATCGAATATGTAATATTATTATTATATTTATTTATATATAGTATATAATTATATTATTCCATATTAGGGATAATTGCCTTGTACCCTGAAATATGAAGAAATATATGATTTACCCCTCTTATTTTTTTCTTTCCAATATACCCTTCATATGTTCCACCGTTATTAAAAATATCCCTACCGTTTCCTTTGTTAAGTTAACTAGGGTTAAACTAGAGTTAAATAATAATCGGAGTTGAAAACTATCAGATATAACTATTTTGCCCTGGTTTAGGGTTTAGGGTTTAGGGTTTAGGATTTTTTAGGATTTTAGGGTTTAAGGTTTAAGGTTTTAGGGTTTAGGGTTTAGGATTTTTTAGGGTTCTAGGGTTTAGGGTTTAGGGTTTTAGGGTTTAGGGTTTAGGATTTTTTAAGGGTTTTAGGGTTTTACGGTTTAGGGTTTAGGGTTTTAGGGTTTCAGGGTTTAGGGGTTTAGGGTTTTAGGGTTTAGGGTATATTTGAAAGGGCAAAATAGTAATTACATACAGATAACGGCAGTTCCAAACGGTACACTAACAGAGTTTAACTTCAGGGGTATTTTGGAAAGAAGGAAAGAAGTTGGAACGTAAGAAGGGTAGTTTTAATATTAGCCTTCTAAAAGGGGTAAATCTGAAAACAGAGAAATTTTTAGGGGTACGTAGGAAATTGCCCCTTTATATTATATATATTTTTTAAGCTAGTTTTATAAAATATTTAATAATATCAATTGTATAATTAAATTAAATAATAATAAAAATAAATAATTTAAATTAATAAAATTATTAAATTATTTAGAAAGTGGCTCATATTAATATTAAATTATTATTATTTTTAATTGATTGAAATGAGGTTAAATTGAAAATTTATTTAAAAAGAATGCTAGATTAAAATATATTTTTTAATAGGGTTAGGTTAGGCATTAGTTTCTATTGAAGACATTTGAAAAAACATTATAAAAAAAACTAAGAAAATAGCTAAAAAAAAAAAAGAAAAAAAAATCAGAAAGAAAAAAGGAAAAAAAGAAAAAGAAAAAAAAAAGACATGAAGAGTAGTAGTGATGTGATTGGGCAATCCACTGACATTATCTCCTCCCCTGTACTCTCTCCTCCCCAAACCCACCATATAAAATCCCAAAATCCTCTACCAATCCCTCCTCTAATCTCATGTGGGTGTTTCCTCCTCCTCCTCCTCCTCCTACTCCTCCTCCTCTACCCTAACAATGGCGTGGCCCATCACCATGAGATCCCCTGCCACCCACCGCCCTCTCCTCACTTCTCCCTCTCATCTTCTTCGCCGCCCCGCCTCGCCGACTCGGCCCGGCCCATCGCGCTTGAGATGCGCTAGAAGAAGGACCATGGCCAGTAACGCGGCCGTGACCGTGGAGCAGGAGACCCAGGCCAAGGTCTCCCTGTTGAGGATTGGGACCAGAGGGAGGTAGAGCCTCTCTCGTTTTCGGGTCTGTCATTGTTAAATTCGATATGTGTATCCTCTGATTTTGTTAGGTTTTGGGGGTTTTGGGGGTTTTGGGGTACTTTTTCAGTTTGTCGTATGCATAATCTTGTTGGAAAATTTGAGTATTTGCATCTTTGAGCAGCTTTAGGTGAGCATTTGTTAAATTCGACGTGGATCTTCTCTCATTGTGTAAGATATTAGGGGTTTCAGGTCAAAATTGGATCTTTAGCCTGTTTTCTTTTGACATCATTGCGTCAGATTTGTGGGGATTTCTACTTATTTGTAGTTTATATTGCGCATAACTCTGATGTGTTTTCAATCTACATGGCGAATCTGAGTCTTTTTTGTTTGACTTTTGAATGAATAGTCAATTTGTATTTCATCTGGATTTTAGCTTTTGCCCTGTATAAGTTGAACAAAATTTAAGCTTTATTGTTTTTATACTTGTTTGCATTCAGAGTTGGAAATGAATTCATTTTTGTTTGTTGAAATGTTGAGGCTCCAAGTTCTGCGACCCTTCGCGATTCTAGGGTGTGGCATTAAACAGAGCGAAAACTCGTGCTTTTTGTATACAATTTATCTCTGGTGCTTGCTATGTGTGAACACAATTACTAGTTTTCTCTATCTATTTTTTTTTACTGCCTCGTATAACTACTGAATCTCGGGGATCATAATATTTTAGAACTCTACTCAGCTTTTAGCATTCATTGAGCAGTCCACTGTAGAAAATATATAGCCTTTTCTAGGTATTGAAGATTCTCGGTCGGTTTTTCTAGTTTGAGTAAGCCATCTTTCGACCGTTGTGTAGGACAGTCCTTTAGCCCTCGCACAAGCTTACGAAACTCGAGACAAACTGATGGCAACCCACCCAGAATTAGCAGAGTACGGAGCTATCGAGATAATAATCATCAAAACAACGGGCGACAAAATACTCAATCAGCCGCTGGCCGATATTGGCGGAAAGGGCTTATTCACGAAGGAGATCGATGAGGCGCTCTTGGAAGGTACAATCGACATTGCAGTTCATTCGATGAAGGACGTCCCCACGTATATCCCCGATGGAATGATTTTGCCGTGCAATTTACCGAGAGAAGATGTCAGGGATGCTTTTATAAGCTTGACTGCAAGTTCTCTTGCTGAGCTTCCGGCCGGGAGTGTCGTTGGAAGTGCTTCCTTAAGAAGACAGTCTCAAATCCTCCATAGATATCCATCCTTAAAGGTAAGCTTTTTAATGCATTTTGTAGTTCTAGGATGAGAGATCATCGCACCTGTTATCTCTTTTTGATAACTTAAACAATATTGTGCAGTATCTTCTTGCACTTTTGTGCATTTATTTTTTTTTTCGCAAGAATATGCGGAGACCCAATAAACTATAGCTCATCTGAAAACATACCTCTGAATCTTTAGTTTTTCTTTTATATGCAAACCTCAACTAATGAATTGTTTACAAACTGATTAGTTAAGTTGTAGTAACAGTGTCTCCCATCCATAAAATGGCATGAACTGCTGTTGAAGGAATTTTTCTCCAGTCCAATATTAATTCAGTTGAGGGGTTAAAATCCGAAAAAACTCAAATTCAGGATCGAAGGGGAGCCTGTTCTTGCTTTCTTTCACTTGAAAGATCTGATGGCTCTTTAAAGTTGCTGCCAAATTGAACAGTTTTGAAGGTTTACATAATTAGAACTCCTATTTGTTGATGACTTGTTGTATCCTGTTACTTATTGTTGGATATTTTCGGCGTAAAGTAATTGATCCATTTCGCTGAAAATTTTGATCCCCCACCCCCCACCTGCAAGCCCAAGTGAAAATACAAGGAAAAAAAAAACCACTCCAATATATATATATTGACTACTATATCCTACAGCGTTTAGATTTTAGAACATAGTTGAGTCTTGTGTATCTCAACATGTATTTTATTTTATTTTTTTCTCATGCATCTTTTGTCTGAGACGCATACTCGTGAATTTCAGGTTGAAAACTTCAGAGGAAATGTTCAGACCAGACTGAAGAAACTAAATGAGGGAAAAGTCCATGCAACATTATTGGCCCTAGCCGGGCTCAAGCGGCTAAATATGACTGAAAATGTCACAACTATACTATCCGTAGAAGAAATGCTTCCTGCGATTGCTCAAGGTGCTATCGGAATAGCTTGTAGAAGCAACGACGATAAAATGGTAAAAAGAATGCTTCTTCTTACTTTCGTGGCTCTTCGTCATCTTTGAATGTTGTGATCTCCTCGATTTAAATACTCAATAGAGAATCAGTGGACAGGTAGAGTATTCAATCTTCGTTTTTGATTAGGGGTGGATCGAGGAAGCCGTTCTCGTATGCTTCCTCCAAGTCATAAACAAAGTTTAGGAAGGAAAAAGATGAACTCAATAGTTGATAATATCAACTCCAATGAGGCATAACTTTACCGCAGAATTAATGTTTTAAGAATAGTGTGTAAGATAATACACATGTGACCTATCTTGTAGATTGCATTACTCTTACTACACAACTTCTTATGGATGGAATCAAAAACTAAACTTGATTTTTGACAGATTAATTATTTATCTTCTCTGAATCATGAGGAGACCAGATTAGCTGTTGCTTGTGAAAGAGCATTCCTTGAGACTCTCGATGGTTCCTGTCGAACTCCGATCGCTGGCTATGCTTCTCGCGATAACGACGGGAACTGTACGTTTAGAGGTTTGGTCGCTTCACCCGATGGTACTCGCGGTAAATTATCCTAATATAACTCAAACTTAAAAACCGTTCTTCATCTGATTACTATTCCTTAATGATTCAATTTACTTTTTTCTTTTTCTTTTGGATCAACTTCTAGTATTGGAGACTGCGCAAAAAGGGCTACATGAGTACGATGTTATGGTCGCAATGGGCAGAGATGCCGGGAAGGAATTGCTTTCGAAGGCCGGCCACGACTTCTTCGATTGGTAGTTTGCGAGATCTACTAAACAGGAAAAGACTTTCAGCATTGTGCTTCTTTTTCTTCTTTTCTGTTTTCAGAGTTTGTACCTCTGGAGGTTGTACTTTAAGTTAGAGTTTTAACAGTGTAATTGTAATCTTCGCGATTTTTTGATGATTTAATGTGTTTTGTTCTTCGCAATTTTGTACAAACTGGAGTTCAAATCGTCGATCTCGATTGCTTATTTTTGTTGCTGAATTTGTTGTTTGGAAGTGGAAAGTCGAGGAGCAAAGAGTTGGTGAGTTCTACGAACTCAGAACTCGGTGTAGTGATCTCGAAATTTTGGTTCTGAAATAAATATTCGATGTCTATGATCTTTTTTTTTAAAAAATTAGGAGACAATTTTTGAGAACCAAAATACAAATCGGCTCTAATTGAATATAAAATTAGTGTTTAAAATTAAGAGGATAGTTATAAACTGTATATGTGTGTATAAAATCGAGCTCATAAAACGCCGTTTCCAAAAAGAAGTAAAAGCCTCGCTAGGGTTTCAGTTTCCCCGTCCATGGAGGACGAGCGCAGTAGCCCTAGGGTTTCTCCTCCGGCGACCACCACCCCCACCTCCGCCTCCGCCGCCGCCCATGGCGGAGGAGTCGCCGGAACGATCCGCCTCCGCCGGAGCCCGCCGCCTCCCTCCGCCGCGGACGCCATCGGCGGCGTCCACCTCCTCCCCTGCTCCATCAAGCACAACGGGCCTTGCGCCATTTCCCACTACTTCAAGCCTCGGAACACGGGTAATCTTCGTCCCCCTCCCCCTCATCTCTTGCGCTCTTCGATTCGTTTCCCAAACCCTAGCTTTCCGATCCATTTTCGCCATGGATGTAGAAGTGGAGGTGGACGGGTTGAGCGTGGAGGAGGCTTTCTTCAGAGGGAGGAAGTTGCAGGGCGCCACCGTCCCCATCCCCGATGGCTATCGCGGTGCGTTTTCAGGGTCTTGTGTTGATGAGTTGTGTTGGGTATTATTCATCAAATTCCTAATTTTCCTTTCAAAAATAACTCATTTTGATATGAGAGAAAAGGAAAATGAGGTGAAATTTATTCTTTGGTGCTCATACTTTTGCTAACCTCAATTGATGATTGAAACTAAATTAGGGCCTGCTCAAAAATCTCAAATCGAAGGTGATTCAGTAAAGTCTCATTGTTTATGAAATTTGATGTTCCATCGCAGTGCGTAGAACTAGATTTTCGAGCTTCCTAATTACCTACGGTTTAATCGGCCCATAGAGAACAAGAAGACACCTATTTGATGTTTACATGGAGGTTTTCAGGTGCAATTTTGTTTGTTCAAGACGCGATCAAGCACTAATCGAACCACTTACGAGATTTTATCATCATTCGAGATGAATCCAAGTTTATGAACTGAAATGTAACCACTCTCCTTGTAAATGTTCGCGTAGGTTATATATTGGAGAAGAAGAAACCGGGGAAGGGGAAGGATGCGGAAGGCTCGACGGACGGGGATTTCAGTAGTTGGGCATCGCGTGCGGAGTTTCGTAGCGTGACATATTGGAATCATGATAGCCTCCCTTCAACGGATGACCCTCTCCTTCGGTGCTTCCATTGGTTTCCTGTCGCCAATGCAGTGAGTGTTCTTGTATAAGTTGTCTTCTCACATTACCATCTACAAATTGGGAATTATGATAAAAGAATGTAAACCAAAATTCCAGCATAATGCTAGTAGCTCTCTCATACCTAAAGGTTTAGATTCTTTGATTCCTGCCAAGTAATTTGAATGGTCCAAACAAACGATTGTATCATGTGTTATCATTTTTTTGAGAGAAAGGCAGCATGCTGTCGCTTCATTCATATCGAAGTTGAATTTAGCAAGTGGGCAGCCGGTTCCCGCAGTGAAGCAGCCGGGCCCAAAAAAAAAAAAAAAAAAAAAAAAAAAACCCTGCAAACCTAAGCTAAGCACAAAATCTGGACCAGTTGGATCGGCAACCCCTGACGTCCGCAAGAAGGGCCCCGGGCCAACGGATCTTGTTGTCGAAAGATCTTCTGTTTCTTTCCAACCAGATGATCCACCAGGTGGCCGCGATGGTGATTAGTGCCCTATTACCCCAAGCCCCATTCTGGAGACAGGTCACACCCCATAGCTTGTCAACGGTTTCACCGTTTCGAACCTCCTGGTTGTTAGGCAGCAAGGCTAGGAGCATCGATTTTGCGGAGGTACAGGAAACGAAGAGGTGGTCCGCAGTTTCTTCGAAGTTTGGGCAGAAGACACAACAGCTAGGCCCATTCCAGTTTCTTCTCAGAAGAATATCCCTAGTCTGTACCCGCCTTCTGAGAACTAGCCAAACAAAGATTTTTACCTTCAGTGGGATTTTGATGCTCCAGAGTTTGATGCTTCGGAGTTTGACGAATCATGTGTTATCATTAATAAGCAAACTCACACCTCTTGCACTGTAGATGAGATTATTTTTCTTGTTGGTTCTATGCTTCTTAGGTCGAACTGATACAAAATATACATTCCATAAAGATTTAGCTTGCTAGAAATGCTAAGATGTCATCTTAATTTTATGCTTTCTCGTGGATGCAGCTGCACAAGCCAGTTGCTGCCGAGGAGTTGGCTAAAGCCTCAAAAGCTGTTCAGGACGCGAAACAGCTAAATTGAAGCTAGATTGAGCTGATTTACCCATTAATAAGAATTGCTGCATTGTTCAGGACAACTAGGGAGTTGGCATTTCTTTGTTGGCTTGAGGGAGCTGTGAACTTTACACATCAGTCACTACTGCCCAGCATCTGCTCAAATATTCAGACAAAATTCGACCAGATAGGAAGCAACTTCGTCTGT
Source organism: Tillandsia leiboldiana (assembly GCA_029204045.2). Taxonomy (NCBI): domain Eukaryota; kingdom Viridiplantae; phylum Streptophyta; class Magnoliopsida; order Poales; family Bromeliaceae; genus Tillandsia; species Tillandsia leiboldiana. The sequence continues at coordinate 646,371 of CM055083.1, forward strand.
GAAGCTTTAGAATTACTACCTTGCCGTTTCAATCCACAAGAAGCAGTTGTAGTCCTCCTGCGGGGTGATAAACGACTTATTATCTGGGTTTTTGGGCCGATAAAAAGCCGCATTTCGAGCTTCACAATCTCAAGTTCTTTTCCAGGTTCTTCTTGTTGCCCTCCCCCCACCCAACATGATAGTAATTGCGCTGTTCTTCCAGTTGCATCCATGGTGGATCAATTAATCATACCTGTAGTCAAGGGCAGAAGCTACTGGGCAGGTTGTTTTTGTTGTTGCCCTCTTTAAATTAGGCATGTTCATCTGCTTTAAATGCACATTTGTATTTGGCCCTTGTGCTGTAATACTTGCTAAAGTATGTATAATGTCAAGGCGGAGTCACCGCAAGTTTAGCTCTTGAAAAACTTTGTTTTCTCAGGTGCAAGTGAGATGCTCTCTCCAAACAGAAGGTTAAAGAGTTTCGTTCTGCGGCGGAAAAATGAAACAAGCTTTTGATCTTGAGATTTCTGCTCATTCCAGCTGCAGGGGGGAAGCTAATCAACTCTGAGATTTCTGCTTCCAGCTGCAAAAGCAGGAGTTGCTGAAAAGCTCCAGATATTGTTATGGCCCAATAGTGAATGATGAGTTGGAGTTGATGTAAAGAACAGTAGAAGCAAACCAATGAATGGCAACCAACAAAGATGAATTTGTGAGGGCCCTTATTAAGATACAGTGCTGTGTCTCTTCATGGATTAGGAATAAGAAGGAATTGGAAAGGCTAAAAAATCCCCACAGATTTGCAATCACTTCCTCTCCACCAAACCTTAATGAAGGGCAAAGCTGAATAAGTGCAAATAACATTGGGCTACAGTAATAAATAGAAGCCATGTGCCTCTACCTATTGATCTAATTGGGAGAAGTTGTGGTCCTTCCCCATGGGCTTTGTCTCCGTGTCTCCATGTTTAATTGTTATCAACCCAATTATATGCACAAATGGAGATTTTAATACTATACCCTATTGAATAGGCAAATGGAGATTTTAATGCTATAACCAATTATATATATATATATATATATATATATATATATATATATATATATATATATATATATATATAATGTTGACTATTATGCTATGTTGGCACAAAGCACTGGGTGCAATCAAGTTTTTCGCCGTTAAATTTATATTTTTTCAAAAATTTGATGCTATTAATATCATAATAGCTTTTATATATATATATATATATATAGAGAGAGAGAGAGAGAGAGAGAGGCCGGCTGGAATATAATCGATAGCACCAAGCAATTGGTGCTATTAATTTTTTTATCGTTAGATTTATTTTTTGATCATTTTCATTTCTTAGATTATACTATTCAACCAACCATCCAGTAAACTCTAGGGGGCCACCACTAAATCTTAGAGGACCACTATCATCCTAACCGCGCATCCCTTATATATATATATATATATATATATATATATATACTATTATGCTATGAATAGCACCAAGTTATTGGTGCTATTAAGTTTTTAGCCATTGGATTAAGAGATGTGTGGTTGGGCAACCCGGCCCGCTAGCAATAATAATTCGTTAGGCTCAAACTATAACCAACCACTCAGTTATTATTATTAGCGTGTGTAGCCTCATATATTCAATCAGAATTCATTTTTCCATCCGATATAGAACTATTGGGTCGTTATTTACTCCCCCCATTGGACTCATATATTCAATCAGAATTTCTTTTTCCATCCGATATGGAACTATTGGGCCGTTATAGACTCCCTCCGTTTAGACTCTGACATTCTCATTCGCTCCAAATCAGACATTCTTATTCGCTCCAAATCAGATCACAAATCAGAATTACCAGGCGATGTGAGATTCTAGAGGTGACTCCTACCAAACCCGTGGTTTATCACTTAGCTTTCACACTTCCGGCTGGTATTCATCTCTAATACAATTTGTGATGAACCGATTCGTTAGCAATAATAACTCGTGGGCTTAAACCACCAGTCCAAAATGATTAAGTCCGGTTATTATTATTAGGATGCTTTACTTCTTATATTTTCAATCGGACCCGTTATGTAATGCCCCAATAGTCCCATATCAGATGAAAAATGAGTTTTGATTGAAAATATAAGAAGTAAAGCATCGTAATAATAATAATCGGACTTAAGTATTTTGGCTGATGGTTTGGGTCCAATAAATTATTATAACGCCCCAATAGATAATAACTGATCTTAAATATTTGAGGCGGTGCTTGAAGAATTTTAACCTAATTAAATAACCATATAACCCATCAAGAAAATCAAGAAAATCTAGAAAACTTAGGTGAAGATGAAAAAAAAAAAAAATGATGCATATGTATGATGATAAGAACAACACAACAAACCCAAACAACTACCAGAATAACAAATAACAACTGTTATTACAGTTGCTACGTACCTAACTATTGGGTTAATTAAGTGTTACACTTATTTAATCACAAAGTTGTCCTTGGTTGTTGCACCATCATTATCATTGCCCATTCAACTTTTTAGAGGATGCTACATATATATACATTCTCTTTCTTTGTATTTTTAGAGGATGCTACATATATACATTCTCTTTCTTTCTATATATACAAAACTATATGATTTTACAAAGGATATGATGTAGACAACCTTATCTTTATTACTAAAGATGTTTTCTTTTCCCCCCCATGAAAAATGAAGCAAACCTTAATACTTAAGCACAATCAAGCTAGTAATTAATATGAGGATATATTAATTTTTTAGAAGCTATATACTATCATGATCAGACATTCAAGGGTAATATATACACATTTTCTTAATCTTCTCATGGTGATATTAATTGAATCAATTTATTCGCGTCTCACACTATCCAAATTCGCATGGATTCTTTCGATCTGCAATCTTGATTTGGAGGCCATTTTTTATATTGATCTATCCTTCGCTACAGGAAAGTTAATGTTTAAAAACGCTTGTTTGTATATTTAATAGTACTTGAAAATATTTCAATATAGTATAACGTCGTATTTGAAAGCGTCGGCAAATGAAGAGTCACTATATATATATATCGACGCTTATGTCAAGTAACGGTAAAATATATTTTGACACTTTGAAGCGTCAGAATTTTTTTAAATTCTGAGGGTCGACATTGCCTATATTGTAGGAATACGGTAAAACGTTTCTTCCTAAAAAAATCATCCTTATATTAAAAAATTTTTGTAGTGGTTGTATGTATTCTACAATTACTATATATATGTTGTAATCATTGGGTATCATCATATATCTTATACAGTTAATGGAAATTAAATAACCCATGGTTTGTTCTTAGTGTAGTAGTATGTGCACTAACAAAAGGTAATGAAAATTGACCGTTTATAGCGTAAGTGATAAAGAATTTAATGATTGATATATGAGATTCTAAGTTCAAAGTAATTCAGCTAAATTTATTTTAAGATAAACGAAACAGATAATATGCTACATTTCTTTCAAAAACCAAAAGGTAATAGAAGAAGTAATGAATATAAATTTAACCCTAGCTATTAAATAGTGGATATGGGAAATTAAGCTCACAACCTCATAGAACTGATCGAGAGAGCTTCAGGGTTGGTTCTGATATTATATTATATTATCCAGAAAACGGAAAAGATAGAAAATAATTCAGGTATAATCATAACAATTACTAACATTTGTTGTTGTTGCCACTGTACTTATACTATATTGCTGCTATTCGATAAGTAATAACTAGTAATTAATTAACATTCGTAATTAACAGTGACAACATTGTTACTTTAATTATTTGCTAAAAATAATTTTCATTACTGTTATTACTGGTACAATATATATATGTGGTTACCTACAAACCCTAATGTTTCTCCATGCATGGACAAAATCCAGCTTATCAACATACAATATGTAGAGAGAGAAAGAGAGAGCAGGGTCACTGTTACAAGCTGTAGCAAGGGACCAATTAAAGCCCACCTATTACAAACAGTACCCCAAATGATCATATATGTGGTGCAAGTAGAAGAAATATATTGTTGACAGTGAGCATTTATAGAAAGAAGAGAGAGAGAGAGAGAGAGAGAGAGAGAGAGAGAGACAGACAGACAGAGAGAGAGTCACAAGGATTACCATGGTATATAAAGTGTAGGAGCTATAAAGATCTCTCTTAATGAGTAACCACCACCATATATATATATATATATATATATATATATATATACATGCACCACCTCTCATTCTATAGAATTAGGTGTCCTTTAACATGTATATACATATGTATATATAGATAGATATATATATATATATATATATATATATATATATATATATATATATATATTCCACCCCACCTCTTCTCCCACCCCATTTGCTACAAATATATCTTAAGTGAGTGATTTGGAAAACTTGTTGGTGTGAGAGCTTGAAGCTGCCAGCATGATCTGGTTGAAGGCTAACTACAAGATATATTTGCATATATATATATATATATATATGATTGTCTGATCACTTGGTACTTGTTGGGAGTATATATGATGAATCAATTCATGGTTGTTGTTTTAGACAAGATTCTCATGGTATTTAGACCTTTGTTTTTTTTTATATATATGGTAATCAAACAATACATATAGGTTTAGTTTGCTCCATCAGATCATCTTGCAGCTTCAGTCACTCACCACCAACAAAAAGATTTAGAGCTTGCTGATCTCTCCCATACCATAAAGTGCCTCTCCAAACAAATTCAGATCATCTTTAGGTATGCACATATAATAAAAAAAAACTATACACCATCAATTGCATCTCTCTTGATGTGTATATATATCAGTAGATAGATATAGATGCATTTTTCAACTTTACCTTTTTCTTGTGATTTTCTTTGCAAGTTAATTTGACTTATTCTCTGTTCTTTTATTTGGCTTTTTTAATTTGTTAGCTGTTGTTATTCTCATTTAGAGAGGGAAGGCATGAATATATAGGAAAAGATTAGGTTCTGCATGTTCCCTTCACAATCTTCTGACTTCTATTCTACATGCCATGGTGCAACAAAATATATCATAATCACTAGTGCAGCACTGCATGAATCTGAATTAAGAACTCTTAATTACCAATCCAAAATTCATTGCCTTCCAGTATAGTTTTACAAGCAGAATCATCACAGATCTGAATTACTAAAAAAAAATCAACTGTTTTTACTTTTCAATTTGGTTTACGATATATAGGTCGAGTATCAAAGATCCCAGTTTTATAGATCATCCTCTATCCATGTGCTTTGTTATTGCTCCACTTATTTTGTTTATGCTAAATTATTGTCCATGTTTGTATAGATCTGAGAAAAAGTATAACCTCTAACTTTCTCTAATTTCATAGTTTTTCTGTTTATTGTTTTTTCTGTACCAATTAAGTTGGTCAATTTAGTTTTTCAAATTTATAAATCTTTGAATTAGATTAGCTGCAAAATTGTCAAGTGTTACATCTTGAGAAATTTTGGAGGTGCTTTAATTGGTGCCTTCAATATTTATTTGTTGAATCACAATTACTCCAAAGGCATTACTGATACACAAAAGAAAATAAAAACAATATGTTTTGTCCTCTTGAGTATGATGTGATGTTTGTGGCATTTATATCCATAGATCATGTACAACTGAAACATACTGAAAAATTAATTCTTTCATATGCTATGTGATTAGTTGCTAATTTTCCTCTATTCCACAATGACCCTATTCAATATTTACTGTATATAACATGAACCCTTCAATGCATAGTAAAGAAATGGAGGTGGAGGGGTTCAAATTTTACAGTAAATTTTACATGACATTTACAGAGGAAGAGAAAAAAAAAAAAAAGGCGAAAAAAAGAAACTGCTGTGATATCCGAAGAGTAGCTACTGTTATTGATAAAGTAGATGAGGTGAATTTAGTTCGAGCAGTGACCAAAATCAATAAATCTGCTATGTTCTGTAATAAACAATGCTCTGCTAATATCACTGTTAGAGACGAAAGCATTCAATCAAATATCAATTTCGCAATATCAATAAGCAAGCCATGTTTTTCCTGCGTATTTGTCGGTAAAGAGTGTACATCAGCATGTGAACAAGAATGCAATAATTTTCGATTAGTCTAAACCAACATGTGCATTATGATTCCTTGCCTCAAAAAGCCAGTGCAAATTCATAGACTTCCTTCACTAACAAATATATAATAAGATCCTCTTGTCTGTGCTTAAACAGTGATACATACAACATAATGCCCCATGTGGATCACTCTAGAAAGCCGAAAGACAGCTTTCTCGACCGCATCAAGTCCTTCCCTGCGAAGATTTTATTACTGTATTAATAATGCTATAGGAGTAAATTCAGCAAAGTTTATGATGATTTGAAAAATCAAACAGGCGATCATTATGATGATGAAAGATTCTGAAGAAGCTAAGCGGACTTATTGACCCAGAAGGTTCTAATGTTATTGAATCATCGAATTGCGCGGTTTTTTTTTGCGTCACCCTTTTCTCGTTAGTTTTTGCATTTGGCACATCCAATCATTAAACCCACTAATCAAATGCATGTCCTTAAGGATCATCACAATGCAATTAGGTAAAAAGAAAGCACCATCCTAATCAAGATTTGATGTTAAGCACCATCCTAATCAAGCATTGAAGACAGTATTGCCTACACAAGTAAAGATGGTTCACCACTCAGAGCAAGCATAATCAGCATGTCTGCTTACGATCAATAAAATAATAGAGGAAGAAAAAGAAAGAAAGAAAGAAAGAAAGACTAATGAGCCATAGTTGAGAATCCAATGCCCCTGTAAAAGTAAGCCCGACTCAACCACTACAATAATATTTTTTTGATATAGTGATCACTATCCACTAGTCATTATCTCCCACTTATTATATTGCTGTTGCATGATTATTGTCTAGCTTTTCTCCTTCCGAATGTGTCAACTTGTGTTTTATTTAGAGAGTTTGTATTTCAGAAACCCCCATTTAAGAGCCAAAATGATTAAAAATGCGCATACCAAAGAGAAACAACAGACACAAAGGTCACCTAGTCATTAGCCTCTCCTGATCCAAGGAAGATATAAGAACATTCAGATTGAATAAAACAATGATTATTGAGTGAGTGTATCAATCAAGGATTCAAATCAACAAAAATTCTACTTTTATAGTATTGTTATCCTTGAGAACACAGATAGATCTCCTAGAACCAGAAATTGCATTTGTCATGCAGTGGAATGTCTACATAATAGATAAATCATCTGCAAAACTTCAAGTGAACAAAACGCCATGTTTCATAGATGGGTCCAGTGAAAAGAACATCAAATACGCAGTTATAAATCTATGCATCATCGAGGGCGAGAATACCAGGAAGTGACTTGCCTTCCAGCAACTCGAGGTTTGCACCGCCTCCTATTGAGATGCGGCTAATCTTATCAGCAAGCCCTGCCTTCTCCACTACTGCAACAGAGTCACCCCCTACAATTATTGTTGTAACCCCCCTTTGCGCGCAGATCAGCCAATTCTTTGCAATAGCCGGTATGGATCGAAGATTATTCTGTAAATACCAACAAGATAAAGCACAAACATGTAATATATATTAGAGTTTTTTTCTTTTTTCTCCTTGCCTATCGTTTACCTCGGTTCCCACTGCAAATTTCTCAAACTCAAACACACCCATGGGTCCATTCCGTATGATAGTCTTGGCACCGTCCAAGAACTCGCCGAATTTTTTATGGAGACAGGTCCAAAGTCTAGACCCATCCAGCTGTCAGGGATGCCATTTGCTGGTACAACCTGCAAATGAAATCAGCATACTCTCAAAACCAAATCGACAAAACTTAATTATGCAAATTCCTAAGTTGCCAATCAACAACTCATTTCAACCATGAGCAAGGACACCATAGAGTATCCCTGGGCTTTGTAAAAAGTGGGAATCATCCCACCACCAAGGAGAAGGATATCAACCTTCTCCAACAAAGACTCTATCACCCCGATCTTGGTTGACACCTCGGATCCGCCGACAATGGTGACTACAGCTCCAACAAGGTAATCAAGTTCATGAAAAGTAAAGACTACAGTAAGTTTTAACTTATAAATTATAGAAGTGCACTAATAACTGTATAACAAAATAGAGAACACTTAGTAGACATACATAACAAAAGATAAGTGATGATGTGGAAGAACAGCTTCTGCACGAGGAAGCCGGCAACAGATGGCTTCAAGAACTCAGTGGCTCCCTCTGTTGAAGCATGAGCTCTGTCATCCATGCCAAAGGCATCATTTACACTGCCACCTGGTAATGCAGGTACCTTTTATCATGCACGACGAAGAACAGCGACAAACAATATTTGTTAACATAGTGTTACAAATAAAAAAAAAAGAAACTATAGATTCCACTATTCCAGTAATGTTTACACATACATTAACTCCAAGGAGCTCAGATAGCCTTGGCAGGAGGTTTCAGTATGTACTTGGGAGCATCGACACATTTCTGACGGCTCTGAAATCAAAATTACACTGACCAATTTTACATTATCGAAAATGTGCGGAAAAGTATTTATGATGTATAATAACATGAGAGATGGATATTCTTTCAAGGTAGAATGATTGTAATTACACGAAAATTTTAATTTTAACTGATCGAACATCTTTCGAGGGACAGACCCACAATTTCACAACTTTGCAGGGATATTTAGGCAATCTTTAAGTAGCATATTAACTACATTCCCTTTCTTACAAGATTGATCCAGAAACTATAAACTGAAAACCAGATTTTTTTTTTTTAGATCACTGTTTGAAGTGAAGTTACTACTTGTCAAATACATGAGAAAGATTACAGTAACTAATACATAAAGCAAATTAACACAGCATCGACAAGCACTATATAACTCTATTACTTCCACTGCATTCTCCGAACCAATCCATTCCCTAGAAATTCAAATATATCACCTCGCAAAAAGTAGGAAAAATGGAAGCTTTTAGTATGTAATCGCCAAAAACACCTAAAAGGATCATTAAATTCAGGTAAGTAGTGAGCATTACTTCGTAAAAGAGAGGAGGAAATGGGATCGATTGGATTGGGGGGTCTTCGTCGCCATTTCCCCCAACCAAATTGAAAATCAAATCGGCCAAAAAATCCCTCAAAAGGGCATCGAAAGAAGAGCGTGGATTTGCAAAGAAATCGCCAAAAAAAACTCGATTAAATCGATCGAAATTGAGGTGAGAAGTGAGAGAGATTGAGAGTGAAGCGCGGAGAGAGCGAAAGGAGGGATTTTTTTTCTCGTTCGAAAAGGATGAGGAGCGTACATTAAGAGGGAGTTGCTAACGTGCGCCATTAGGGGGGGGGGGGGGGGGGGGAAGTAGGTATGGACGGTGAGATCTGATGTGTAGTCACACTGCAAGGATATGATCGGACGGTTCGGATGGATGGATATTAAATTGTGGTGCACCTGAGACTGATGAGTCCCTGTATTATTCCGTTATTGCAACTGCGCTCCTATATTTAATTTACACTAGTTAGGGATGGAAGTGAAAAAATAAAATTCTTGGACGACCAATTTGCAATTTTTCGCTCCGATATTTTCACGCCCATCTCGTATTTTCGCACCAATGGCTTCTTCGTCCTCTTCGTCCTCGTCCTACCTCGCTCCCCTCTACCTCTCGCCTCTTCACCTCCCCACCTCCTCTAAAACCCGACCTTTCCCTCCCCAAACCCTAGTTCTCCCCTCCGGAAGGCCCACCCTTCGCTCGCGCGTCAAAGCCCTAAGAGAATGGCGCGAGTACGAGGACGCCGTGCGGGACAAGGACCTCGCCCGCGCCCTTCGCTTCCTCAAAACCCTAGAAGCTCCAGTGGCTTCGCCGGTCGATTCGGTCTCGTACTCTCCGGGGTGGGCGAGGCCGGAGAGGGATTGGGAGGTGTTGGATACGTGCTTGAACGCCGACGATATGAGGCTCGTGGGGAGCGCGTACCAGTTCCTACAGGATCGAGGGTTATTGCCTAATTTTGGGAAATGCAAGAGTATTGGTACGGATTCTTCCCCTCATTGCTCCTCAATTTTGTAGGAATATGGTGACTATTGATGAAAAATGCGATTTTTTTAAAAAAATTACTGTACGAATTTGATCTGTTAATTTAGGTGGGATGGTAGGGGTGAATTGGATTCGCTGTACATAACTGCAAGTAGATACTTATAGCAACTTCTAAATCAAAATTACCTTCGTGTACGAACTATATATTTGTTCACCATGTTCATGCTTCAGAGATAGTTTGATTAGCAGCTTATGAGGTTTTAGATAGCTCACCATGTTCATGCAAGTAATGTTGGAACTTAGAAGAGATTATTTTGCCCTAGCTTTCTGGCTTGGTGCCAGCATCCTGCCCTATGAGTCATGTTCGAAGCGTCGAAAGGCTGATTGAACTGAATCACAATCGAAATTCGTGGACGCTATATTTTTATGCTTTAAGTGAATTAGTTGTATATTTCTAACATATCTAGATTTTAGAATTAACGATTAGTGCCAACGATCCGACATAAACTAGCTTCCGTGAATCGAAATTCGTGGACGCTATATCTTTACGCTTTAAGTGAATTAGTTGTATATTTCTAACATATCTAGATTTTAGAATTAACGATTAGTGCCAACGATCCGACATAAACTAGCTTCCGTGAGAAGCTGTGTTGTTTAGTGTTGTTTTCTTATTTTTCGTTCTCTTTTTCTACAGTCCTAGAGGGACCACGGGATGTGACGCCGACGGTGTTAAAAGAGGCAACTAGTCTGGAAGGTGAGATACTTCAAGATGTTTCCAAAATCTGATTGCTTAGGTTTCGAAGTTCAAGTTGGCAGTATCATGTACATTTCAGCATAAAACATCAGAATTCGATGCATGTTTTCACTACTTTACCATGTTGTTATATAAAAGGGATTATCAGCCTTTATAAACCAATACCGTCCTTACATTAGTAGATAAAATTTTGAATCAAATAAATCTTATGCTTCTGCAGCTTCTAAGCTTGCGCCGAAGAAGTGGGGCCTTTCAGGGAGCTCTAGGATTGCCTTACTGGCTTTCCTCGGAGGTGTATCGTTTCTGCTCTCTCAGGGAATCGACTTACGACCCAAATTGGCTGCCGTATTGGCGTTAGCGACAGCGGATGCCATTTTTCTAGGTGGCAGTTGTCTTGCTCAAATACTATGTTTCTGGCCTCCATATAAGCGCCGTGTTCTTGTTCATGAAGCAGGGCATCTTCTTACTGGTATATCTGATGGTTTTTGCTTTCAACTTATTAGCCAATTAAAAGGGAAAAACAAATTTTTTGGGGCTCAGCTGTTGTTTTCGGTCGAAATTTGAATCTCATCATATATGTATATAGATGGATGCCTTAATGTTAATGTAATTTACAGCTTATCTAATGGGTTGTCCGATAAGAGGAGTGATTTTGGACCCGTTTGTGGCATTGCAAATGGGCATTCAAGGCCAGGTACAGTCCTGTACATTCCAATTCTTGCATCACACTTAGTATTCACTTATGCCATATATAGCACTTGGGATGTACAGCTTATTTGTGATCTCTTTGTAGGAAAGCAAATATGCATATCATCTTGTATGAATTTGATTCTAGAACCTAATTTTAGAGCATTCATAGGCAGGGACTCAATTTTGGGATGAGAGGATGGAAAAGGAGCTCGCTGACGGTTGTCTGAGCAGTACTGCTTTCGACAGGTAGATCAATCTGTAATTAGGTCGAAGCATTTGATGAGCATTTACTTTTTCTGGACCGCACATGCCCTATAAGAATCAGATTAATTGGTTAATCTTAGGTACTGTATGATTCTTTTTGCTGGAATCGCTGCGGAAGCACTTGTTTATGGGGAGGCAGAAGGTGGTGAAAATGATGAAAATTTGTTCAGGAGCTTATGTGTGCTGCTGAGACCTCCTCTGACTGTTTCACAGGTTTTTGCTTGGTTCATGTAATCACATTTTATGGCAAAATGCATGCCCCCATGCCCTACCTGCAACCTAATTTTCTCCGACTCTTGCAGTTGTGACAAGTCATGGGAAGCAAATTCTCTTAAAATGCCTTTGAACCCAACCAAGTAGTTAAAAGAAGAGGGCTAAATGGTAGTGTAACAGAAATTGCAGTTTGGTGGGGCATTGGGTGCATCCTGAAATTAGCTTATACTGGAATAAATCTTTATTGGGTGATTGGCAGATGTCGAACCGAGCACGGTGGTCAGTGCTTCAATCTTACAATCTTCTCAAGTGGCACAAGAATGCACACAGAGCTGCAGTGAAAGCTTTAGAGAGTGGGCACAGCCTCAGTGTAGTTATCAGGAGGATTGAAGAAGCTATCTCCTCACCTAGATAGATGATAACTGTAATATGAGAGAACTCACCAATTCTCAGATTGCGCCACATTCGGCGCTTCCTACTACATTTCATCGTAAGCACCTTGTAAATTCTGCAATTGTTTCTTTATCCAATGACATAATAATATAACCGTTTAATGGTTGCAGAACTTCTTGCTGCATTGAAAGTGGTTCGATCTGATGAGTTGCGAATGGAGGTTGCCTATGAAGACTAAAAAGGGTTCAGTGTAGCATGGAGATGATTAAAGTGAGATGTGGATTGAGTATACTGTGGCTTTTTCGTTTGCGAAAGGAACAGAGAAAAAGGAAATGAGATATGTTGCATTGCAGTATGTTGATATCAGATGTATGTCCAGGTTTCCCAGAATGGTACATAATACACATAGGGTTAATTATATGAGAGTGTGTGTTAATTCTGTTTCAGTATCTTGAGGTGTAACACTTACACTTGTGAATAAAGTTATGGTTTGTTGATAAAGCTTTGTGCTGTTCTATTAGATTGTTCTGTGTACTAGTCCAGCAAAATGGCATCCTTCATGCAGTGTTGCAGCTGAATGAGTCTGAAATTCATGTTTGCATCAAAACACAATCCATTGGATTTGATAATTCAGATCACAACTTAAATAATTTAGATCAAATTCATATTTAATTGGCCTAAGCAGGTTTAAATCAACCCAAGTTTCTAATTCAAAATCAGCTCTGTATAGTTCATAGGTGTAGGTGCATATTGTGATGAAGGTGAAGAGATTTACATAAACAAGATGCAAAGCCCCTTCCACAAACAAGGAAAAATAATAAACTTGAAAGAGATAAATGTAGAGAGCAAGAAAACAGTAAGTTATTGAACTACTACTCCAAATGAAGAAATTTTGCCAAAGCTTAGCAGCACATAGAAAGAAACAAATTATTTTTCAACTCAAATGCTCGTCGTCAGAACCGAACAACTCGAAAATTATACCTTGTCACACACAAGCAGAAAAAAGAGCACTCCCGAAAGTCAAATCGGTGATATACGAGCTAACGCGAGTGCATTCAATGTTTTGCATTTTCTTCCTCGCAGAACTTTGCATATTTGTCGGAGTCCATCAATGAGTTCAACTCACCGGCTTCGCTTATTTTGACCTTGATGATCCAGCCGCGGTCATACGGGCTTGCGTTAACCTGAGTAATAATAGCATGAGGCCAAAGCTCCGCTTTCAGTAATTTAATTTAGCCATCAAAACCAGAAATCAAAAGAAGAGCTAATAGTAGGTCAACAAAAGTCGAGCTTTCAAACAATCAATTTCCTCAGATGTTTCAAAGAAAAGCGAATATATTTGTAGTTGAAGTGCATCCTTACCTTATAACACAATGTTGAACAAGATTAACTATCAAAAGAAATGTAAGAATTATGTCAAACTTAGCTGCCCACATGAAAACAGGGTTATAAAGGTTGTTTTCCAGTAAAGATCCTCGTGTTCGCAGCTAATTTTAGCATTCAGGAATGTAATGCAATATACGAGGAAGTTCAGGGGCCAAAGCTTTTACTTGAAAAGTTCAGAGACTAAGTCACTATATCGGGATTATACAAGGATTATCCAAACAATTTACCCTAGAACATACTAAACATACAATTTAATCATACTTTACCGCATAAAAAAAAAACCCATATTATTAATACAACAAGAATTAGTCGAGTAAAGAGACTGAAGCTAACACTTACCAGTCCGGGAGATTCGCTAAGCTTACTGTTGACTTCAATTACTTCTCCCGATACAGGAGAGTACACATCACTAGTGGCTTTGACACTTTCGACTGCACCAAAACTCTTTCCTTGTGTAACATCGGCACCAACATCAGGCAGTTCCACATATACAACATCACCCAAGTGGTCCTGAATGCATAATTTGTTAGAATTAAAAACTAAAATACTCGATTTGTGCAACAGATGGTAAAACCGTTTCAGAATACATACTTGGAACTTTCAAAATTTTGATTTTTGTCTGACCTCACAGTTATTTTGATTTAGCAAAATTCTGCGGCATTCTATTAGAGCATAATGCTTCCATCAAAATATAATAGAATATTTACTTTGGTTATAAAACTTTCAATCAAAAAGTTAGATTAGTCATTAGCAACAACATTGTTCGAACAATTACAATATGGATGAACATTTACTAGCATGTTGGAAAAAGATATACCTGAGCATGGTCTGTTATCCCTACTGTTGCAGAATCCCCGTCGACTTTAACCCACTCGTGAGAGTCAGCATATTTCAGATCCTGCAGAACTGCCACCAAATATGGCTTTGATCACTAAATTGAAAACACATGTAATAGAATCTTTCTAAGCATAACTACAGTAATCTATGAAAGTTGATTCTTCAATAAGTAATACTAATACCATTTCAATATCATGAGAAAAAGACAATGAAGAACACAGGAGAAAATTACCAAAAACTCAAATGAATTCCCCATTTTTATCTGAGTTTGTAGGGAAAAAAGGGACAAAATTCTAAGTATCACAATGCACGGGGGCGTGAATGGTGATGAGAAGTGACAAACTAAAACTGAATTAAGGCATCTGAAAATCTATAAGAAAATGATCAAATGAACAACATGCAGGAGTATACAGGAAAATTCGTTTGATTATTTCAAATTTGATCTCACATGCAGAAATAGTGATTCCACTCTTCATATATATTCAATTATTGCCTTCGATTTTTCTCAACTCATCAATCCAACATAAAACTTAAGATTAACTAAAAGAGACATGAATCAACAACAAAAATATAATCTTTTCTTGAGAAGAATAAAAAAAAAAACAAAAAAACCATCAAAATTTAAAACAACTACTACTCACCGAGCTCTCAATCGATCCACAACCAAGAAAAGAATTAGACCAATAAATCCAATTAAATGAAAACAAAACGTTACAAAAACAGAAAGATCACAACAATGCCCTATATCAAACATCACAAAATCTCCATAAAAAGGTGAAACCTTATCACCATGGGCGACTCACACACCACGGAAAAGCCCTAAAATAACCCATTGTTCTCCCTGAAAAAAGGATCTTTGTGTAGCTCACAAACCACCCAAAAAACCAAAGAGAGAGATCTAACAAGAGGGCACAGAGAGGATCATTGATACCAGTGGAGAATCCCCTGCAGAGGCGGGAGATTCGGAGGTAAGAAGCGGCGCGCGACGCCCACAACAACCTCGACGACGCCATTGTTGATCGCTCTCTACTATGCGCCTCTACTCCGTGACCTCTCTTTCTCTCTCTCCCTATTACTATACATGTAAAGGAGTTATGGTCACCGTTTTAGAAATGTTACTGCATATGAAAAATTAAAACAAAATTAAATACATTAGTAAAAATAAAATAGATTTTTAAAATCAAAAGTAAAAAATTCAATTTGAATTTTTTTTTAGATTCAAATAATTTTACTCCTAAGGAGGTGATGGGTCGCTCAACTACCGTAGTGGTGATGGTAACACCCTACCCTTTTTTTCTAAATAAAAAAAATAAAGGGGGAAAATTCCAAAAGCCCTAACCGCACTGCAACTCTGCAACCACCTAACTAGGGGGTTGGTGATTGACACATATGCACACAGTACGAGGTGTGCGTAACGATTCGACTCGGACTTAAATTATAGTTTAAAATATTTAACTTTAGTTATTATTATTAATTTATAAAAATTTTAATTTTATCATATATGAAAAAATAAAAATATCAATGGATACGGATACATAAAATTTTATTTTAATCCGAATTCGAATAAAATAAATTTATTCGATATTAAACGTATAGATAGTCGGATACGAATATAAAAAATAAAAATTCGACTGATTTAAATTCGGATATATATTTTGACTGTGCCCGATTCGATCCGATCCGAATCCGAATTAATTTTACGTTATATATATATATATATATATATATATATATATATATATATATATATATATATATATATATATATATATATATATATTTTAAAATTTTAGATTTAATATAATATGTTTTAAAATATTGTAAAGAGAGGAAGAAAAATAATTATTTTGGATTTAAATTTTTGAGTTTGAGTTCGGATTTTAAATTTTTAGTCGGATTCAAATTTGGATATGAATTTTTAAAATTTGTCAAATTCAGATTTTGAATTTGATAGCCAAATTTAGATTCAAATTTTTAAAAATTTATTACAAATTCGATCCGTTGACATCCTTAGCTACAAACTGTGTGTGAGATGAGTAGAGATGTCAATTAAGTTCGCTGCTGTTCACGAGCCAACTTAGTGTTCTGGTCGAATTCGATTGACTCGTTTAATAAGTAAGGTGCATATTAGCTGATATTTTTAATTTAAAATTATAATAAATCGAACATGAATTAATATCAGTTCGTTTGTATTCAACTCGATACAACTCCAATATATAATATGCGCCGTACAGGAGCGAATCTCAGCCGCCCATATTGGCTCGTTGACACTCCGGTTTAATTAAATCCGGTCCGATACTTTCCAGCGGTTTAATTGAACCCGGTCTAGACCGGGTTCTTTCTAAACCGTTCCCTTCCCCCATGCTCTCTCTCATTTGCATCTATGGCCGTGGCAACGCTCTCCGCTTCTTTCTCTCTCCTCAGGTTTTTTCTCTCTCTCTCTCTAATAGGGTTCTTAGGGTTCTTCTTCTTCTTCTTCTTCTTCTTCTTCTTCTTCTTCTTCTTCTTATAGGGGTTCGCGTTTTGCACGAGCTTGTGCGCTTCGATCACTCGATCCATTGCGAGATGCTCCTGCTCCTCTTCGCCCAAGGAGGTTCCTTTTTATTTCTCCAATGAATGCGCAAATTCGTCATTTTTGGGAAATTTCTCATATGTTTTTTGATTTTGTGGTGGAAATATGTGAACTAATTGACCCAGCTTCGCTTATTGTGTTTTTTTTTTGATGAATTTTGAGTCAAAAATGTAATTTTGGAGTGCAAAAATCATTACTACAGTGTGAAGTTTTATGACCTGTTTTGGTCGATCATTACAATTTAGTTGAGCGTTTGAGTAGTAATAATAAGAAAATTGAGAACTTTTTGCTGCAGCAAGTGTGATTCTGAGCCACAAAAGCAAAACCAGAAGCTTTTGTATTGGATTCTGCTGCAGAGGGAAGCTGTTAGAGGGATAAAATGTATTGCATCTTTTCCAACAGAGCCAAACACAGTTCGAAATTAGAGAAATTAGAGATATCTTTCCTGTGAATTCCTTCTCCCTTTAAAAGTCATTAGATGAATTTTTATGTCCAAGCAATAAAATTTAAAAATTGCTGCTTAAAACTACAAATCGATGTTATTATCGAATGAAGATATTAAATAGCTTCTTGATCAAATAATGCAAGAGCTCAGTTCAGTATTGTAAGAATCAAAAGCACTCACTTGAATGAAATTTTCTATCCGACTATTTTTCCGGTGTAAGTTTGCATGTTTTTAATTTTTCTTCATTTCTAAACGCGGCATTTCTTATTTACTTTTTGCTAGTTAACGATTGTGTATTATTTGACGGTTCTTATATAATCACTCCCTGGTGGTTAATAGAATTATCCAGTTATCTAACAAACGATTATTCCCCATCTCAGATTTGTTCGCCATATTACTGCCTCTATAAATGAAGAAGCTGCTGCAAAAGCAGCTGCAACTACCGCAGATAATGATGCACCGTCCATGTAATTCTGTTGATTTCGTTGGGGAATTATGATGTGTATCATATATATATATATGACGTTATCATCCTTAATTTCCGTCCTTTCTTTACTTTAGATTTGACAAGATCATTGCGAAGGAGATTCCTTCAACCATTGTCTACGAGGATGAGAAAGTGTTGGCATTTAGAGATATAAGCCCACAAGCTCCTGTTCATGTTCTAATCATCCCAAAGATCAGGGACGGATTAACCCAACTTGGAAAGGTACTTCTTGCTATTTATAAGTTTTTCCAAGTAATTGGAACAATTGCTTTGTCTAGTAGGAAGCTCCATGTTCTATGAAGATTTTTTGGTAGCGAGCATTCAGAATTGGTCAAGATTAAAAATAAGAGTATAATCTCATTTTGCGAGCTTAACGTCTGCGAACATTACAAAGTCTACATTAAACATTTCTTGTAGTGATCGTCATTAATTTGTTACCTCATCCACATTCTTCTTATCCATTTTTTTTCGTAATCCAACGTAGCATGTGTGCCGTGAAAAATATCATGGTTGTAATGAAAAATGCTTTATTCCACCAACCAATGTGCTCGGGACTTTTTTCTGATCAATAAGACTTACGTTTTTCATTTAATTGGCTGAAATAATTTAAACATTGGTGCATCAAATTGATATCTCACTAGATCAGAGTGGGAACTTCTTTCAACAGCAAAATGGCATATTATGAGACTATAGTAGGAATTCTGTAATAAACGACCGGAATACACAGGAATGTTTTCAATGATATCATATCTTCAAAATTCTGGTGAGCAAACACACACAGTTGAACAAATGATTCCCTTTTCCACTACTTTTCTGAGAAATACGAAACTATTGTATCATATGACCTTTTGGGAAATATGGATCTCTTCTGTCGCGCCCTATTTTCGCTAGGTAAAGAAGATCAGTTGCTTTTCTATCGAGTTAGAATTTTTGTTTGATACTTTCAATATTTAAGAGTGGTTTTCATTTGGTTAGGCTGAACCGAGGCATGCCGAGATTTTGGGCCATCTTCTTTACGCAGCGAAAGTAGTGGCGGAGAAAGAAGGCGTAGCAGATGGGTTCCGAGTCGTTATAAACAACGGTCCTGACGCATGTAAGATTATTTCTATTGCTCCATTATCACACTGGAGAGCTTATATTTCATGTTAGTAGATGATTTTTATATTATATTCCTCATCAGGTCAATCAGTTTATCATCTCCATTTGCACATCCTCGGCGGACGGCAGATGAAGTGGCCTCCTGGTTAAATTTTCATCCTATATGGTGACTATTAATTTAGATTTTAGTCTCAAATTAGTAACAAGTTGAGGAAACTTTGAATGATGTTAATTTGGTTTATAACCATCAAAATATTGTTGTGATGTGATATGTGATGTTCTGTTCTGTTCTTCTTCTATGTAATCTGCTGCTTTTTTTTCTTTGATTTTCTTTGGACATGTATGTTGAAATTTCTCATGAACTTATGAAAATAAAACATTTTAATGTGATGAACAAACTTGCAAATTGAAAAATTTATTTTATTTCTGACGCCGTCTGTGGGAATCGAACCCACGACCACATGGTTAAAAGCCATGCGCTCTACCGGCTGAGCTAAGACGGCTTAGAATTAATTTCGACGTAAGTATAATTTAATCGAAAACTCTTTTCAAATTGCCGAGTTTTATACAATAGAAGTCGGCAGATATACTTACTAGAGTGCCGAGTTCCTTTAAAGCCATATTGCCTAGAGTCGGTAACTTAGAGACCTGAGATGCCGAGTTCTCTTAAATACTGAAAGAGAGTGTATACACACTATGTTATTACTGATTGGGTTAATTGGGTTTATATATATATATATATATATATATATATATATATATATATATATATATATATATATATATATATATATATAATATAAGGGATAATTGCCTGTGTACCCCTGAAATATGAAGAAATATCTGATTTACCCCTCTTATTTTTTTCTTTCCAATATACCCTTCATACGTTCCACCGTTATTAAAAATACCCCTACCGTTTCCCTTTGTTAAGTTAACTAGGGTTAAACTAGAGTTAAATAATAATCGGAGTTGAAAACTATCAGATATACCTATTTTGCCCTGGTTTAGGGTTTAGGATTTTTTAGGGTTTTAGGGTTTAGGGTTTAAGGTTTTAGGGTTTAGAGTTTAGGGTTTTTTAGGGTTCTAGGGTTTAGGGTTTAGGATTTTAGGGTTTAGGGTTTAGGATTTTTTAGGGTTTTAGGGTTTAGGGGTTTAGGGTATATTTGAAAGGGCAAAATAGTAATTACACACAGATAACGGCAGTTCCAAACGGTACACTAACAGAGTTTAACTTCAGGGGTATTTTGGAAAGAAGTTGGAACGTAAGAAGGGTAGTTTTAATATTAGCCTTCTAAGAGGGGTAAATCTGAAAACAGAAAAATTTTTAGGGGTACGTAGGAAATTGCCCCTATATATAAAGGGGGGGACCCCTCACACGTGTGTAGGAACATAACAATTTCCCTAATTAATCATAAAATTATAGATATATATTATTATAAGAACAACATTTACACAAGCACTTAAACCTTACATATAAAAGTTTCAACACACACATATATAGAGACTTAACGTATTATGAACCAGTCACCAATGAAGTTCACAAAGACCCACGCATTATATATATATAATTAGAAACATATAAATATATATATATATCTAACAAGAGACAAGTTGATCACTTAGCATACTTTATAATTAATATTTAAAACACAAATCAAATCCACGAGAGAGGACTCGGATCGATTCTCCGTTCTCTTCACCTTCTCCTCCTTTCTTCGCCTGGTGCTTTGCAATCTGTGAAAGATTGATTGATTAACATGTGAAGTTAACTTGTTATACCCACTAAACTTGGTACAAGAATATGAAATGTATAGAGTAATTGATTAATTGAAGTTTAGTTCATTAATTTGTAGTAATTAGGAAGCAAATTAAGTGTCGCATAATTAATTCAGCAACATTAGTTTTCCACTAAAATGTATGAAACTAGATTTCACTCCTGATCTTAAAACTAACTGAAATTTTTCATCAAGTTACCTCCTTAATTAATTACTTGGTGTTCTTTGTGCAATCACTTTGCTTATCAGTTTATAACATGTATAGGATATAGTAGAGCTAGGATTTAATATTTTGCCTTTATTTGTACACTTAAGTGGATGGTTTTTATAATGTAATGAAGCGCGCTCAGATAAGTTAGATAACTAAATCCATTTATATATATTTTGGGTGCTTATAATTACCACAGCTTTCAATGAATGAAGCGGCAGCATGCTGCCTTTTCCTCAAAAAAAAAATAATTACCACAGCTGCAGGCCATAGCCATGGAGGCTGGGATCCTGCAGGTTAGGCTGGGTGGGCTGCAGGCGGAATGCGTGCAGCTGAGGCGAGAGCTGCAGAAGAGTCCTCGACGCATCTTCTCCGTAGAAATGCCCAAAGTGGTCTAGCATGCCCATGTCTCCTACCTTTTGCTCCATCGTAGCTTGCTCCACCACCTGGTTCTCGGATATCTACAATGCCCATACACCCGCATTTGCATATATATATATATATATATATATATATATATATCATTTAATTTAAACAATATAAACAACAATCTATTGGCGCGCATTTAACCCGCTTTTGCCACTTTTTTGGTCTTAAAACTGTTTTATGTTATTTGATGGAAGAAATAACAGAAGCGGCTTACATTCTAATTAGGGGTGACAATCCAGCTCGCAGTTCGCGAGTTAGCTCATGTTCGGCTCGAAATGAGCTCGAGATCGAATCGCTCGTTTAGTAAACGAGCCGAACACGAGCCGATTTTCAGCTCGTTTAATATATATATATATATATA
>CM055083.1:668307-683216 GCA_029204045.2 Tillandsia leiboldiana
CCAATAATAAAAAATTCAGAAGTATGGATGGACTTGTGTTTTTAAAAGCATATAAGCTATACTCTATAGATATATATATGATTTGGCTCAAATTATCTTCCACATATCCAAAATAAGTTTCAATAACTTCTCACCTTATATAAAGTATATATGGGTTGTTTCTTACAGGAGCACATCTTAGAAGATCAGAACAACCATCTGTCCCGAATGGTGAGTTAGCCATATCCATACTCCATCCTGAAATTTAACATAAAGTATTCCTCAAACCATCAAATTCAAACATAGATATATACATGGTTCAATTAATTATTGGCTCGAATGCAGCTCGATAAAATTTAATTGCACTTTGCCAATTAAAATAAAAACCTACATTTGAACTTCGCGGTGTTAGTTAATTATGTATTAGAATTAGGAGGGTCAACGAGGTGAACACGAGCGAGCTGGGTCGGCTTGCGAGCTGGCTCGTTTAAATATCGAGCTGAAAAATTCGGCTCGTGTTCGGCTCGTTTATTAACGAGCCGAACACGAGCTGACTTGCGAACAATAAGTTTAATTTTCATTCATACTACTAGGTATAAAGTTTAAAGAAAATTAAAAAATTAAAATTTTAATCTAATAATTAAAATTTACAAAAAATTGATGATCTAAAATCTAAATAGTAATATATATATATATATTATATATATATATATATATATATATATATATATATATATATATATATATATATTAAACGAGCTGAAAAATTCGGCTCGTGTTCGGCTCGTTTACTAAACGAGCGATTCGATCTCGAGCTCATTTCGAGCCGAACATGAGCTAACTCGCGAACTGCGAGCTGGATTGTCACCCCTAATTAGAATGTAAGCCGCTTCTGTTATTTCTTCCATCAAATAACATAAAACAGTTTTAAGACCAAAAAAGTGGCAAAAGCGGGTTAAATGCGCGCCAATAGATTGTTGTTTATATTGTTTAAATAATGATATATATAATATATATATATATATATATATATATATGGCCAATGCGGGTGTATGGGCATTGTAGATATCCGAGAACCAGGTGGTGGAGCAAGCTACGATGGAGCAAAAGGTAGGAGACATGGGCATGCTAGACCACTTTGGGCATTTCTACGGAGAAGATGCGTCGAGGACTCTTCTGCAGCTCTCGCCTCAGCTGCACGCATTCCGCCTGCAGCCACCCAGCCTAACCTGCAGGATCCCAGCCTCCATGGCTATGGCCTGCAGCTGTGGTAATTATTTTTTTTTTGAGGAAAAGGCAGCATGCTGCCGCTTCATTCATTGAAAGCTGTGGTAATTATAAGCACCCAAAATATATATAAATGGATTTAGTTATCTAACTTATCTGAGCGCGCTTCATTACATTATAAAAACCATCCACTTAAGTGTACAAATAAAGGCAAAATATTAAATCCTAGCTCTACTATATCCTATACATGTTATAAACTGATAAGCAAAGTGATTGCACAAAGAACACCAAGGTAATTAATTAAGGAGGTAACTTGATGAAAAATTTCAGTTTAGTTTTAAGATCAGGAGTGAAATCTAGTTTCATACATTTTAGTGGAAAACTAATGTTGCTGAATTAATTATGCGACACTTAATTTGCTTCCTAATTACTACAAATTAATGAACTAAACTTCAATTAATCAATTACTCTATACATTTCATATTCTTGTACCAAGTTTAGTGGGTATAACAAGTTAACTTCACATGTTAATCAATCAATCTTTCACAGATTGCAAAGCACCAGGCGAAGAAAGGAGGAGAAGGTGAAGAGAACGGAGAATCGATCCGAGTCCTCTCTCGTGGATTTGATTTGTGTTTTAAATATTAATTATAAAGTATGCTAAGTGATCAACTTGTCTCTTGTTAGATATATATATATATTTATATGTTTCTAATTATATATATATAATGCGTGGGTCTTTGTGAACTTCATTGGTGACTGGTTCATAATACGGTTAAGTCTCTATATATGTGTGTGTTGAAACTTTTATATGTAAGGTTTAAGTGCTTGTGTAAAGTTGTTCTTATAATAATATATATCTATAATTTTATGATTAATAGGAAATTGTTAGGTTCCTACACACGTGTGGAGGGGTCCCCCCTTATATAAGGGGCAATTTCCCTACGTACCCCTAAAAATTTTTCTGTTTTCAGATTTACCCCGCTTAGAAGGCGGTAATATTAACAAACTACCCTTCTACGTTCCAACTTCTTTCCAAAATACCCCTGAAGTTAAACTCTGTTAGTGTACCGTTTGGAACTAGCCGTTATCGGTGTGTAATTACTATTTTTGCCCTTTCAAATATACCCTAAACCCCTAAACCCTAAAACCCTAAAAAATCCTAAACCCTAAACCCTAAAATCCTAAACCCTAAAACCCTAGAACCTAAAAAAACCCTAAACTCTAAACCTAAAACCTTAAACCCTAAACCCTAAAACCCTAAAAATCCTAAACCCTAACCAGGGCAAAATAGGTATATCTGATAGTTTTCAACTCCGATTTTATTTTTATACTCTAGTTTAACCCTAGTTAACTTAACAAAGGGAAACGGTAGGGGTATTTTTAATAACGGTGGAACGTATGAAGGGTATATTGGAAAGAAAAAAATAAGAGGGGGGTAAAATCAGATATTTTTCATATATTCAGGGGTACACAGGCAATTATCCCTTATATTATATATATTATATATATATATAATATATATATATTTATATATATATATATATATATATTATATATATATAAACCCAATAACCCAATCAGTAATAACATAGTGTGTATAACTCTCTTTCAGTATTTAAGAGAACTCGGCATCTCAGGTCTCTAAGTTACCGACTCTAGGCAATATGGCTTTAAAGGAACTCGGCACTCTAGTAAGTATATCTGCCGACTTCTATTGTATAAAACTCGGCAATTTGAAAAGAGTTTTCGATTAAATTATACTTACGTCGAAATTAATTCTAAGCCGTCTTAGCTCAGCCGGTAGAGCGCATGGCTTTTAAACCATGTGGTCGTGGGTTCGATTCCCACAGACGGCGTCAGAAATAAAATAAATTTTTCAATTTGCAAGTTTGTTCATCACATTAAATGTTTTATTTTCATAAGTTCATGAGAAATTTCAACATACATGTCCAAAGAAAATCAAAGAAAAAAAAGCAGCAGATTACATAGAAGAAGAACAGAACAGAACATAACATATCACATCACAACATATTTTGATGGTTATAAACCAAATTAACATCATTCAAAGTTTCCTCAACTTGTTACTAATTTGAGACTAAAATCTAAATTAATAGTCACCATATAGGATGAAAATTTAAACCAGGAGGCCACTTCATCTGCCGTCCGCCGAGGATGTGCAAATGGAGATGATAAACTGATTGACCTGATGAGGAATATATATAAAAATCATCTACTAACATGAAATATAACTCTCCAGTGTGATAATGGAGCAATAGAAATAATCTTACATGCGTCAGGACCGTTGTTTATAACGACTCGGAACCCATCTGCTACGCCTTCTTTCTCCGCCACTACTTTCGCTGCGTAAAGAAGATGGCCCAAAATCTCTCGGCATGCCTCGGTTCAGCCTAACCAAATGAAAACCACTCTTAAATATTGAAAGTATCAAACAAAAATTCTAACTCGATAGAAAAAGCAACTGATCTTCTTTACCTAGCGAAAATAGGGCGCGACAGAAGAGATCCATATTTCCAAAAGGTCATATGATACAATAGTTTCGTATTTCTCAGAAAAGTAGTGGAAAAGGGAATCATTTGTTCAACTGTGTGTGTTTTTGCTCACCAGAATTTTGAAGATATGATATCATTGAAAACATTCCTGTGTATTCGGTCGTTTATTACAGAATTCCTACTATAGTTCTCATAATATGCCATTTTGCTGTTGAAAGAAGTTCCCACTCTGATCTAGTGAGATATCAATTTGATGCCCAATGTTTAAATTATTTCAGCCAATTAAATGAAAAACGTAAGTCTTATGATCAGAAAAAAAGTCCCGAGCACATTGGTTGGTGGAATAAAGCATTTTCATTACAACCATGATATTTTTCACGGCACACATGCTACGTTGGATTACGAAAAAAAATGGATAAGAAGAATGTGGATGAGGTAACAATTAATGACGATCACTACAAGAAATGTTTAATGTAGACTTTGTAATGTTCGCAGACGTTTAAGCTCGCCAAATGAGATTATACTCTTATTTTTAATCTTGACCAATTCTGAATGCTCGCTACCAAAAAATCTTCATAGAACATGGAGCTCCTACTAGACAAAGCAATGTTCCATTACTTGGAAAAACTTATAAATAGCAAGAAGTACCTTTCCAGTTGGGTTAATCCGTCCCTGATCTTTGGGATGATTAGAACATGAACAGGAGCTTGTGGGCTTATATCTCTAAATGCAAACACTTTCTCATCCTCGTAGACAATGGTTGAAGGAATCTCCTTCGCAATGATCTTGTCAAATCTAAAGTAAAGAAAGGACGGAATTAAGGATGATAACGTCATATATATATATGATACACATCATAATCCCCAACGAAATCAACAGAATTACATGGACGGTGCATCATTATCTGCGGTAGTTGCAGCTGCTTTTGCAGCAGCTTCTTCATTTATAGAGGCAGTAATATGGCGAACAAATCTGAGATGGGGAATAATCGTTTGTTAGATAACTGGATAATTCTATTAACCACCAGGAGTGATATAAGAACCGTCAAATAATACACAATCGTTAACTAGCAAAAAGTAAATAAGAAATGCCGCGTTTAGAAATGAAGAAAAATTAAAAACATGCAAACTTACACCGGGAAAATAGTCGGATAGAAAATTTCATTCAAGTGAGTGCTTTTGATTCTTACAATACTGAACTGAGCTTGCATTATTTGATCAAAAGCTATTTAATATCTCATTCGATAATAACATCGATTTGTAGTTTTAAGCAGCAATTTTAAATTTTATTGCTTGGACATAAAAATTCATCTAATGACTTTTAAAGGGAGAAGGAATTCACAGGAAAGATATCTCTAATTTCTAATTTCGAACTGTGTTTGGCTCTGTTGGAAAAGATGCAATACATTTTATCCCTCTAACAGCTCCCTCTGCAGCAGAATCCAATACAAAAGCTTGGTTTTGCTTTTGTGGCTCAGAATCACACTTTGCTGCAGCAAAAAGTTCTCAATTTTCTTATTATTACTACTCAAACGCTCAACTACTAAATTGTAATGATCGACCAAAACAGGTCATAAAACTTCACACTGTAGTAATGATTTTTGCACTCCAAAATTACATTTTGACTCAAAATTCATCAAAAAAAAAACACAATAAGCGAAGCTGGGTCAATTAGTTCACATATTTCCACCACAAAATCAAAAAACATATGAGAAATTTCCCAAAATGACGAATTTGCGCATTCATTGGAGAAATAAAAAGGAACCTCCTTGGGCGAAGAGGAGCAGGAGCATCTCGCAATGGATCGAGTGATCGAAGCGCACAAGCTCGTGCAAAACGCGAACCCCTATAGAAGAAGAAGAAGAAGAAGAAGAAGAAGAAGAAGAAGAAGAAGAAGAACCCTAAGAACCCTATTAGAGAGAGAGAGAAAAAACCTGAGGAGAGAGAAAGAAGCGGAGAGCGTTGCCACGGCCATAGATGCAAATGAGAGAGAGCATGGGGGAAGGGAACGGTTTAGAAAGAACCCGGTCTAGACCGGGTTCAATTAAACCGCTGGAAAGTATCGGACCGGATTAATTAAACCGGAGTGTCAACGAGCCAATATGGGCGGCTGAGATTCGCTCCTGTACGGCGCATATTATAATTGGAGTTGTATCGAGTTGAATACAAACGAACTGATATTAATTCATGTTCGATTTATTATAATTTAAATTAAAAATATCAGCTAATATGCACTTACTTATTAAACGAGTCAATCGAATTCGACCAGAACACTAAGTTGGCTCGTGAACAGCAGCGAACTTAATTGACATCTCTACTCATCTCACACACAGTTTGTAGCTAAGGATGTCAACGGATCGAATTTGTAATAAATTTTTAAAAATTTGAATCTAAATTTGGCTATCAAATTCAAAATCTGAATTTGACAAATTTTAAAAATTCATATCCAAATTTGAATCCGACTAAAAATTTAAATCCGAACTCAAACTCAAAAAATTTAAATCCAAAAATAATTTTTCTTCCTCTCTTTACAATATTTTAAAACATATTATATTAAATCTAAAATTTTAAAATATATATATAATATATATATATATTATATATATATATATATATATATATATATATATATATATATATATATATAACGTAAAATTAATTCGGATTCGGATCGGATCGAACGGGCACAGTCAAAATATATACCGAATTTAAATCAGTCGAATTTTTATTTTTTATATTCGTATCCGACTATCTATACGTTTAATATCGAATAAATTTATTTTATTCGAATTCGGATTAAAATAAAAATTTATGTATCCGTATCCATTGATATTTTATTTTTTCATATATATAAAATTAAAATTTTATAAATTAATAATAATAACTAAAGTTAAATATTTTAAACTATAATTTAAGTCCGAGTCGAATCGTTACGCACACCTCGTACTGTGTGCATATGTGTCAATCACCAACCCCTAGTTAGGTGGTTGCAGAGTTGCAGTGCGGTTAGGGCTTTTGGAATTTTCCCCCTTTATTTTTTTTATTAGAAAAAAGGGTAGGGTGTTACCATCACCACTACGGTAGTTGAGCGACCCATCACCTCCTTAGGAGTAAATTATTTGAATCTAAAAAAAAATTCAAATTGAATTTTTTACTTTTGATTTTAAAAATCTATTTTATTTTTACTAATGTATTTATTTTGTTTTAATTTTTCATATGCAGTAACATTTCTAAACGGTGACCATAACTCCTTTACATGTATAGTAATAGGGAGAGAGAGAAAGAGAGGTCACGGAGTAGAGGCGCATAGTAGAGAGCGATCAACAATGGCGTCGTCGAGGTTGTTGTGGGCGTCGCGCGCCGCTTCTTACCTCCGAATCTCCCGCCTCTGCAGGGGATTCTCCACTGGTATCAATGATCCTCTCTGTGCCCTCTTGTTAGATCTCTCTCTTTGGTTTTTTGGGTGGTTTGTGAGCTACACAAAGATCCTTTTTTCAGGGAGAACAATGGGTTATTTTAGGGCTTTTCCGTGGTGTGTGAGTCGCCCATGGTGATAAGGTTTACACTTTTATGGAGATTTTGTGATGTTTGATATAGGGCATTGTTGTGATCTTTCTGTTTTTGTAACGTTTGTTTTCATTTAATTGGATTTATTGGTCTAATTCTTTTCTTGGTTGTGGATCGATTGAGAGCTCGGTGAGTAGTAGTGTTTTAAATTTGATGGTTTTTTGTTTTTTTTTTTTTATTCTTCTCAAGAAAAGATTATATTTTTGTTGTTGATTCATGTCTCTTTTAGTTAATCTTAAGTTTTATGTTGGATTGATGAGTTGAGAAAAATCGAAGGCAATAATTGAATATATATGAAGAGTGGAATCACTATTTCTGCATGTGAGATCAAATTTGAAATAATCAAACGAATTTTCCTGTATACTCCTGCATGTTGTTCATTTGATCATTTCTTATAGATTTTCAGATGCCTTAATTCAGTTTTAGTTTGTCACTTCTCATCACCATTCACGCCCCCGTGCATTGTGATACTTAGAATTTTGTCCCTTTTTTCCCTACAAACTCAGATAAAAATGGGGAATTCATTTGAGTTTTTGGTAATTTTCTCCTGTGTTCTTCATTGTCTTTTTCTCATGATATTGAAATGGTATTAGTATTACTTATTGAAGAATCAACTTTCATAGATTACTGTAGTTATGCTTAGAAAGATTCTATTACATGTGTTTTCAATTTAGTGATCAAAGCCATATTTGGTGGCAGTTCTGCAGGATCTGAAATATGCTGACTCTCACGAGTGGGTTAAAGTCGACGGGGATTCTGCAACAGTAGGGATAACAGACCATGCTCAGGTATATCTTTTTCCAACATGCTAGTAAATGTTCATCCATATTGTAATTGTTCGAACAATGTTGTTGCTAATGACTAATCTAACTTTTTGATTGAAAGTTTTATAACCAAAGTAAATATTCTATTATATTTTGATGGAAGCATTATGCTCTAATAGAATGCCGCAGAATTTTGCTAAATCAAAATAACTGTGAGGTCAGACAAAAATCAAAATTTTGAAAGTTCCAAGTATGTATTCTGAAACGGTTTTACCATCTGTTGCACAAATCGAGTATTTTAGTTTTTAATTCTAACAATTATGCATTCAGGACCACTTGGGTGATGTTGTATATGTGGAACTGCCTGATGTTGGTGCCGATGTTACACAAGGAAAGAGTTTTGGTGCAGTCGAAAGTGTCAAAGCCACTAGTGATGTGTACTCTCCTGTGGGGAGAAGTAATTGAAGTCAACAGTAAGCTTAGCGAATCTCCCGGACTGGTAAGTGTTAGCTTCAGTCTCTTTACTCGACTAATTCTTGTTGTATTAATAATATGGGTTTTTTTTTATGCGGTAAAGTATGATTAAATTGTATGTTTAGTATGTTCTAGGGTAATTGTTTGGATAATCCTTGTATAATCCCGATATAGTGACTTAGTCTCTGAACTTTTCAAGTAAAAGCTTTGGCCCCTGAACTTCCTCGTATATTGCATTACATTCCTGAATGCTAAAATTAGCTGCGAACACGAGGATCTTTACTGGAAAACAACCTTTATAACCCTGTTTTCATGTGGGCAGCTAAGTTTGACATAATTCTTACATTTCTTTTGATAGTTAATCTTGTTCAACATTGTGTTATAAGGTAAGGATGCACTTCAACTACAAATATATTCGCTTTCTTTGAAACATCTGAGGAAATTGATTGTTTGAAAGCTCGACTTTTGTTGACCTACTATTAGCTCTTCTTTTGATTTCTGGTTTTGATGGCTAAATTAAATTACTGAAAGCGGAGCTTTGGCCTCATGCTATTATTACTCAGGTTAACGCAAGCCCGTATGACCGCGGCTGGATCATCAAGGTCAAAATAAGCGAAGCCGGTGAGTTGAACTCATTGATGGACTCCGACAAATATGCAAAGTTCTGCGAGGAAGAAAATGCAAAACATTGAATGCACTCGCGTTAGCTCGTATATCACCGATTTGACTTTCGGGAGTGCTCTTTTTTCTGCTTGTGTGTGACAAGGTATAATTTTCGAGTTGTTCGGTTCTGACGACGAGCATTTGAGTTGAAAAATAATTTGTTTCTTTCTATGTGCTGCTAAGCTTTGGCAAAATTTCTTCATTTGGAGTAGTAGTTCAATAACTTACTGTTTTCTTGCTCTCTACATTTATCTCTTTCAAGTTTATTATTTTTCCTTGTTTGTGGAAGGGGCTTTGCATCTTGTTTATGTAAATCTCTTCACCTTCATCACAATATGCACCTACACCTATGAACTATACAGAGCTGATTTTGAATTAGAAACTTGGGTTGATTTAAACCTGCTTAGGCCAATTAAATATGAATTTGATCTAAATTATTTAAGTTGTGATCTGAATTATCAAATCCAATGGATTGTGTTTGATGCAAACATGAATTTCAGACTCATTCAGCTGCAACACTGCATGAAGGATGCCATTTTGCTGGACTAGTACACAGAACAATCTAATAGAACAGCACAAAGCTTTATCAACAAACCATAACTTTATTCACAAGTGTAAGTGTTACACCTCAAGATACTGAAACAGAATTAACACACACTCTCATATAATTAACCCTATGTGTATTATGTACCATTCTGGGAAACCTGGACATACATCTGATATCAACATACTGCAATGCAACATATCTCATTTCCTTTTCTCTGTTCCTTTCGCAAACGAAAAAAGCCACAGTATACTCAATCCACATCTCACTTTAATCATCTCCATGCTACACTGAACCCTTTTAGTCTTCATAGGCAACCTCCATTCGCAACTCATCAGATCGAACCACTTTCAATGCAGCAAGAAGTTCTGCAACCATTAAACGGTATATTATTATGTCATTGGATAAAGAAACAATTGCAGAATTTACAAGGTGCTTACGATGAAATGTAGTAGGAAGCGCCGAATGTGGCGCAATCTGAGAATTGGTGAGTTCTCTCATATTACAGTTATCATCTATCTAGGTGAGGAGATAGCTTCTTCAATCCTCCTGATAACTACACTGAGGCTGTGCCCACTCTCTAAAGCTTTCACTGCAGCTCTGTGTGCATTCTTGTGCCACTTGAGAAGATTGTAAGATTGAAGCACTGACCACCGTGCTCGGTTCGACATCTGCCAATCACCCAATAAAGATTTATCCAGTATAAGCTAATTTCAGGATGCACCCAATGCCCCACCAAACTGCAATTTCTGTTACACTACCATTTAGCCCTCTTCTTTTAACTACTTGGTTGGGTTCAAAGGCATTAAGAGAATTTGCTTCCCATGACTTGTCACAACTGCAAGAGTCGGAGAAAATTAGGTTGCAGGTAGGGCATGGGGGCATGCATTTTGCCATAAAATGTGATTACATGAACCAAGCAAAAACCTGTGAAACAGTCAGAGGAGGTCTCAGCAGCACACATAAGCTCCTGAACAAATTTTCATCATTTTCACCACCTTCTGCCTCCCCATAAACAAGTGCTTCCGCAGCGATTCCAGCAAAAAGAATCATACAGTACCTAAGATTAACCAATTAATCTGATTCTTATGGCATGTGCGGTCCAGAAAAAGTAAATGCTCATCAAATGCTTCGACCTAATTACAGATTGATCTACCTGTCGAAAGCAGTACTGCTCAGACAACCGTCAGCGAGCTCCTTTTCCATCCTCTCATCCCAAAATTGAGTCCCTGCCTATGAATGCTCTAAAATTAGGTTCTAGAATCAAATTCATACAAGATGATATGCATATTGCTTTCCTACAAAGAGATCACAAAGCTGTACATCCCAAGTGCTATATATGGCATAAGTGAATACTAAGTGTGATGCAAGAATTGGAATGTACAGGACTGTACCTGGCCTTGAATGCCCATTTGCAATGCCACAAACGGGTCCAAAATCACTCCTCTTATCGGACAACCCATTAGATAAGCTGTAAATTACATTAACATTAAGGCATCCATCTATATACATATATGATGAGATTCAAATTTCGACCGAAAACAACAGCTGAGCCCAAAA
Organism: Tillandsia leiboldiana; assembly: GCA_029204045.2. Lineage (NCBI taxonomy): Eukaryota > Viridiplantae > Streptophyta > Magnoliopsida > Poales > Bromeliaceae > Tillandsia > Tillandsia leiboldiana. The sequence goes on from CM055083.1 coordinate 679,598, forward strand.
AATTTGTTTTTCCTTTTAATTGGCTAATAAGTTGAAAGCAAAAACCATCAGATATACCAGTAAGAAGATGCCCTGCTTCATGAACAAGAACACGGCGCTTATATGGAGGCCAGAAACATAGTATTTGAGCAAGACAACTGCCACCTAGAAAAATGGCATCCGCTGTCGCTAACGCCAATACGGCAGCCAATTTGGGTCGTAAGTCGATTCCCTGAGAGAGCAGAAACGATACACCTCCGAGGAAAGCCAGTAAGGCAATCCTAGAGCTCCCTGAAAGGCCCCACTTCTTCGGCGCAAGCTTAGAAGCTGCAGAAGCATAAGATTTATTTGATTCAAATTTTATCTACTAATGTAAGGACGGTATTGGTTTATAAAGGCTGATAATCCCTTTTATATAACAACATGGTAAAGTAGTGAAAACATGCATCGAATTCTGATGTTTTATGCTGAAATGTACATGATACTGCCAACTTGAACTTCGAAACCTAAGCAATCAGATTTTGGAAACATCTTGAAGTATCTCACCTTCAGACTAGTTGCCTCTTTTAACACCGTCGGCGTCACATCCCGTGGTCCCTCTAGGACTGTAGAAAAAGAGAACGAAAAATAAGAAAACAACACTAAACAACACAGCTTCTCACGGAAGCTAGTTTATGTCGGATCGTTGGCACTAATCGTTAATTCTAAAATCTAGATATGTTAGAAATATACAACTAATTCACTTAAAGCGTAAAGATATAGCGTCCACGAATTTCGATTCACGGAAGCTAGTTTATGTCGGATCGTTGGCACTAATCGTTAATTCTAAAATCTAGATATGTTAGAAATATACAACTAATTCACTTAAAGCATAAAAAATATAGCGTCCACGAATTTCGATTGTGATTCAGTTCAATCAGCCTTTCGACGCTTCGAACATGACTCATAGGGCAGGATGCTGGCACCAAGCCAGAAAGCTAGGGCAAAATAATCTCTTCTAAGTTCCAACATTACTTGCATGAACATGGTGAGCTATCTAAAACCTCATAAGCTGCTAATCAAACTATCTCTGAAGCATGAACATGGTGAACAAATATATAGTTCGTACACGAAGGTAATTTGATTTAGAAGTGTATAAGTATCTACTTGCAGTTATGTACAGCGAATCCAATTCACCCCTACATCCCACCTAAATTAACAGATCAAATTCGTACAGTAATTTTTTTAAAAAAATCGCATTTTTCATCAATAGTCACCATATTCCTACAAAATTGAGGAGCAATGAGGGGAAGAATCCGTACCAATACTCTTGCATTTCCCAAAATTAGGCAATAACCCTCGATCCTGTAGGAACTGGTACGCGCTCCCACGAGCCTCATATCGTCGGCGTTCAAGCACGTATCCAACACCTCCCAATCCCTCTCCGGCCTCGCCCACCCCGGAGAGTACGAGACCGAATCGACCGGCGAAGCCACTGGAGCTTCTAGGGTTTTGAGGAAGCGAAGGGCGCGGGCGAGGTCCTTGTCCCGCACGGCGTCCTCGTACTCGCGCCATTCTCTTAGGGCTTTGACGCGCGAGCGAAGGGTGGCTTCCGGAGGGGAGAACTAGGGTTTGGGGAGGGAAAGGTCGGGTTTAGAGGAGGTGGGGAGGTGAAGAGGCGAGAGGTAGAGGGGAGCGAGGTAGGACGAGGACGAAGAGGACGAAGAAGCCATTGGTGCGAAAATACGAGATGGGCGTGAAAATATCGGAGCGAAAAATTGCAAATTGGTCGTCCAAGATTTTATTTTTTCACTTCCATCCCTAACTAGTGTAAATTAAATATAGGAGCGCAGTTGCAATAACGGAATAATACAGGGACTCATCAGTCTCAGGTGCACCACAATTTAATATCCATCCATCCGAACCGTCCGATCATATCCTTGCAGTGTGACTACACATCAGATCTCACCGTCCATACCTACTTCCCCCCCCCCCCCCCCCCCCCCCCCTAATGGCGCACGTTAGCAACTCCCTCTTAATGTACGCTCCTCATCCTTTTCGAACGAGAAAAAAAATCCCTCCTTTCGCTCTCTCCGCGCTTCACTCTCAATCTCTCTCACTTCTCACCTCAATTCGATCGATTTAATCGAGTTTTTTTTGGCGATTTCTTTGCAAATCCACGCTCTTCTTTCGATGCCCTTTTGAGGGATTTTTTGGCCGATTTGATTTTCAATTTGGTTGGGGGAAATGGCGACGAAGACCCCCCAATCCAATCGATCCCATTTCCTCCTCTCTTTACGAAGTAATGCTCACTACTTACCTGAATTAATGATCCTTTTAGGTGTTTTTGGCGATTACATACTAAAGCTTCCATTTTTCCTACTTTTTGCGAGGTGATATATTTGAATTTCTAGGGAATGGATGGTTCGGAGAATGCAGTGGAAGTAATAGAGTTATATAGTGCTTGTCGATGTGTTGTTATTTGCTTTATGTATTAGTTACTGTAATCTTTCTCATGTATTTGACAAGTAGTAACTTCACTTCAACAGTGATCTAAAAAAAAAAAATTGGTTTTCAGTTTATAGTTTCTGGATCAATCTTGTAAGAAGGGAATGTAGTTAATATGCTACTTAAAGATTGCCTAAATATCCCTGCAAGTTGTGAAATTGTGGGTCTGTCCCTCGAAAGATGTTCGATCAGTTAAAATTAAAATTTTCGTGTAATTACAATCATTCTACCTTGAAAGATCCATCTCTCATGTTATTATACATCATAAATACTTTTCCGCACATTTCGATAATGTAAAATTGGTCAGTGTAATTTTGATTTCAGAGCCGTCAGAAATGTGTCGATGCTCCCAAGTACATACTGAAACCTCCTGCCAAGGCTATCTGAGCTCCTTGGAGTTAATGTATGTGTAAACATTACTGGAATAGTGGAATCTATAGTTTCTTTTTTTTTATTTGTAACACTATGTTAACAAATATTGTTTGTCGCTGTTCTTCGTCGTGCATGATAAAAGGTACCTGCATACCAGGTGGCAGTGTAAATGATGCCTTTGGCATGGATGACAGAGCTCATGCTTCAACAGAGGGACCACTGAGTCTTGAAGCCATCTGTTGCCGGCTTCCCGTGCAGAAGCTGTTCTTCCACATCATCACTTCTCTTTTGTTATGTATGTCTACTAAGTGTTCTCTATTTTGTTATACAGTTATTAGTGCACTTCTATATTTATAAGTTAAAACTTACTGTAGTCTTTACTTTTCATGAACTTGAACCTTGTTGGAGCTGTAGTCACCATTGTCGGCGGATCCGAGGTGTCAACCAAGATCGGGTGATAGAGTCTTTGTTGGAGAAGGTTGATATCCTTCTCCTTGGTGGTGGGATGATTCCCACTTTTTACAAAGCCCAGGGATACTCTATGGTGTCCTTGCTCATGGTTGAAATGAGTTGTTGATTGGCAACTTAGGAATTGCATAATTAAGTTTTGTCGATTTGGTTTTGAGAGTATGCTGATTTCATTTTGCAGGTTGTACCAGCAAATGGCATCCCTGACAGCTGGAGGGTCTAGACTTGGACCTGTCTCCATAAAAAATTCGGCGAGTTCTTGGACGGTGCCCAAGACTATCATACGGAATGAACCCATGGGTGTGTTTGAGTT
>CM055083.1:683226-685726 GCA_029204045.2 Tillandsia leiboldiana
GACTACAAAACTAAAGGAAAGCAATTAATTAGTTAGAGGTAGTAGAGCTTCCGAACCTGAGAGACTGAGGACTGCAAAGCTCAAACATCTTGCCGCTGCTGGAGAAGATGACAACCCCAACCTGGGCATCGCAAAGTACAGCTAACTCATTGGCCTTCTTGAGGAGGCCTCCGCGCCTCTTGGAGAAGGTGACTTGGCGACTGGTCGGGTTCTCAATCCGCTTGATCTCGATCTTCCCGCGACCCATAGGCATCAAGTATTTGTAAACGCTTCTGATTAATTTCCTTCTCTTGGGGTTGGTGTTAAGGGAAATTTACCCTTTTCGACAGGTAGAATTTCCTAGTTGAGATGTAGAAATTAACAAAATCATTAGAAATGACACGATCAAGTACTGCAGAAGAGAGCAGTAGCTGCTCACCATGGGGGTTCTCTTGGAATTAGTAAGTAGGCTTAAATTGCATCTATAGCTAGTTATATATTTAAAGGATTAAAAGGAACATATGACTGCCATCAGAAGTAGAAAATTATCATTTAAAAGCAAACTGAAGACATTTCTTTTCCTTTGAAATCAAGGTGATAGAATTAAGAAGGGGAAGGAGCAAAGAAAGAAAGAAAGAAAGAGTACTGATCGAGAAGAGTTGAGCATCACCTGTTATGGCTTTGCCTCCTTGAAAGGTAGAGAGGGTGAGAGAGTGAGAGAGAGTAATAGGTAATAGAGATATATATATAGTTAATTTATAGGCTACAACCCTCTATATTCCATGGAGTCTTAACCTAATATATGACAAATGAAGTATATTCTTGATTGGCCCATGTTTTCAAGGAATACTACAAAAATGCACCCTCATTATATAGGGCCACCAGGAACATATTATGAGCTTAATTATGTGTGCTCAGAATTAATACATGCATTATAATAGGCCCTTTATTCTTTCATGATCTTACTTTTGTACTTACTAGATACAAGTGTATATATGTTATGTAAGTACACTAATTGTGCATGTATCTGTGCAATATGCTCATGTTGTGTACATGTTTGTATATCATGCATGTGAGTTTCAGAAAGAGAGAGAGAGAGAGAGAGAGAGGGGGGGGGGGGGGGGGGGGGGGGGGGGGGGGGGGGGGGGGGGGGGGTTGTGGTGTAGATGGTTATATCTTCAAAAACCCAAGTCCTCTTTTGCATGCCCTTGTAATGGGATCATGAAAATGAACGTTGTTGTGGACTGTTAACTACCCCTGACGTGTTGTGGCCCTAGCAATTTTTTTCCTGGGCTTTCCCTCTAAAGGAAACCCCAGCAACCAAGTTTCTCCCATAAGTGGAAAAAGGAGAGGGTACTGGGCCAAAACCCTAGACCTTAAAAGGAAACAGGCAAAGAGTCACATTACCTGATTAGGCCCTATTGCCACATGGGACTGGTTAGGGCCATTGATCACTGTTTCCTCTTTAAGCAAGGAAAGATAGGGTGTCAGAGATTACACACATGGTTCCCACCAATCCTCTTCAATGCCCACTACAAACCCTAATATGAAACCACCTAAGCTTTTTAGTTCCACTACTCAACTAGCTTAATAATTAAAGATGATCATCAGTACTGTAACAAACTAGAATATATATCTTCGGAATTAATCAATTACCATGCAATTAAGTAGCTGGAAATTAAGAACATGCACTCATGAGATTGAAAGTGTTTGAATTGATCGAGGCCCCTAATTAATTCAGCTAATTAAGAGTCCCACAGGATTTGACTTGCAAGTATGTGTAATGTACATTTGTAGATGCATGGTTGTATTTGTGGCTATTAAAATTCATCATGTAGGGGGGCATGCAAAAAAAAAATATCACAAGTTTTTCACAATAGAAATGTGTTTTTGGCATCTTTCACCTTGCAGTCTCATATATATATATATATATATATATATATATATATATATATATATATATATATATATATATATATATATATTGTGATAAAACCCTGTTATATATTATTTGGAAGTCCAATTAACATGAGGATAAGTACTGTATAAATTTCATGATGTTAGAGTAAAAGTACACTTGCTGGTTTCTAGTAACTATAGTAGGAGAGCTTACAACGCCTTCGTAAATGCTTGCATGGTATGTATATATGCAGTCAATTAAGTTAGTATGTTGCATGCTAATTATGATGCTAATTAAGTTAATAAGTAGAAATTAAGACCCATGTAATTTTTACAAGCATAGAGAAAAACATAATTTTACACACAAACATCTTCAATATTTATCTTATTCTTTTCCTGATGGTCGGTACAGATTTAGCTACTCATCAATAGGTAAATTGATGGTGTTTTTTGGACTAGGGAAAAAAAGAACTTGCCATTACAACTACATATGAGAATAGTTGGCAAATATATATATATATATAGTTGTTGACTCTCCATTGTAGTCCATGCTAGCTCATTCAAACCAATTGAAGAATCGACGTTGATCCGAAGAATGGAAAGAGAGGGCTCGGATGAAGAA
>CM055083.1:688226-782933 GCA_029204045.2 Tillandsia leiboldiana
AAAGTTTGAATTATTTCGTATTAGAGAGAAATTTGTACACGCAACCTTTTTAATATACAAGGAAACATATATAAAAAAGGGTCATATTAGGAAAATTCAGATTTTTTAAAGGGGTTTATGTAAATTGATGATTTTGCAGAGGTGAAAGTAAATCCCTAATTCGGAAAACACCACCCTTTTAGTTTTCCAACACTGAAAGACGATAACGAAAACAAATGATACCAACCTGCATCAGAAGCAAGGTACAGGGCGGCCATTGCAATATCCCATTTCTGCCCCAGCTTATATAACGGCATGTATTCTCGAGTTCTCGACTTCATCTCCTCCGGAGCAAGCTTTCTCATTCCAGGAGTGCCTTCGATTGGTCCTGGTGCAATCCCATTCACCCTTATATCATAATCAGTTCCCCATTCGAGAGCCAGGGATCGCGTAATACTATCAACTGCTGCCTGGAGACAAAAACTTTTTTTGCTTACACAGAAAGCTACATTTTTTATTCACACAACGAAGCGTGCCAACATACCTTAGCGGCGGACACATGAAGTTGGTACCAAGTTGCTGTGTAATGCAGAGTTGCACTTATATTTATAATAAGTCCACCCATGGATGAACCCTTCCCCGGCCCTCCCTTCTTCAGGTACTTCAGAGCTTCGTGGCACATTGTGTATGTGCCCACAGAATCGATTTCTATAACTGAAAAAAAAAAAAAAAAAAAAAGTCGAATGGATCAATAACATGATTAGCTCAAGTTTTACATATTTTGTTGTTAGTAAAGGGACTTAGGATCAATCAAAAGGTTAGCAATAGATGTTCTTTGAAGACTATTATGACAGCAAAATCAAGGGCGTAACAATAACAGTCATGATGAAACACAATTGGGGAAAGCTTAAGACTCTTCTTAACATAATTTGCCGTGCATGCCAACGATAAAAGTGTAAGTTTTACATAAAGAGATATCGTATAGCATAAACCTGTTCGAAACCCATTAGGTGACAAATCCTCAGGTGCTGCAAGAAAATTGCCAGCCGCACCATTTACAAGAATATCGAGCTTTCCGAAATGTTCAACTGTTGCGTCTAGAACCCTGCTCGCATCTCCCTGCTTACGAACGTCTCCCTCAAGTCCAATCGCCTGTGGCTCATAGCAAGAAACTTGTTACTCGATGTATTCTGCTCAATTTACTTATTGCTAAAATCTAATGGTGAAAGAAATTCGAAGTAGCTAATTCCGCTCACTCTTCAGCAGGCAAATGTGTGACGCCCCACTTCCCAGGGGGTCACCCATCCTAGAACTACTCTAGCTCTAGCACGCTTAACTCTCATAACCTCTTGGATCTTGCTACCATCCAAAATGCTATAGCCGGGTTAAGAGATTTAGTCTTATTATATCATTTATATATAGGACTAATCCAAATTCCGGGGGTGTCACATTCTTCCCCCCTTTAAGCCCTGACGTCCACGTCAGGCTCAAGCACACTCATAAGCACCAGGCGATGTGAGACTCGTCTCGCTAGCCTTAGCCGACCTTGTGAGGAGCTGCACTCCACTCACAACGGTCATTAGCCGGGGAGCCTCGCTCTACCCGCTATATAACCCTGGCTCAGCCGAGTCTCATCTCACATTTCTGGCTGGTGAATGGCTCTGATACCAACTGTGACGCCCCACTTCCCAGGGGATCACCTATCCTAGAACTACTCTAGCTCTAGCACGCTTAACTCTCATAACCTCTTGGATCTTGCTACCATCCAAAATGCTATAGCCGGGTTAAGAGATTTAGTCCTATTATATCATTTATATATAGGACTAATCCAAATTCCGGGGGTGTCACAAAATGAGAGCAAGAAAACAAAAACTCTTTTCCATACCTGGGCAAGAAAACACAATTTGATACAACACAGTTACACATGACATGCATATACGAAACAGAGCAATTTATGGTAGATAATAATTCAGAAGTGTTTCAGAGGGACTTCTAGCTACGGCTGAATTACGACATTTCTTGCCAAGATTTCCTGGAGTTAAGAGATGACAGTTTAAGAACATTAGCTACAAACTTTACTTTTCACCCGCGATAGGTTACAGTAGCTAACTTTCAATTTCCTGTCACTCTAATGCTTTCACTTTGCTCACTGTTTCATCGACGAGCATCTCCTCTTCCATACGAATAATACGGCAATTTTATAGAAAATTCCACAAAGAACACTTGTAAATGCATCCCCAGAGCCCAAAATCCATAAAAAGTAAACAATTTAAGAACTACCCAACTCGACGAGAGGCATCAAATTAAATAACTTTTTTTTCTTAACTCTTTTTCCTTCTCAAACCTAACAGAGAATCAGAAATTAAAGAGAGAATTACCCTTATTAGAGATCACATTTTTACTAATCTTTTGTGCACAAACCTAACGGGGGATCAGAAATTAAAGAGAAAACTATTGACCCCGCCCAGTGCATCAGTACATCCCGCACGTAGCACTCAATATTCGACGATTAACATCTTAAAATCAAAATCTAATTGAACATACGCGATTTACGACATCAAAAAACACAAATTCTGAGACTTTAGTATCAAAATAGTCACAAAAATCGACGGCGACGAAGCAAATACTGATCGATTCGTAAGAAATAAGCGACACGCAGGCCTTTCGAAGGTTCAAGAACACGCCCGACGATTCAACACATGAATTCGATCGGTGTGTGGGGGGGGCTCACCCGGATGCCCTGGTCGCGGAGGGCGGCGACGGCGGAGACGATGACGGGGCGGCGGCGGCCCATGATGGCGACGGCGGCGCCGTGGCGGCCGAGCTGGGCGGAGATCTCGAAGCCGATCCCGGATCCTCCCCCCGTCACCAGCGCCACCTTCCCCTTCAGTACATCCGCCCTAAACGGCGACTCCATTGTCTCTTCCCAACCCTAACCCTAACCCTAACCCTAACCCTAACCCTAATCGCCCCTTTCTCCTCTCTTCGCTTCTCCCTTCGTTTTTATTTAATATAAATTTGTTTTATATAATATAGAAAGGTCGGAGCTTAATTTTTGCTTATATTAATATTTATTTATTTTATTTTATTTTTGCTTAATTAATATTTATTATTTATTATAAGCATTATTTATTTATCAAATATTATAAGCTACCTTTTTAAGTAAAACTAAAAATATATAATAAAATTATAAATATATAATAAAATTATTTACATATTCAAATATATATATATATATATATATATATATATATATATATATATATATATATATATATATATATATATATATATATATATATATATATATATATATATATATATATATATATATATATATATATATTATTTATTTAAAAAATTATAATATTTAGTAAAAAAGGGAAATGATCAAATATTTAAATTGTATAAATTCATCAAAATTTTAAAAATTACTCAATTAGTGAGTAGGACTGAAAAGTGGGGCCTACCAAAATTGTAGTCAACGTTTACTGCTCCGTTCCGTAGTCAACGAATAAGTCAAAGTGATCCCTTAACGGCTCCGTTAAGTTGACGGCGCGATTCGTGCCACGCGTTTCCGGGTCGTGTCCTGGACCCGGTGCACCCGTTATCCATGAACCACAGTCTAAAATGTAGGATTAATATGTGTCCTTATAAAAGAATTAAATAGTGTAATCAAATTTAATTTTTTAAAAATTTATGGTATGTAAATATATTTCTGAAAAATTTTGATTCATTTATATATGATCCTGTCCTTTAATTTATCTTTAATTTTTAACCCAGAGAAAGAGCATAAAATAATTATTTTATTTTTATAAATTTGTCCTTATAAATTTTTATTTTTTTCTCTCTTTTGGTGGTTTCGTCTCTAAAAAAATTATTTGTACTATTTAATATATATGTGCCTGTCATTTGAAATCTGACATATTTAGTTTTTGTGGTGGCGGAAGGTCTCGTCTTCAACGTTATCGCTGTCGCCATGAATAAAAAAAAAATAAAAAAAAATAACAAAAATTAATATTAAAATACAAATTAAATATATAAGAGGTAAAAGGATCAATTCATTTTTTAGTTAACTAAAGTTAGTTCTTTTAACTCATGATTATCTAAATTTTATTAATAAAAATATATATTTGTAAACGGAAAAATTTTTGAAGAAATAAATTTGATATCTTAAATTTTGTAAAAATATATTTACTACTTGATATCTTTACAAAGAGACATATACAATTATTTCTAAAATATATATTACTATATATATTTTTTCCCAATGTTCTAACCTTATTATATATTATATATTTTATATTGGATAAATCGTATTTTATAGTTTACTTTTAAATTTTGTGCATTTAGTTTTTTTTTTTTTTGGGTAGATTGATCGACAATATGAACAAAAATAAATAAATAAATAAATAAAGGGGACCATTCGTTCTTATTAGTATCTATCTTACAAGTTTTATTTCTTTTTGTCTTTATTTGTCTTTTAAATAAATATTTGATTGAGAAATAAAGCAGCACAAGTGACAAATACCATTAATATCATCTGAGATGTAATAAAATTAAATAAGTAACAATTATCTCTATTTATATTTGTATCGTTGCATGGAACGAAAAAATTATCCATAAAGCACAAAATTCTCACATATTACGATTAGTTTTCGCTGTTCTTGTGAGAGTCAATTAAGGAGAAATATCGAACCAATCTATAAATTCAAAAATCCTTTTCATTACACACATGCATGTCAAATTTTGTTATCAAAGTGAAAGATATATATATACACACGTGGCGAGCTTTAAATAGAAATTGAAACTTGTCCGATTTGAGTGGTCGGTTTTAGGTAGGGATGTAGATTGATTCTGAGTGGTGGTGGAGATTTTATTTTGTTTGGTTCGGATAAGTGAAAGTCTTGCAAAAAATATTTGTCGAAAATATGTTCATATCTTGAATAGAATGATAAGTAACGAAAACGAACAAAATAAAATTCAATTTGTTCTGAATCTGTCACTAATCGTTTGCTTAAAAAACGAAGCAGAAAATTGGGACCAATTTATTCTGTTTACATCTCTAGTAATAGATCTAGCTAGCATGTCGACAACACCATTGGTGGTCCTGGTCAAAATTTTCTGCTTCAGTTAATGATTCCTAATGTATAAATTAATTATTATGTCTAATAATATTTATATATATATATATATATATATATATATATATTAGAGAGAGAGAGAGAGAGAGAGTTGGTCTGAAATTTTTAATATTTTTATGTGAATATTATATAATTTTTAACTATTAAACTTATATTTTGATCAATTTTACTTATTAGATCATAATATTTTATTAATTACCAACTAAACTTTAAAAGGATCATAACTAAATTCTAAAATATTATTAATTATCATCATAATCTTATAAATTTTCATCCATTAAAAACTAAATATTATCCACAGCATGCATAAGAATATACCTTTCAGTATATACAGTAATGTTGACTATTCCAGCTCATTGTGACTTTGACATTTTCATTTTTTTTGGTTTTTTTGGCTCCCACATACGTTTGCTAGATTTGTTGTACATAAGAGTTTTCAACTTTTAAATTGTAATTAAACATCCATTAATTTATTGTTCAACAGTCAAATTTCAAGACACTCTCTCTCTCTCTCTCTCTCTCTCTCTCTCTCTCTCTCTCTCTCTCTCTCTCTCTCTCTCTCTCTCTCTCTCTCTCTCTCTCTCTCTCTTTCTGATTTCGTCTCTTAAAATAAAAAAATTTCTACGTCTCAAAAAAAAAAAAATGTATATCCTACCACTACAACAAAATTAGATTATAAAAATATATTTTTTTGACACTTTTTTATAAATGTTTCATTTATATTATATCTATATTCAAAAATAGGTTATAGCGATATATTTTACACCATAACGACTGCACATATAGCGATACTAATAACAAGTATCGATATTTTTTCCAGTAGTAATTTTTTAAAAATTATTTAAGATACTTACAAGTGTCGCTATAGCATAATTTTATCGTAGTGTACATTACAATCATTAAGAATGAAATGTTTTTCACGAATTATTTCACCATTTTTGAAATGACCCCCCACTCATTAACGCTACAACAAAATTATACTATAGCGACTTTTAAGTATTTCTAAAAACTAAAAAAATACCGCTGGCAAAAATACCGACACTTATTATTAGTGTCACTATATGTGCAATTGCTAGGATATATAGCGACACATTATTATAATGTGTTTCAAAAAAATATTCCTATAACCTAATTTTGAATATAAATGGAATATAGATAGGATATTTATACAAAAATACCACAAAAATATGTTACTATAATCTAATTTTGTTGTAGTGAAAATAAATAAAGCCTGAAATATACATAAAAAAAAAAAAGTACACGTAGCAATTCAAACATTAGTTTTCTGACTAAAACATTAATTTTCATCTATTTAATTTGTAAAAAATAATTTGTATGAAAAAAAAAAGTTTTTAAGATTTTTTGAAAAATAAGTATTTTTTCATAATTATTTATTCAGAAAATAAAAGCTTTAGAAAAATATTTTTAGTGATTTTTCTTTCTAAAAATAAATTTTTACACTTTTTCGAAAAGCAAAACACTCTTTTAATTTGTGGTTGTGGAACGTATGTTTAGCTTTAATTAGCAATATAGCAATTTCTACTCTGACTAAATTGTGAATTTCAATCTCCTCAGGTACCATAATAAATATTATGTTAAATTATAAATAAACAATTCTATCGTATATTCAATTTCGGGTGTACAATATACATTTAATTCATGAGTGAGTGAAAAAATTTTTACTGATCATTTCGATGTGATCAGTAAAATTTATCTCATCTCGAAATAGATGAAATATAAGATGTACACCTAATTTCAAATATACAAAAAATATTTTCCATTATAAATTCTTTTTTTCTTCATGCTATAGCTATAGCATTCAATATTTCTAGGGCAAAAATAATATTTGTTATAAATTTTTTATTTAAATATTTTCTATGGACTCAGAACTAATAATTGAACGATTAAATTAGAATATTTATTTGATTTTTTATATATAGTTTTTTTTATATGGTGGAATAATTTTGTTCAGCTCGAGTCAACCATTTCATGCCAAGTTAATAATTAATACAAAAAAAATATTAAATTATTATGATTTAATTATTTTAGATTTTATATATTCAAATAATTTGTAATATTATTAATGTTATGAATCTACTGACACAAATATGTATTGTCGGATTTTGGGCCCTAATCATTAATTTAAAAAATTTAAATTATTAAAAATATAAAATTAATTTATTTAAAGTGTACTAATATAATATTTATGAATTTTGATTGATTTTAATCTATCTGAATATTAAATTTATTTATAATTTATAAATAAATAATTAATATGTATTTATTTTTTTATATATTAATTTACAGTTACTGGAATTAAATAACATGTACTGCAACACACAAATTAATGTCAGATGCATGTGAACATGTACTGGTCCACATGGATTTGTGCTGGTACAAAATTATTTTCTTTTATCGATCAAAACAGTGAAAAATTTTAATTATAACGGCAAAAGTACTTGTACTTGTATATACCACAGCAAAATATTTCAATTGTAGAGCTACAATAAATACTTATATTTATTTTTATTTTTATTTTGAAAATATTCCCTCTCGACGTGCGTGCATGCATGCATGGTCGAATCTTTGACTTGATTAAGTTAACTCGGGATCATTTATTTTCATTTTCTTTCTTAATTAGTTTATTATATAAGTTCATAATTAGTATATGCATGCAATTCAATAATAGCATGCATGTATAAGAAATCTATTTAATTAGGAACCTTATATTATATCTTTTTTATTTGTTCAAAATGCATTGTAGATACTTCAAATTAATAATTTTTTTTTTTAAAAAAAAATATAACGTGCCACCAGTTTTATTCATATATAATATAAATTCAGCTAAACTGAGTAATTAATGAATTGAGTGAAATACATATATATATATATATATATATATATATATATATATATATATATATATATATATATATATATATAGAGAGAGAGAGAGAGAGAGAGAGAGAGAGAGAGAGAGAGAGAGAGAGAGAGAGTGTGTGTGTGTTTGATTATTATGTTTGTAAAAATAATAAGTAATTGGTATGTATTTATAAATTTTGTACCGTTAGATATATTCTTTTAATTAATTTTAATTCTGAAATCATGTTATTCCACCAAACACCCATTAAACCTAAAAAGTCTATTATCATTCTAATTATATATTTTTTCATCCAAAAACTAAAAATCTACCAACACCAATAATCCGGCGCTTTCAAAAATATAGGAACTCAATTATATATATATTGAACTAGGTTACTATATTATCGATAACACTAAGGCATCGATGCTACTAAGTTTTTAGATCTTAGATTAAAAAATGTACAATTCGGATGATACTGAGTCCCTATGATTTAGTGGTTGGTGAAATAGCATGATATATCGGGTGGAAATGATTCAAGGGATAGATCTAATAGTGAAAAATTTGGTAGCACCGAGTGTTTGGTACTATCAATATATATATATATATATATATATATATATATATATATATATATATATATATATATATATATATATATATATATATATATATATATATAGTCTGGCTGGAATACTATTGTTAGCACCAAGAAATTAATGCTACCAAGTTTTCAGCCATTTGATGAAAAAATATGCGGTTGAAATTATAGTGATCCCCTAAAATTTTTATTATTCGACCAACCACCCACTAAACCCTAAGGAACCACTATCATCCTAACTGCACATTACTTAATTTAAGGGCTAAAAAATGGATAGTACTAATGACTTGGTGTTATCGATATCATCCTAACTGCACATTACTTAATTTAAGGTCTAAAAAATTGATAGTACTAATGACTTGGTGTTATCAATAGTATTTCAGTATATATATATATATATATATATATATATATATATATATATATATATATATATATATATATATATATATATATATATATATATATATATAAAAGAGAGAGAGAAAGAGAGCAATGCTACTCATACATTCCAAAAAGGATATATGATGCATACTCCATCCATCTAAGAATGAGATGTACTTTACTGGTCACTTCGAAGTGACAAATAAAATTCACCCCACCCCAAAATGGATGAGGTGTAAAATATACATTTCTTTTGGAGTGTATAAGAAGCATTTTTCATATATATATATATATATATATATATATATATATATATATATATATATAAATATAAAAGTTAGGCTGGAATACTATTATTAGTACCAAGTTATTTGTGCTATTAAGTTTTTAACCTTTGAATTAAAAAATATGTGGTTGAGATGATAGTGGGCCCCTTAGGTTTAATAGGTTGTTGGGAAATAGTAAAATCTAACGGATGAAAATGTAGTTGATCTAAGAATAGAAAATTTGATAGCACAAATAACTTAGTACTATTGATAATATAGTAGCCGGACTATATATATATAGGGCTTTGCTACCCATACACCCAATTTTGGGTGTAAAGCTTACACCCCACCCATCCAAGGGTGGGGTTTTCTCCACCCATCACTTCGAAGTGATGGGTGGAATTTACCCCACCCTAGGATGGATGGGGTGTATGATGTACACCCAAAATTAGGTGTACATTTATATATACCCTTTTACTAAACATCTTTGTACTATATAATTAGATTTATTAGCTGTGAGATCAAGGCATTAATTAATGTTTTGAGATTTGAGGTGTACTAACTTGCACCACATAACACATTTTGTCTGAACCCGGTCCACAGTGTGAGTTACGGACTGTTTAATATCTCGAAAGCCAAAGCGCCCGCACGTACGTAGGTTGCATCCAGCAGTTACACTCAAAAAGCTAAGGACTTGTACTATCATTTTATTTTAAAATGCATATAAACACATATTCAAACTCCTGATCATATTTCAAAAATAATAATATTATTACGTCCTAATTATATTCTATCTATTAATTTATTTTTCATTGGCAAAGGAAATTATTTTTTCAAAACTAATTGTGAAACAACAGACAAATATAAAACTATCAGCGAATCGATAAATACTCAATAATAGCTCCATATGTATACAATGGTCCCATGAAGCTTTTATTGTGGCAAACCTTACATGGCATGGTGGTCCATTATAATTATATATATATATATGTATACATAAATAGAGAAAAAGACAACGAGAATACACTGGCTCTTAGGGTGAGAATTGATTGGGCCCTCATATTATGATGTTGTTGTTGTTGCATGTTTGTGGCAGTGGACAGTGTTGGTTGTTTCTAAAGTAGGTTACAGTACTGTTTCTGTTTAGGACCTGGTTGGTATCAGAATTATTTGAAGGATCGATAAAAAGGATATTTTTTTTATTTTTCAAATATATTAGAAATTATGAAAATATTTTATTCTAGTACAACTAGAATAAGTAAGAATTATTATTTTTATTTTTCCCAACCACTACGTACTCTCACACGTCTTCCGAGACACAATCTCTTATCTCATTATTACATAATAAAGTTTAAGAGTAAAAAGATCATTTAAAATAACTAGTACTCTTTATTTTTTTTATTTTTCATTATCATACTAAACATAAAATTTTTTATTCCTGAAATTATTCCAAATGCCTTTTTATACTAGTTTCGTACTTTATATTTATCTCTGAAATAACTAGTTCTGTCTTATTCCGTTACCAAACGGATTAAAGTTTGCATATTGACACAACCCACGTGGGTTAAAATGAGGTCACAACAAGGGCCAGGTTTTATTATCTTGGAATTACGGAAAAAAATATATATTACATAAATAAGATGAAAATATATTGTGTAATATATAATATTGTATTGTGTAAATTATAATAATTTGGTTATGATATAATTAATTACTGTAGTTTCACTAGAATAAGAAAAGTATATTTTTAATTATATGTCTTTGTCGTAATTCTTATATATGTTCTGTTTAACTAGCTCCCACCTAACGTGTAATATTATTTAATAAAATGTTATTAATGTTATGCTTTAAAAATTGTTTTCTTACAAATTTCTAACAATTTTAATGCATGAATAATTATATATATATATATATAAAGAGAGAGAGAGAGAGAGAGAGAGAGAGAGAGAGAGAGATGTGCCGGAATATTATTGATAGCAAACAAACTTTATTTATTTTTGATGATGAAATTTTTAAATTGACGATCGACAATGTTGAATATAATATATACCATTTGAAATATATAAAAATTTAATTTTATATATCATAACCTAATGATCAAAAAATTATAAAATTTATAATTTTAATAATCAATATAAAATATTTTCTCATTTAACTATATAAAAAAATTAAATTAATTTAATTTAGATTAAAAAAAATTATATTATTTAAAATAAGATATATACTCTTATACTCTTGATCTTGATTTCAAAAGTCCTATCATTATTTTTTTAAGAATATTTATTTTCAGCCGTTTATT
The DNA here is from genome assembly GCA_029204045.2 of Tillandsia leiboldiana. Classification (NCBI taxonomy): domain Eukaryota; kingdom Viridiplantae; phylum Streptophyta; class Magnoliopsida; order Poales; family Bromeliaceae; genus Tillandsia; species Tillandsia leiboldiana. The sequence goes on from CM055083.1 coordinate 699,760, forward strand.
TTTGTATCTGCTTGATAGACAAGAGAACAGTATCAAAAAATATGAAATTTAATTTTCAAATAGCTAGTTTAAATAATTTAAGATCATCTTCAACGATGTTAATCATCGATTTGAAAGTTCTATCATCAAAAATAAATTTGTAGCAACTGAGTCCGTTTGCAATCGATAGTACTCCAGCTCAACTCTTTATATATGTCGCATTTATCTGATTAGGTTAACTAGAGAGAGTTTATGAAGTGTACGTATTTTTCAATATATATATATATATATATATATATATATATATATATATATATATATATATATATGTTATAGTGGTGACCAAGCTTTTTTGTATTAATTAATTGCAACTCATCTAAAAGCTACTAGAAGAGCTTTTTAATATGATTATTAAGGTTTCTTGTGAGTGAGACAACAAGAATTATGTACCTAAGAGATTACTATTACAAAAAAATTATAAGATATATTTGACTATTTAAAACTTGGAATGATTAAGCTTTACTAGAAAAGTAACAAGAGATCATAATATGCTGATTCTCTTATCCTAAACATGCATGCTTAATAAGTAAGCAGCATATATCTTATTATAATTAGTCACATTTCATCGATCGCGTAGTATATTCGCCAATTATATATCTAGTTAAAATTATAATACTGAATTATTGTTCTCTAATAGTTTAAGTAAAATTTCGACATATTTTAGATGATATTTTTGGTCCAATTAATGAAAGAAGTTTTTCTACTCCAACAATGTAATATGCATATATTTAGCAATAAATAATCCAAAGCTTAAAGTTTTAATTTAGAACTATATAATATGGCTTTAGTACTATAGCAAAAATTAAAACACTATTAAAAGAAATATATATAAAAAAGCTATTAATTAGTACCTTTAATTGCAAATTAATCTATATATTAAAACAATCTTCAAAGTGAAATACATTAAACTCATCCAATCAAACTAAAAATATTTTTTTATATATTGATATCAAAATCAGATCTGATAATAACATCATATACAGCTAAATTAATCTTTGGGTCACAAGTGTCGAAAATCAAAAGGATCCAGTTGGAATATCCATATACAAAAATTAATAATTAATAAAGTGGTTGTTTGAGTTTCTTTATAACTGATAAAAAAAATAATAATATAAGAGCGTTTTTTAAACGATGTTTAAAAAAAATGTTCTGAAATATTTTTCACAATATAGTAAATATTGATACTTTAAAAGTCATCATATGAATTCTTTATTATATCAAGCTAATTTATTAAATAATAAATTTTACTATTAATTTTTATTTTGTGATATTTTAAAGAATCAGAATATATTTTATTGACATTTTGTATACGCGTCGATATATACATAACAATTCTTCATTTGACCACGGTAAATATAACCGGCACTTTCAAATATGACGCTAAACTATATATATTGAGTCGTCCTTTAAATATCGTTAAATATAAAAAAAAAAATATTGTTAAATGTTAATTTTTCTATAGTTTATTAGATTTGAGTCAGCTAACTATATTTTAATTTTAAAATTTAAAATATTTGATTACTTTAATAGATTTATAATTGCGAACTAAAATTTTATAAAGTATATTAATTAAACATGTCAAGATAAACGATATATTTAAATTTTAAAGTTAAAATATCGTTGACTGACTCAAATCTAATAAATTAAAAAAATTAGATAGTAAAATTAAAATTATAAATTATTTCATAAATGGAAGATTTGTATATTTAGAAACTTTTGCTGCCTAGAAAATCAATGGTTATAAAAATTAAAAATTGAGGGTGCCAAAGAGTTAAAATATCTAATGTTCATTACATGAAAAAATATTAAATATTACTAAAATAATATTAAATAGAATAGAACTTTTAATTTCAAACTTTACTTCTTGCTACAATAATTAATAATCATATTCTTTTTTTTTTTTTGTTTATTAATTACACACGAAACTATTTTACCACTCTTGCATAGTTTAGTTAATTAGTAGCTATTCAACTATGCGAAATACATGCATAAAGATTTAAATTTGATATTTATTTTGATGAATTTAAATTTAACTTTTGTAGCTAAAGCTATATATCCAAATTGGCAAACAAAAAATAATAACAACCTACCTTTCTACTACTCTGTTTTTTAAATAGCCAATATTTTTAACCAAAATGCACGCGTGCAATTACAACTGATTTTTTTTTTTTTTTTTTTTTTTTTTTTTTTTGAAGAGTGAGAAAGGTAGCATGTTATTCATTTTATTTATTTTTAAAATAAATTTAACTAGAAATATGAAACAACTAGACTTCAAACTTGAATCTCGGATATCGGGTATCAATATTGAATTGGGTCCATGGTGAACCAGGTCTAGGGAGAAAAAATGAATCTGGTCCTTGGTGAACCAGGTCTAGGGAGAATTCTAAGCTCGTCTCTTTCTCTCTCTCTCTATTTCTACTTCTCCATGGCAATGTAAATCCCACGTTCTCTCTCTCTCTCTCTCCCCTGGTTAAAACCTCCCCCTTTCCCTCCTCCGTCGATCCAAAATCCTCTCAAATTCAAACCCTCTCTCTCTCTCTATCTCTCTCTCATGGCCGGGACCATGACGCACAACCTGTGAGGCCTCTGCGACCTCTCCAAAACGACACCTTTATCGCCCCCTCTGCTTCTCTCTCTAGCCCGCGCGGTCTCACTCTCTTCGGGCTCTATACGTCGACATTTGCCGCGTTTGGAGCCGGCCCAAGTCGAGGTTTTGATGCCTCCTTGCCTCCCAAATCGAAAATTTTGATCTTGGGTTTGTTTGGTTTTCGTATCTGCATCGCTAGAAGCGGATAATTTGGGGGCTTTTTTGTTGGTTTTTTTGGGTTGGGTTTTGTTTTTTGTGCGGAGTTTAGTGTCTGGGTGGTGAAGTTGTTGCGTTGGAGTACGGTTTTTTAGCTCAATTTTGGGGAAATTTTGGCGTTTTTGTGAGATGGTGTCGAATTCGTGATGTGGGTTTTATTTTTCTTCAGAAATTTGTATCTGATCGTGAAGTTATAGTGTTAGAGTATTGTTGTTGAGCTCAATTTGGGGGAAATTTGGTCCCTTTTTTAATTCAGGTTATTGATTTGTGGGGGGGTGTTTGATGCTTGTTTGGGGTTGGATTAGATTAAACTGTAATTACAAGAGTGGTGGCGTTGAAAAAATTATCTAAACTCTAAATCAGGGTTAAAATAATGGCGTCGGGATTGGGAAATGGGGATTCGAACAAGGGGAGCATGTGGGAGTTGGAACAAAATCTTGATCAGCCCATGGATGAAGAAGCAGGGAGATTAAGGAATATGTATAGAGAAAAGGTGTGATTCAAATGCTTAATTCATATATTTTTCTCAAACCAATGTGTTCTCTTTTCCTTTGTAAATTGATTCATTTTCCCTTGTCACCATGTGGTTTACTTAGTAATGGCTCTCTTTACTCTCTTTATTGTTTTCCTTTTCTCATAAACTCAGCTTTGCACTATTGAGAATTGCTTTTGAATTCTTTTTTGGCATCAATAATTTACCTCTTATGGACTAATGGTTGTTTGTATTTTAGTTGCTACTTCAATGTGTGTACATTTATAGTTATTGTTTGTTTATATAGGCTGAAATAAATGTCCACACCAAACCTTCATGTTATTTCAGTTGTTACTGCCAATTCTTAATCTTTACTGGTTCGACATAACGATACGATTTTGATTCCTAGAGCGAAATTTATCTTGCTACACTGCTGTAAAATACAGTGGTAGTATTTGAAGTACATTAATCTGCGCACTGACATGCTTCTGTTTTTGTTTGATCCAGAAATTCTCGTCGATCTTAGTATTGCGACTCGCTTTTCAGAGCCTCGGAGTAGTATTTGGTGACTTGGGCACGTCGCCCTTGTACGTTTTCTACAACGTGTTTCCTCACGGAATAGAAGATACAGAGGATGTTATTGGAGCTCTTTCGCTCATTATTTATTCGCTCACTCTTATTCCACTTATTAAATATGTTTTTGTCGTCTTGAGGGCAAACGACAACGGCCAAGGTGAAGTATTTGCTTTGCACTTCTGTTTCATATTTATTCGAGTTTTGGGGATAGATGAAGGGTCTACCGCAAATTCCGAAATGCTCTTTCATTTAAATACTTATCTTTGTTTATATTTGTTAGAGCATGATATCATCGCATGACACTAGGCATGAAACAAGCACTGCTATCATGACTCATTTACAGATGATTTTTAGGTTTTAATTTTAACTTCCTTTTAAAAAAAAATTTAAATTCAGGTGGTACATTTGCTCTTTACTCCCTACTATGTCGGCATGCGAAGATAAATACTATTCCCAACCAACATAGGACAGATGAAGAACTAACAACGTACAGTCGTCAGACATATGATGAAAAGTCAGTTGCGGCAAAGATTAAGCGATGGATAGAGGCGCATGCATATAAGAAGAATGCTCTTCTTATTCTCGTTCTTATTGGTACTTGTATGGCGATAGGAGATGGGATCCTCACTCCTGCTATTTCAGGTAACATTTTTCTTGTGTTAGCTGTTCCTCTGCTTCCATGTCTTTCCAGTGTTGCTTAAATCCAGCATGGATCTGAAGTCCATCTTCTTCCTGTATGTTACTGTTTCCTTTGATTATAGAATATTTCGGATAATATTTTGCCGATTCGGGACTTCTTTTGACTTTATGAGGGTAGTAAGTTTGTGGAAACTTCTTTTGTCTGGCTATCTTCTTGAAGATTATTTTAAAAAGCTTCTTAAATAGGATAAATAGAACCTGCGTAGTATTCAACATTTTCAGATTAGCAAGGATGAGTCTATTAACATGTCTTTGTTATTAAATTGTTCTTTTTATCGATAAGATTAATTTAAGTTGGTTTTGTTCATTGTTCAATTATTTTTCGGGATGCTGCTTTAATGATTCATCTATGACATCGCATTATTCTTTTCGTCATTAGCCATTTCTTCATGCATACTGCATCTGACGCTAAGCTTCTAATGTGGGTGATCTCATTTTTGCAGTTCTTTCCGCATCAGGTGGAATAAAGGTCGAAAATCCTAAAATGAGCAATGGTACATTTATTGCTCTAATATTCTAATGTGGTCTAATTATCTGATACACCGAATATAATAAGTTTTTATTGTTTGTTCTCGTGCCAGATGTTGTTATCCTTGTCGCAGTTGTCATATTAGTTGGTATTTTTAGCATGCAACACTACGGCACCGATAAAGTGGGGTGGCTTTTTGCCCCAGTTGTCCTCCTCTGGTTCTTATTAATTGGAACAGTCGGAGCTGTGAACATATGGAAATATGATAGTTCGGTTCTCAAAGCATACGATCCAGTTTATATATACCGGTATTTTAGGCGAGGGAAACAGAACAGTTGGATCTCTCTTGGGGGAATTTTGCTTAGTATCACAGGTCAGCTTTGCCTTTCCTATCATGTCGTATTTCCTTTTTCGCTTTTTTGCTGGAAAATCATATATATATATATATATATATATATATATATATATATATATATATATATATATATATATATATATATATATATATATATATATATAGAGAGAGAGAGAGAGAGAGAGAGAGAGAGAGAGAGAGAGAGAGAGAGAGAGAGAGAGAGAGAGAGAGAGTTAAGCTGGAATGCTATCAGTAGTAAACGGGCTCCCTTGCCACTCATTTGTTTTCGATGATGAAGCTTCTAAATCGACGATCTACACCATTGAACATGATCTATGCCACTAGAAGTATCTAGAAACCAAATTTCAAATTTTTTTGACATCATTAACATAATGATCAAAGAGTGCAAATTTTGTAATTTTAATGATAAATATGAGACATTTGCTCGCTTAACGGTGTAAATAAATCTAAATCAATTGAATTTTGAGTAGAAAAATTTTGAACTATTTAAAACAAAATCTATACTCTCGATCTTGATTACGAGACTCCTATCATCGCTTTTTGAAGGATATTCATTTTCAGTCGTTCATTTTTGTGTCCACTTGATGGACAAAAAAAAAATATTTAAAAAAATATGAAATTTAATTTTCAGATAGTTTAAATGGTTTAGATCATATTTAACGGTGCTGATCGTCGATTTGAAAGCTTCATCATCGAAGACAAATTGGTGGCAACGGAGCCCGTTTACTACTGATAGCTTTTCAGCTCAACTATATATATATATATATAATAGATAATTTTGAGGGATTATACATGTAAATGGCTTTTCCATTTTGTCATCGTATTTCTCGTTATAAATGTAGAGTAACATGGAGATCATCATTCGACTCTTTTACAGGGACGGAAGCATTATTTGCAGACCTATGTCATTTTCCTGTGACGGCAATTCAGGTAAATAGTATTATTTATTGAATCAAGATAAATGAGTCACTTTTTTAACTATCTTTTGTACTTACTCTGCCTATTCTGTGCATTTTGTGCAGATTGCTTTCACTCTAATTGTGTTCCCTTGCCTTCTTTTAGCATACACTGGCCAAGCTTCTTATATCATGTGTAATAAAGACCATGTGTTTGATGCTTTTTATCGTTCTATTCCAGGTACCTTTCTAACTATTATAAGTATTTTATCTTTTCCTTTTTTTTTCTTTTTTTTTTTTTTTATAGAGATAAATATATATATATACTCAAAATCTGAATTTTCTTATATGCACTTTGAAAACTTGAATTTGCTAGCGCATTATCTTTCTCAAGAAACTACATTCTGGCTGTATATATGAAACAGAATTCACAGGAGTATGTATATGTGTAAATAGATTTGTTTCGTAGGAGTATGTATATATGTTAAGAGCTTATGTAAGTTCTTGTCATCGCTGCAGATGTTATATATTGGCCCGCTTTTATTATCGCAACAGCTGCTGCGGTAGTTGCGAGTCAAGCCACAATATCTGCGACATATTCGATAGTAAAGCAAGCACTTGCACTCAGCTGCTTTCCTCGAGTCAGGGTGGTGCATACCTCGAAAAAATTTCTCGGTCAAATATATATCCCCGATATCAATTGGGTCCTCATGATTCTCTGCATAGCTGTTACTGCTGGGTTCAAAAATCAAAGTCAGATTGCAAATGCATATGGTGAGCTTGCCTAAATGGTTGTACATATATATTTATTTTCTGATTTTATAAAATTTTCCGTCTATTTCTAGTAGAATTTGAAAATTTCCGTCAAAAGAGTTTATATGGGTGGGTGCTTATTTTAACATTACTAACCCCCGAAAAATCCTCCTACATGAAACAGGGACTGCAGTTGTGATAGTTATGCTAGTAACAACATTTCTCATGGTCCCTATAATGCTGCTGGTATGGCGGAGCCACTGGTTTCTCGTATGCATATTTACGGGACTGTCCCTGCTCGTGGAGCTCCCTTACTTCTCCGCAGTCATATTCAAGATCGACCAGGGCGGGTGGGTTCCGCTCGTCATTGCCGCCACCTTCCTCCTCATCATGTATGTGTGGCACTACGGCACCGTGAGGCGCTACGAATTCGAGATGCATAGCAAAGTCTCAATGGCTTGGATTCTGGGCCTAGGCCCGAGCCTGGGTCTCGTCCGGGTCCCCGGGATAGGCTTCGTGTACACGGAGCTGGCGAGCGGCGTCCCCCACATCTTTTCTCACTTTATAACTAACCTCCCTGCCATTCACTCCGTGGTAGTATTTGTTTGCGTGAAGTACTTACCGGTCTATACTGTTCCAGACGACGAGCGATTCCTTGTAAAGCGGATTGGACCGAAGAACTTCCACATGTTTCGATGCGTTGCAAGGTACGGATACAAGGATCTCCACAAGAGAGATGACGACTTCGAGAAGATGCTCTTCGATAGCCTTTGCCTGTTCGTCCGGCTCGAGAGTATGATGGAGGGGTACTCCGATTCTGATGAATATAGCATTCGTGGGCAGAAGACGGAGGTCAAGTCGATCGATTTGCTCATTACCGATAACAGCTATACCAACACTTTCTCTTCGAATGTTGATCTAAGCTACTCGTCCCATGATTCGATCGTCCCGGCTCAATCCTCACCACTTAGGGGAAGCAGTTTGGTGAGGTCATCGGGCCAGACCAGCCAGACGGTAGGGGATGAATTGGAGTACTTGAATAGCTGCAGGGATGCGGGGGTCGTACACATTCTCGGGAATACAATCATCAGGGCACGAAGGGACTCCGGGATTGTGAAAAGGATCGCGATCGATTACTTTTATGCTTTTCTGCGGAGGATTTGCCGCGAAAACAGTGTGATCTTTAATGTTCCTCACGAGAGCCTACTGAATGTGGGGCAGATATTCTATGTGTAGTTCCAAGTGGTAGAATGAGCTGAGCAATCTTCAGTTTTTCCTGGTAGTTTCAGGGGGCAATACTCGCAAGGCTTACTGTTGGTCGTGGAAAGATGACGGCGATGCGCGGGATACCTCTCGCGCCTCGTGAAGTGCTCTTCTTGTGCTCTTGATTCCGATCCACGGGAACAAAGCACTGGTTTGAGAAGTCGTTAAGCCGATATCAAGGATTCTCCTAGTGTCGGCAATCTAATAGTTGCTGAACAAATGGTTGGTTTTAGTGGTCTATATCTTGGCTATTGTAAGATCTCTCCCATCTCTGAAGACTCTTTGTTGTGTATAATTTCTTATATTGGTTGTAGAGAGAAGTAATGAATGATGTATAATTCATTGCATTAGAACCTTAAAAAAGAGATTCAAAATACACTGTGTCCACTCTTGGTTCATAGTAATATGTTTTATATTGTACTAATTTAAAAAGAAAAGAAAAAAGCAAAGAAAAGAAAAGAGGCATGACTTAACCAGATGGTTCAGCAGTAGAAAGAAATACATCAAACTTGTTCCATTCATCATCAGTATGCAGAAGAAGTGCCAAGCAATAAATCTTAAACTCTGTTTCTTTCACATGAGCAAGGGTAGAACTCACTACTAAAAGCAAATGAATCTTTCGGCAAACGGAAAACTATTACTACATTAATCAGCCGATTTTACATCAAAATTATCAGTCATCGTCTTTGTATGGGTACTCCTCGGGGACTTGCTTCAGAAGTTTTACGCGCAGCTCGTAGGCGTCGTCTCCCTGTAGCATATCTCGAACCCACGTGATTTCAGTCTTCATCGAGACCTACACGAGCAACAGCAATAACTTAGAATAGAAGTAAAAATAACCTTTGATATAATGTGGAATCGCTTGATAAATACTCGAGTTCATTATTAAGCTAAGAAATAACACTGCAAAACAAAAAGACACAATTTATCTTGTTCTTCGTAGAAGATGCAATCTCTTAGCTATTGTTTGGATTGGGGATAAAGGGGGATATCCCCCCTTTATCCCCAAACACATATGGGATATCCCCGTTTGGGGATATCCTCCCAAACGGGGATATCCCCGGGTTTGGGGTTGGAATATCCCACCCCCAACCCCAAACCCCTTGAACCCAACTCTCTACTCCCTCTCTCTCTCTCTCTGTCCCCGTCCCTTCCGAAGGCATGCCTTGGGAAGGGGCGTTTCCCTTTTTTTTTTTTTTTTTTTTCTTTTTTTTTCGTTTTTTTTTTTCTTTTTTGCTTCAGGTTTTTTTTTTTTTTTTTTTTTTTTTTTTTTTTAAAAAAAAAACAAAAAATAAAAATTTTTAAATTACAAAAAATATTTAAATTTTAAATTTTAAATTTTATAAATTTTAATTCTTTTTTATTTTTATATTTTAATAAATCTAAAAATTTTATTTTTTTACAAAAAATTATTAATTTTAAAATTTATACAATATTTTTATAATTTTTTTAAAATTTATATAAATTTATAAATTAAAATTTTTACTCCTACTTAACATTTTAAAATTAACATTTTTTTGTACTCCGACTTAAAATTTTTGTAAAAAAGTTTTATTTGTTTATATGTAATGTTAAGTGGACTGTTAATTAAAAACTCGTATTTTCCGGGTATGATGTAATTTGAAATATTATTGTGAGATCGTTATTGTTTGAAATTAAATTAAATTTTTAATCGTGAAATATTATAATTTTTAATCGTTAAAAATTATTTTTAAGACAAATTAAAATTAAATAGAATTTTATATAGTATATAATTAATTAAATATAATATATAAGATTTGTTATAATTAAATAATTCTAATACATTCTTTAATTATCAAATTATAATATACATAAAAGTAAAGGTCACATCGTCATTAAACATAAAAGTCAATTTTATACCTCCTTATTCTTCATCCCCAATCCAAACACTACTTTTCTTATACCAGGTTTAAGCCTCATTCCCAACCAAACACAATTTAGGTTTATACCAGATTTATCCCTTACTTTATACTTATACCTGGTATAACTCATTCTGGCTTATCCCCAATCCAAACGGTACCTTAATATTTCACTTTAGGGAGAAACATACTGACAATGATTGTTCCGAGCAGCCATGACTTAATAAGAGAGGTGAAATGAAGAAGGGGAATAAAAACAAAAAAAAGGGTAGAAGATAGAAACAAACCATTTCTAGCGCTCCACGAAGAACTCCGCTTAAGATGTTGCAGTAGGAAAGGCCTTGGCATGTATCAGGAAGCTCGACAAAATCTACGAGAGGGTTATCTTCCAAAACGAGGCTGCAGCTCGTGCCCTCGGCATCCCAGTTGGTCACAGTTGCGGTGACCCCTAAGAACATTTTGAAGCCAACCTTTTCCAAGAGTCCAGAATTTGCCGAGAATTTGTTAGACGCAGAAACAAGACTAAGAAAGCATAACAAGAAGGGAAAGGACTTAAACACCTACAACTTGAAACATCTCAACTCAAAAACACGCATATATATGCTTCTACAGCTTTCTTTCGTTAGGAAGGCCATCTTGGATGACCAAATAATATCGATAACTCTCTTTTATTTTGCATATGAAGGCTATTACACTTGAAATTAGCTTTTGAGTGACCAAATATAATGATGACGAATAATTTAGAATGCGGCAAAAGTGAGCAAAAAGAAACGGAAACAAGTGGCAATGTTTTATGCAGGTAAATAATTTAGACTTGTTAAATATAAGATGGTCATAAATCTGTCGTAGTAGAAAATCATCGTCCAAAGAGGGGAAAATTTTGAACTTTTGCTGTGAGCAATCACAAGAACATTTAGTTGAGCAGCTCTACAGAAAAAATCTAATCAAACATGTAAGAAATGAGTACAAAGAAGGGAAAGAAGAGAATATTGAAAAACAAAGAAGACACAACTTGTAGTTCATCACTGAAATACTTCGTAATCTAGGAGTCAGTCCTGACCCATCCATTCATAAAGTTGCTCGTTTGGGAAAAAAGAAAGAAAATACCATGATAGTTAAACATAAGCACCTTTGCAATTACTTCAGCTGTCTCCTTGAAGTCCACACATCTCGACACATTAGACTTTGCTAGAAACTCATCAATCAACCGAACTCCAATATTATAACCCCTGGAAAAGCATGAAGATAAGAAAAATAGACTAACAAGAAATTTGAAGGCCAACTCAAACAAGACATGTCCAAAACTTTACGCAACTATCAAGCAAAATTACTCAGAGCAAAAAAATAACGTATTTAGATGATTTGGCTCATATCTAAAACTACTCGCAGATAATTTGGTCTTCGCGTCTTTCCTCTATAAACCAGTATTAATATGGTTAAAAGTTGTTCCACATGCCACCTATTCTAAGTTCTAACCATGGAACATAACAACTTAAGGAACTATTCAAGATAAAAGGGTGATCATAGTAAGCAATAAAGCAATTACAGTAGTTACTTCAGCTTTATAAGATTAAGTTCATGCCTCATTTATATTATGCCAAGTTATCAACCAGTGGGTGCTTATAATCAACTTGAAATGAAAGTAATATCACTCCATTTCAATAAAAACAAGTAAATCCCTAAAAGACCATAATTCCCCCGAGAACACAAGATCAACTAGATAAACTATTCAAGTATGCAACTAACTATCTAGATATCAGATTTAAGGTAATGTTCTGTTCACAGTTTTGATATTCTTGTAGAATTTAGAACAATTGAACATATTCTCGCAATGCCAATATGATCAAATTTAGGAGATTGTTAAACCAAGAGAGAAAGTTTGATACTTTGATCAGAGTAGCAACAGATCTACTTTCGAAGAAGGAAAAAAAAAACTTTTTGGCTTTAATAAACTTCGTTAAAGATCTAATTCTGAATACTAAACAACGTTTAAGTCGATTACAATCAAATATAGCTTCGAATTCCCAATATTAGGGATCTACAAAGTAAGAGAGAATAAGGGATGAATCGCGTGGTATGGGAGAGAGAGAGAGAGAGAAAGAGAGATTACATCTGATCGAGCTGCTTGTTGACCTCCTCCACCTCCTCCAGATCAGTGATGAGCTGCCGCACGATCGCCCCATAGGTGAGGGTGAAGAGCTCCGCATTCTGCGCCACACAAACCCTAGAAAAATCAGCAAACATAAGCCAGATCGGGATCGATCGAGCACGACGAGATCGAGATCGAGGAGGTTGCTCGGGTTAGGGTTTTTGGGGAGCTTACGACGCGCTCGACGCTGGCGAATACGGCGTCGCCGCTCCTCGGAGCGAGAGGCGCCATGGCGATGGATCGGAAGAGAGAGAGAAAGAGAGAGAGAGAAATGGAGAGCCCACGTTCGTTCTCAGCGATGAAGGAGAGGTTGAATCGGACCGATATGGGCCATAATGGGCCGGACCGGATTGACCTGAACCGCCCCGATTCATAAAGTGGGTTTTAACCCGGCCTATTATAGCCTGTTAACAACCTCTTAATAAACCCTTGGCCCGTTTAGCATTGAGAGCCGTTTAATGCTACTGGGCTCAAAAAGCCCAGTAAAAATATATATATATAAAATATATTTCTCTATTTTTGTGTCATGTGTTACTTGAGCTGGCAATTCAGCTCGTTGTTCGTGAGTCAATTCGTGTTCAGCCGAAAATGAGCACGAGATCGAGTGCTCGGTCAATAAACAAGCTGAGAACGAGTTAAATTTTTTAGCTCGAAATTTTATCTAGTTGAGCATGAGCAAAGTCAGCTAGCTTGTGCGTGCACGTTAGGCCAACCCAAAGGTAAGAAATCTATATTTTATAAATTTTAATTATTAAATTAAAATGCTAATTTTTTAATTTGCTGTCAACTATCACCAAATACGAAGGCTAACTATCTAACTTGATATTCAAAATTCAAAATTTTAAATTTTAAAATTTTTAATTCGATTCGATATTTTAACAAGTCAGCTTATGTTCATCTCATTTAATAAACGAATGAACAAGAATCTATCCCGCCTAGATCTGTTCGACTTGTTGATAACCCTACTTGTAGTACAATGCTTATCAAATTAAAAAATAAAATAAAATTCTAATTTGATATTTCTATCTTTTTTTTTTTCTATTTGCACAGAGAAGCCATTGAAGAAACTTTAACATAGTGTGCACCACTATATATAATAATATTTCAAGGTAAAGTGAATTAAATCCCAAAATTGAATCTGTTAGGGTAAAATTAGAATTGAATTGATAATTCAAAATAATGTGGATGGGACCAGGTTCATTAATTGGGTTCACCAATTACAGCTGATTCAATAGAAGTGCATACTAAGATCACATGGATCTTGCGCATAGCATTTACAGGAGAGGTAACATAAATATATGCTGCATTAATTCACACTTTTCCAAATTGTATTGTTTAAAACATCTTTATATAACACACACACACACACACACACACACATATATATATATATATATATAATCAAAATTAATTTTTAAAATATATTTATTTTACAGAAAGTAGAGAGCGAATCTAATATTGTTTTCGTCTGTAAATATTCACTTTTGCTGTTTAATTTATATAAGTTGAATTTACTCGAAACTTCATCTTTTCAAACCTTCATAATTTTACTTCTTGGTGTATAGTGGCAAAGCGAATTACAAAGAGAAAGAGATAACAAAAGATAATAAAAGAAATTAGGTGCTACAATTTTTTTTTTTTTTTTTTTTTTTTATGCTCTTATGCGTCAGTGTGAAATTTTTTAATAATATAAATAAAAAGATGGAATAGTTATAATTTTTAAGTTATTAACTTTCTATCAAACAAAGAGTAACGAGTACTTAATTTTCAAGTGAGCTTAAGTTTAATTGTATGTTATTTTTAATCTAAAAATCAGTTACATATAAATAAACATGCTCTTAAGATTATAAATTTATTTGATCGTTGACACTAATTATTAATATTAACAATTTGAGCTGCTAAAAATATTCAATCAATTCATTGAAAGTACACAAACACATTGCTCACGGATCTCGATTGTTACTTTGCCTAACAGCCTCGCGCCACTTCGAACATAACTTGGTCCAATTTTGGCTCCCGCTACAATGCAGTTTGTTGGTCCATTTAAGCTAACCATTGAATCGAATCTATAATCTATGATTTTGATACTATTTGTCGGGTCGTTGGTGATAACTATAACTCCAAAAGCTCAAGCTATTAGAAATACGCAATCAATTCACAACGATCACGAGTCTCGATTGTGACTCGACCCAACCAACCTTACGTCATTTCGAACATAACTTGCTCAAATTCAGCCTTACACGATTTCGAACGTAATTCGATTCAACCCGACCTCCCGTCACAATGCAAAACACTAGCTTCTTTAAACCAACAAAACTAATTCTCAAAATAAATAAATAAATAAATAAATAAATAAATAATCTAGCTTGAATATTTATTATTATTATTATTATTGAAATGAGGCCCAATACATTGGATCTGGTCTCTACTTTATTCATGTCAGAGCTGCAAAATATTCTGCCATATAACACCAGAGTATTCATTGCAAAATTAAATTAATTACACAATAATAAAACCAAATTAATTTACAATTACATAACAATAATGGAAAATAATAATCTTGAATGTTTAGTAAATTATGAAAATATTATAAGCAATGCCAAAAACCATTCATTCCACATTTGCAGAACAAAAGTTTCATCATTTAACTCACCCTCCTAGTTTAACATATATAAAGCTAACAAAATCTCCATACTAACAACATCTCTCATACTCTTAATCACCCACACTCACAACTTATCCCCTAAACCAAAAGAAAAAGAAAAAAAAGATCTTAATCTGATGCAGATACTCGCGAAGAGACGGTGACGAACCGCGACGAGAAGGTGTAGTAGAAGTGCGTCGAATCGTCTTCGAGAGCGGTACCGAAGCCGCTGCGATCGAAATTGCGCGCATAGCTAAGAGGATCATATTGGCAGTGGAATGTAGTACTCCTGGGCCTTGCAGGGGTCATGCAAAGCAATTTGCTTTGCTTCCTTAGTTTTCTAATCAGGCGGCCGAAGCCGCAGCGCTGACGTTGACAATGGTGAGTGACAGTGGTGGTGATAGAAACAACGGAGCCACCTCTATTGGTTGAAGGGGTGGTGGAGTTTTGTGCCATTTGGACACACTCTCTCTCTCACACACACACACACACACTCTCTCTCTCACACAGACACACACTCTCTCTCTCTCTCTCACACACACACACTCTTGATTTGACCTTTTTGTTGTAGAGGGGGAAAATTTAAGGAGAAGAGCTATGATTTCTCAATGGAGCAAATAGGGAACTCTACTGATGATTTATAGTGGTGTTATGTGGTGGTGCCCTAGTCCTAGTTAGGGAGGTAAATGGATCCGGGTAGGTAGAGATTTCATTTTAATCCACTTCGAATGAAAGCCAAAAAAAAAAAAAAAAAAAAAAAAAAAAAAAAAAAAAAAAAAAAAAAAAAAAAAAAAAAAAAAAATCATCATAAAAACGGGGGACAAAAATTTTATTTTATTTTTTGATCTATTATTCTGATCTGTTAAAAATTAGTCAAAATTTTATTCATTTCTTTTTGCATCCCCACCTCCCCTTGGAATCATTTCTTTTTGCATCCCTAGCTAGCCCTAGTGTGGAAAATTTAACCAGGAATTAATGATGTTGTAACTATAAATGATCAAATATGGTATACCATAGGGAGATATTTGTAATATTTTTCAAAATGTAAATTTTATACTCTCTATTTTAATGCTCAAAAAATACAAAATTTAATATAATAATAATAAAAAATAATGATTCTTAAATAAAAAAAAAATGTAGCCAGGCACAATAAAAAATATGGACAAAGGGTTAGAGAGTTTCCATTTTCTAGGGCCTTTTACAGTTGCGTTCATTGTTGGGGGTTTAAAAAATAATAATAATGTTGGGAATCCAAAACAGCGAGGCGATTTTTGCGGGGACTTGTCTGAAAAGTCTCATAAAAAAAGAGAGAGTGCATGCCAAAACATATCTAAATTTAAAATATGTTCTCACTACAACAACAATATTATGGCTCAAAATTTATATTATTATTATTAACTAATAGTATTTTGCACAGTTAACTAAAAACTTACAAATTTAAAGTTCAATTATTTTAAAATATTTATTAGAATTTATTTTTTTTATTAAAAAAATCAGAACCAATAACATTATCGTAATTTTCTATTTGAAAGATACAGGTAAATGGCTCAATCAATGAACAATATTAGGTTTTTGAATAACAAATTACAGGTAAAGGTCCAAATCTTTGTGTTAGGTTTTTGGCCTTTTTGGTGTTATAACACCCCCTGCTTTTTTTTTTTTTTTTTTGCAACCTAACTTTACGATTTGCTTATTTTAATGAATAATACTATTCATAAATTTCATTCATCCAACATAAAAACTTATTCACTAATTATATTAATATAATTAATAAAATTTATTTTATTCTAAAATAAATAAAATATAAAATATATATCTTATTTGAAGTGTAAAAATAATATTTTTCTATTTTAGTTGCCCCCAAATAAAAAAAAAATACAAGCCAATAAATTTCTGAAAAGCACAAGCAAAAGGGCAAAGAAAAAAAAAGGTAAAAAAATATTATCGATAAATAGGACGCGAGCGATATGGAATTGACTCGTACGTTTTCGTTTGTTTATAGAGTTAAAAATTTCAGCTCGTATTTGACTCGTTTAATATAACGAGTTGAATACAAGCTAACTGGTGAATAATAAGTTAAATTGTCAATCCTACTATTAAGTAAATAGTTGAATAAAAATAAAAATAAAAAATTTAAATTTTTATCTAATAATTAAAAAATTTAAATATAGAGCTGGCTCATAAATAGTGAATTAGATTGCCCGATCTAATTAC
Source organism: Tillandsia leiboldiana (assembly GCA_029204045.2). NCBI lineage: Eukaryota > Viridiplantae > Streptophyta > Magnoliopsida > Poales > Bromeliaceae > Tillandsia > Tillandsia leiboldiana. The sequence continues at coordinate 716,993 of CM055083.1, forward strand.
AAGGCATAAAAATTAAACAAATTAAGAATGGAATAAAATTTATTCCAATTTTTTTGTACAATATGTTGGCTATTTGCAATTTTATGTACATATATTTTTGTTTCAAAGAAGCTAAGAAAGAGAAATTTTGCCAATATTAAAAGGAAAAAAAATAAAGTACTCCTGAAGTGGTTAGCCCTAATGCACTCAACTATACCAAATATTTGACTAGTCAACATTATTAAAAAAATATTAGAAAAAAACAACATATATTTGACTAGTCCAATGAATCATAGGATTGTGTGCACATGGAATATTTGTTAAGCCAAGCACACTCTAAACAAAGCTAGATGCTAGTACACTGTGCAACTTAGTTACTATTAACAAGCACATGATGTATAAGCCCTTTGATGATCATGTTGCCATGTTATCTTGTGTTCTTAAATTAAGATGCTTAATGTTTGTACACACATAAACTTGTACTAATTAACATTAAGTTATTTAGGCACTAGCTAGTACTTAAGTGCCAAATTTATACCTTTAAATAATGTTATTTGAAAGTGGCAGAAGATTTATTAAATCTGATTATATTATGTTGTCATTTGGTGTGTTCATATTGTTCCGTTTTAATTCAATCCAATTTATATGTGATGTATATTATAATTTATTCTTATATATTAAAAATAATGATGAGTAATAATGAATTATATATTTTTTATTAGTTAAAAAATATAACTTTACTCATGTATTAACAAAGATTTTTATCTCTATGTGAGATTTAAAGATATTTTAAGAAATTCTGATGATTTATAAAGAAATTTTTCTCTTATTTTGTACGTAAGAAAAAGAAATAAAATTTTTTCTTTCCGGATTTTCATCCACGGTGCTGTGGTGACCCCGATCCTCGTGCAGTTTTTTTCATGACCCATGCAGTGAAACAACTATTAGTGGTGCGTCGGACCCGCAACGCGTCAAATGGATGCGTTGGACAGACTCAGTGAGGTTTCTGGATCAAGCCTGTCCTTCGGCTGCTTTCGCCGAATTTTATAAAGGGTTTAAGGCTAATCCGAGACCGGATTTGGATTCAGCGCGGAAAAACGACGAAAATCGGCTATTTACTTGTATTTTTCGGAGTTCGGATGCCCAAAAATGGACACCCGAAAATTTTCTGCGCATTTTGGTGCATGGGGAAAGCCGTGGACAGGCTGGATGCCACGTGGCGGCCTTTGATTGGCCGGCGCACGCGGCGCGGTCCGCAGAGAGTTGCAATGGTGCATGGACCCGGCACGGGGGACACGTGGCGGCCTCGGATTGGCGGGCTCATGCGGCGCGGTCCACGGAGACGCGCGGGCTAGCTAGCGCATGCACCGGGGCGGGCCACGTGGCGGCCTGTGAGTGGCTGGCTCACGTGCGCGCTGTCCACGCGTCAGGGGGAGCATGCTGGGGCGGTTGGGGCAGGTGGGGCAGGTGACCGCCATACGTGGGGCGCCACGTGGCGCCGGGTGATTGGCGGGCGCCACCCACCCCGTGCCCCGGTCGGGCCATGCGGCGGATCCCCAGCGGCCCCGCACACGCTGTCCGCTGTTCGGGACACGTGTCGGGCGCTGGACGATCCGGGCGTTGGTCGCGTGCCGGGCCGGGGAGCGAATTCAGGCACTGTTTGTGCCCGAATGCCCCCGGGCGCCCGAATTTCGGGCCCGAAAGTCCAAAAGCTTTGTTTTTTTTTGGTTTTTTTGGTGGAGGCCTATAAATAGGCCGGTTTCTTGGGCCTTTAGACTCTTTTCCCGTGCTCTTCTACGACTGAGCCCTATTGAAAGTTTGTTCCTCATCTTGTGCTGCATCTTGCAAAGGAGTTTCAGAATTTTTGGAGGGCGCGGCATCGACGGCTTCGGCGATTCGGCGCAATGCGACGTTTCTTCTTCGGTGGCTCAATTCCGTCGCGTTTCGGTCCACGAGGTCCACAGAGCTACTCCGAAGAAATTTTTGGACGATTTTTGCGGCGTCGATTTCACGAGATGTAGGCCTTCGATTTCTGTGTTGATCACCTTGCTTCATTCTAAGTTTTTGGCACGGTTTACTAAGCATCTTTGAACCCCTTTCTTGCTGGTGGTTTTTCTGGATAGCGGAGGCTTGTCGGATTTTTATCCTGTGCTCGTGTATCGGATTTCAACATGTGAGGACTCGATTGACATCTACTCTTTGCGAGGATCGCTGTCATATTTTTATTGAAATTTTTAGAGATTATCTCGCAGGTGGTAATTAGGCTTCTTTGGGACAGATTTTTCAGCAGCTTGTGTTTCAAAAATGTGTCCATATAATCTAATTTTAAATATAGATGGAATATAAATGAGACATTTATAAAAAAAATATTATAAAAATATATCTTTATAATTTATTTTTGTTATAGTAAAAAATCTAATTTATTATATAAAAATATTTGATATAACAAAAGGTTCAATAATGGTTAGTGATTAAGCCCACACCATGTGGATTTGCACATGGCCTCAAAGACCACACCACCATCACATGCATATGTCTTGACCATAGTCAGCACTATTATGATTCGAGCCCCCACCCCCCCCCCCCCCCCCCCCCCCCCCCCCCTCAATTGTAGGACATTGAATTTTTGGACATATTTTTTATTTTGATTCAAATTAATTTTGGGTTGTTTTATATGAGTAATATGAGACTTTTGTTAAGATTAGAATTTTGTCTTTTAAAAAGCAATTTGAAGTAGTGAAATTTCACAAAACTATAAGATCTTAATAATAAAAAATAAAATTTAAAAATCGGTTCAAAATAGTTTATAATTATGTGGGGTTCTGATTTCATATTTTTATTACCTAGCTATATTGTTATGAGTTATATTATTAGTACGTACACCCCACATCGGGAATGTAGAATTTATATTTTATCTGTCTAAGGGTGAAATTTTTTTTATCCATATAAAATTTATCTCATCTTAAAATAAATAAACTGTAAATTATACACCCCATCTGAAATATACAAAAATATATATATATATATATATATATATATATATATATATATATATATATATATATATATATATATATGAGCAATGCTACATGTACACCCCGAAGGGGTGTATATCATACACCTCTACCATTTTAATGGTGGCGATATCTTTTACGGGTCACATCGATTGACCCATCATCACACCCCACCCATTGGATGGGTGGGGTGTGTGATATACACCCCGAATGGGGTGTACGGGTAGCATTTTCCTATATATATATATATATATATATATATATATATATATATATATATATATATATATATATATATTCATTATTATTCCCTAAATAGATCTGTGAGTCAGTGTTACCGACAACACCATGAATGCCCTCATATGGCTAAATATTTTAATGCAGCGGAATGCGTAATTTTGTTTATAAATTAATTAAATAATTAGATGGTTTATTAAAAGGTGAGATTTATTTCTATAGTTGACTTTTGTACATTTTTGCAGTTCATGATCAAACAGTGTCTTACAGTAGGATGTCCATAGGCACGGATATTCAAATTTTATTTGAATAAATTTATTTGATATTAAACACATATAAATTCGAATACGAATATAAAAAATAAAAATTTAACAAATTTAAATTTGGATATAGATATAAATTTTGATTATATCCGATCCGAATCTGAATTAATTTTATATTTTATAATATATTACTACGACAAAATTATGTTATAGCGACACTTTAAGTGTTGCTAAATACTAAAAAAAATGTTGCTGAAAAAAATACCGATACTTGTCATTAGTGTCGCTATATATACTGTCGTTAGGGTGTATAGCGACACATTATTATAATGTGTTCCAAAAATATGTCCCTATAATCTAATTTTAAATATAGATGGACTATAAATTGGACACTTGTAAAAAAATATCAGATTCGAATTTGGATATAAATTTTTTAAATTCGTCGGATTTGAATTCGTATTTTTAAAAATTCGTCCCTATGACCTGTTGACATCTCTACTTATCAGTGAAGGTGGATACAACACTTCCGGTCTTGATTAATGAATGACTCGATTAAAAACTAGTGATTAAAAATTTTCTGTACACCACTACAGCAAAATTAGATTATATAAACGTATTTTTGTAACATTTTTATACAAGTGTTCTATATATTTTTTATTTATATTCAAAATTAGGTTATACGAACACATTATAATAATATATCGTTATGCACCCTAACGACTGCATATATATCGACACTAATAATAAGCGTCGGTATTTTTATCAGCGATACTTTTTTAAAATTTTAAAAATATTTAAAAATATCACTATAGCATAATTTTATTATAATATACACTACGCTCGGTGATTACATGTTCCCACCACACAAGTAACTTTGAAATGAAACCTTACATCAGTGATGTATTCTATAAAAATACATCACTTGAAAATTAGATCCTAACAATTTAGTTCACAAACATAATATCGGTGTATCACTATGCCACACTCAGAAATGACGAAATAATAAATAGAAATATTAACCATAAAATAGTGCGCGGATACAAGAAGTAAAGAACTTATAATTAGGACTAACTTTAACAACATGTTAATTAAAAAAATTGATTTAATTAATTAACATGAATTTGAATAAAAGCACTCAGGAGAAAAAAAAATAAAAAGTATCATTTTAAAATAATCCTCCGAATATATATATATATATATATATATATATATATATATATATATATATATATATATATATATCCCTATCTAACTAAAAACTAGAGATTAAACTTAAAATTTGATCATATATAGGCTAAATTACAGAAAACCCTCCTCTAATATCCCGCTTTTCTACTTTACCCTCTGTCTTTTAAAAGTCGACAACTTGCCCCCTCGTAATTACCGAAATATGCATTTACCCCCTGCCAGATATGAAAGTCCATTCATGAGCCTCTAATGGATGCATTTACCCTTTCCCCCCTGCCAGATAAGAATTGGTTTCTTACCAATTTGTTACAAGCAATTGGCTCATTAGAGGCTCATGAATGGACTTTCATATCTGGCAGGGGGGTAAATGCATATTTCGGTAATTACGAGGGGGCAGGTTGTCGACTTTTAAATGACAGGGGGGTAAAGTGAAAAAGCGAGATATTAGAGGGAGGTTTTCTGTAATTTAGCCCTTTAATATCCCGCTTTTCCACTTTACCCCCCTGTCATTTAAAAGTCGACAATCTGTCCCCTCGTAATTTCAGAAATGTCTTTAGGGGGCAACGACGTTGACAGAAATGGTAAATTGACGAAAATACATTTTCTTTTTTTTTTCGAAGTTTTTTTTTTTTTTTTCGAAGTCTTTTTTTTTTTTCGAAGTCTTTTTTTTTTTTTTTTTTTTTTTTTTTTTTTTTTTTTTAAGGGAATATTTCCAAAGAGTATTTTGGGTATATGAAAATATATTTTTAAAAAAACTGACGGTCAACTGACGGTCAACTGACGGCGGGGAGGTTATTGCACAATTCTGTAATTACGAGTGGGTAGATTGTCGACTTTTAAATAACAGGGGGGTAAAATGAAAAAGCGAGATATGACAGAAAGATTTTCTGAAATTTAGCCTATATATAATCTATACATTTTTGGGTCTCAAAAGCTAAAGTTAAACTCCCGCCTGCATTTTATAATATTTCAAATTTATATAATGTTGATAAATTGTCACCAATCTAAAAAAGTAATATTTGAATGGAAAATGCTACTTGTACACCCCATTTGGGGGTGTACATCGCACACCCCACCCATCTAATGGGTGGGGTGTGGTGAGGGGTCACTTCACAATTTGTGAAGTGATCCTCCCACCCTTAGATGGGTGGGTGTAAGATGTACACCCCCTTTGGGGGTGTACATACAGCGTTGCCCTATTTGAATATTGTTGAACTTAATTCTACATAATTTGACATCATCATCATCATCATCATAGCACCAATCTAAAAGTCCACCTGGCATCCTCACATGTTATGCAGTTGCATACTCCCCACTCTCTACACTTGCAACTCCCCACTCTCTACACGTGCGACGCATCACCCTCTCCTACGCGACACCTCGCACTCGATCGATCTCCACCACCATGTACATTAATAATAATTGTATATATATATATATATATATATATATATATATATATATATATATATATATATATATATATATATATATATACTCATACACTCTCATTAGTTCTTGTATATGCATATAAAAGTCATTTTTGAATATTAATGGAGAACAACAAGGGAATTATGTACGCAATTTTCATGGTGCTTCTCCTCTTGGCCTCTCGTAAGTGACCATATATATATATATATATATATATATATATATATATATATATATATATAGATCAATTGAATCAAAAATATTATTTTTAAATTTTTTTACAATTTAATTACGATATTTATGAAGAGGCGACGGTGCCGGGGGCGGAGGCGAGGATTTGCCGGATAAAGAGCGCGCGGTTCTGGGGGCCGTGCATCTCGGACCGCCACTGCGCGGAAACGTGCATGAAGGAGGGGTTCGGCGCCGGCGACTGCGAGGGGCTCCGCCGCCGCTGCATGTGCCAGAAACCATGTTGATGTAGTTAGTTTTGTACCAGTTTTATCGTGCACATGAATTTAGAGTATCTCCTACATATATATATATATATATAATAAGAATGGTACGTACGTATATGTACGTACGTACGTACTGTAGTGTTGTTTCATGCAAAATGTATATGTACGGTGTGTATGCGTGTACGTACGTGTACTGAGTGTGTTCTTTTGCCCATAAATAAATAAAAGTGAGATGTAATTAATTACTATATATTTAGTATATAGTGCGACTTATTTAACTCAAATTTCGCTGTAGTTGATACATTTATTGGCAACAAATTATTTGTGTTAAAAAATATAAAATAATTATTGTTCTTCAAAAGCTGCTTTTTTTCTCGGTATACCTAATTAGCATTGTCCCGGCCTGTTCGGACCCGACCCGGTCCAATAAGGCTTGTTGGGCTGGCCGGGTTGGGTTTTCGAGTTGCCAGGCCCAAATCCTTCTAAAAAAGGAATTAGAGTTGGGCCGAAAATATACGAAATTTTGATAACGGACCGGGTTGAGAAAATTAGTTTGTACCCAAACCGTTTCGACAGAAAATATTTTAAATATATTTTAAATCCGAATAAGTTCAAATCAAGAATCAAAACCTCACCCCAGGATCGGATTGAGTAAAAAAGTAAAAAACTATTTTTATCATTTCAACAAATGAATAGAAATAAAAAGAAACGAATTTGGTTAAGTTTAACGGTGTACTAACAAATAATATAGAATCCTATTTTACATTAGAACAATTGCATATATATACATATATATCCCTGCAAAGTTGAGATATTATATATATTTCTTATTTGCTTCTTCGCTTCTATAAAATCAACAACTAATAATGTTGTGATGTATAATAAAAATATTTTTTTCAGAGAAAGATCGATAATATGTGATCGCTTAAGTAAATTTAGATAAAAATATCAAATTATTAAATTACGTATTCAAAATTTTGAATATTAATCATTCTTGATACAATAGATGATGTACAAAAGTAGCAAACGAAAAGTGATGGAACTTGATCTTTTTATGTCAGGTAGTCAACGAATTGAATGACAAAAAATATTGAACTATTTAGTATTCTTTTTGTCGATCGAATAGTTGGAGTAAATTAATAATCTCAAAATTTAAAATTATTAAAAAATATAATTAATTTATTTAAAGTGTTCAAATACATCATTTCGAATTAACATGATTATGTATCTAACTCGATTCTTCATCATTTTCCTCTCTATCTCTCTCTCTCTCTCATTAAATACATGAATTGAGCCTCCACGTGATAATACATGCATGCATATTACGTGCACGTTACGACACTCCTTAATTTCCCTTCCAAAACTTGTTGTAAATATGTAGTTCGTGCTAGAACATTTTATCTCTATCCAAAAAAGAAATACTAAATTTGTTTACATAGATTGAGTAATATTCGACGTACTAAAAGATCAAAGGATGTGATAACTGGATTAGTATTGCTTTTGTTGGTCGTTTTGGATTTAGGTAATAAAGTAATTTATTATTTTTATTATTTTTTGAATTATTTATGCCATCAATTGATCGAATCGAATAACACAAAGCACAAAATTATATACATATCTATTTGATAGAGTTAATTAAAATTTTGATCTAATAAATTCCTATATATTCTAACAATCGTCATATGTTAAGATTATCTTTTCCTAAGGGTAATAAACATTTGTATTTTTCATATTTTAACTAATTAGTATTCCTATATATATATATGTTTTGTTCATACATTAACTTAATTTGTTCAATTTAGTTTTAAAATCTTCAATTAGTCAGAAAATTTCGGGTTGACTTAGCTAATTTTCTACTTTGTTATGAATATTAGTGACATCAATTACTTTTTTTTATGTTACCGTATTATTATAGTTAAATCGCTGCTACTGAAAACAAAAGTAACTAAACGAGGGTCAAACATGCCCTAAATGTGTGCGCAATAGTATATAGTAAAAAGGGATAATTACTTATGTATCCCTGAAATATAAAGAAATATCTAATTTACCCTTCTTATTTTTTTCTTTCCAATATATCCTCATACGTTCCACCGTTATTAAAAATATCCCTACCGTTTCCCTTTGTTAAGTTAACTAAGGTTAAACTAGAGTTAAATAATAATCGGAATTAAAAATTATTGAAAATACCTATTTTGTCCCTATCTACTAAAATATTTTCCTTCAGCTGTTCCAAAAAAAGCAAAAAACAAAAAATCGAAAATCGGAGTTAAGATGGCCGTTGGAGGGCAAATAAGAAAGTAATTCGATATTTTAAGGATAAATACGAAAACTATTGAAAATTTTAAGGGTACATAAGAAAAGTTAGTTATGGTAGAAGGATATATTTGAAAGGGCAAAATGGTAATTTCACACAGCTAACGGCAGCTCCAAACAGTACACTAACAGACTTTAACTTCAGGAGTATTTTGGAAAGAAGTTGGAACGTAAGAAAGGTAGTTTTAATATTAGCCTTCTAAAAGGAATAAATCTGAAAACAGAAAAATTTTTAGGGGTATATAAAAAATTGCCCCTAGTAAAAAATAACACTATAGTGGATGCTACAGAGTGTGGTCGAATCAAGTGCTATGTGCCCAAAAATTTGAAAATTATAAATAGGTCAAAATATTTTATCACTTGGATTTTTGAAGTTAAATAGATTATAAATTTTATAATTCTTTATTCTTACGTATGCTGAATCATAATATTTTGAAAAAAAAATAATGGCAAATTGTCGTTTTGTTTTAAATCATTTATATTTTTACAAAGGAATATATATAGACATATGTCCTTGGATGTGTGCGCGCGTGTATATATATAATTGAGCATTTATGTTTTTAAAAATATCGAGTTAATGATGTTCGTAGTTTTTTAATTTTTGAATAAAAGGATGTGCAGTTAGAATTATAGTGGGCTTCTTGGGTTTAGTGATAATTGCTGGAATAGCATAATCTAAGAGGTGAAAGTAATCTAAGCACCAAGGACTTGATAGAAAACTTACAAATACTAATTATTTTGTTCTTTTAAAAAAATAGTAGCCAAACTATATATATATATATATAGAGAGAGAGAGAGAGAGAGAGAAATAGAGAGAGACTTCAGCTACTATGGTTATACAAGCACCAAGTAATTGGTACTTATAAATTTTCTACCGTTAGATCTATTATTTTGACTAATTTCATTACTTAATTAAATCATTCTATTCCACCAACCACTCACTTAACCCAAGAAGCTCAGTATCATTCTAACCATATATCTTTTCATCCAATGACTTAAAACTAGGGATGTCAACGGATCGGATTCGGGACGGATATTCAAAAACCCGAATCCGAACTCGACTATCAAATCCGAATTCGACGGATTTTAAAAATTCATATCCAAATCCGAACTGACAAAAAAATCTAAAACCCGAAATAATTATTTTTTTTTTCACTTTACAATATTTCAAAACATATTATATTAAATCTAAAATTTTAAATTATAAATTTAAATATAATATCAAATATTTATATACACATATATTATACAATTCGGGTTCGGGTTTGGGTCAGGTACAGTCAAAATTCAAAATCCAAATCCGTCGGATTTTTATTTTTTATATCTGTATCCGAATCCATATCCGTTTAATATTGAATAATTTCATTCCGTTCATATTCGGATTCGGATAAAATTTTGGATATCCATACCCATTGACATCCCTATTTAAAACCTATAAGTACCAATAATTCGGTACTTTTAAAAGCATAGAAACTTAATATATATATATATGAGTAGAGTTTATATACTTTTAAATGTACAAGCCAAATTATGCTTGTGAATTTTTTACCATTGAATTTGTATTGGGATTTGTACAATTGTAAAGTCAACTAAAGAGAGAGAAAGAGAAAGTATAATTGTACAATTCTCAATGCAAATCCAATAATAAAAAATTTACAAGTATAATTTAGCTTGTACTTTTGAAAGTATATAAACTCTACTCTATATATATATATATATATATATATATATATATATATATATATATATACTGGAATACTATCGATAGTATCAAGTCATTGGTGCTACTAAGTTTTTAGCCTGTGGATTAAGAGATGCAGAGTTAGAATGATAGTGATCCCCTAGGGGTCGTTTGGGATCGGTCTAGAACCGGGAATAGCGGGTTTATCCCCCTTATTCTACCAAACGCTCCTGGAATCATCTGGTATTGCTTAATCCAGAACAAGTAGAATAGCTGGTATACCAAATCCCAACCTATTATTTTAATATTAAAATTTTTACCATATTACCCTTCTCCCCTACTTTATCTCCTCCCAACATATTATTTTAATAAAAACTCTCTCCTCTCTCTCTCCTATCCCCTCATTTCTCTCTTCCCAATACACTCTCATCATCACAAATTCCTCTCTCTCCTCTCTCTCTTTTCCTTCATCCCACCTCCTTTCTCTTTTCCCAATACACTCTCATCATCACACATTAATATTATAAAGTTTTAAATTTTAAAATTTAAATGATGAAATTTTATGTTTGAAATTTTAAATTTAATTTGAAAAAATAAAATATTAAATTAAATATTATTTTAAAATAATATAATTTAATTATGATTATAATTTTATTTCTATTTTTTTAAACCATTAATCCATTAATTAAAACGAGAAAAACGATTTTAGAAAATTTTAATCACATAATAAAGCTTGAGGGCAAAAATTTACAAATATTTAGCAAATATACGATTTTTCCAAATTTTTAAAAAATTTTATGTTAAAAATTTATTATTTAAAATAAATATTATAAAATTTTAAATCTTAAAATTAAAATATTGAAATTTTATATTTTAAATTTTAATTTTAATTTGAGAAAATAAAATATTAAAATAAATATTATTTTTAAATAATATAATTTAATTATGATTATAATTTTATTTCTATTTTTTTAAACTATTAATCCATTAATTAAAACGAGAAAAACGATTTTACAAAATTTTAATCACATAATAAAGCTTGAGGACAAAAATTTACAAATATTTAGCAAATATTCGATTTTTCCAAATTTTAAAAAAAATTTATGTTAAAAATTTATTATTTAAAATAAATATTATAAAATTTTAAATCTTAAAATTAAAATGTTAAAATTTTATATTTTAAATTTAAATTTTAATTTGAGAAAATAAAATATTAAAATAAATATTATTTTTAAATAATATAATTTAATCATAATTATAATTTTATTTCTATTTTTTTAAACTATTAATCTATTAATTAAAAAGAACTAATTAAATTTTACCAACTTTTATCACATATTAACTCTTGAGGGCAAAAAGGTAATTTACTCCACTTATCCTCTTTATTCCTCTTATTCCTTATTATTAAACCAAACACAAAATCCCTTATCGCTGGAACCATCCCAAACGTTTTTTCGCTCTAGTTCTGTACTTTATACTTATCCCCGGTTTAGCCAATTCCACCTTAACCCGATTCCAAACGCAGCCCTAGGGTTTAGTGGGTGGATGGTTGGTTGAATAGTAAAAATTTTAAAGGACCACTATAATCCCAACCGTACATATTTTTATTTAAGGACTAAAAATTTGATAGCACCAATTACTTGATACTATCGATAGTATTCTAACTGGACTCTCTCTCTCTCTTTATATATATATATATATATATATATATATATATATATATATATATATAATCGCAGAGCCATCTGTTCAACGGGACGTGCCAGAACGAGGATAGCGGCTTCTCCGGCGGCAGGTGCAGGTGATTCTGGCGCAAGTGCTACTGCAGCAAGCAATGTTAATCACCACTCTATAATACATCTTATAAGTATATATGTTACCATGTTTTTTTTGCTTAATTAGACATGTACTTATACTATACCAATTAGCTTATTAACTAGCAAGTTAATTACTTCAAGGGTAATAAATGTAATATTAATCCAATGAATGTTTCTTAGTATTGACCTATGTTTTTGTGTGTATTGGACCCATTAAGGCCCACAAATTATGTGCTCCCAACAAACAATGTGTTGCAAAATGATCAGAATTTAGCAGTGTTTAATTCAAGCTTAAATAATACCAAGGAAATTGAATTATATCCTAAACACTTTACAATCCTATGTATAAAAAAATTTTGTTCACGAGACGATTCGGCCGCTAACCGGTGGCGGCAATGAGCATCCAATTTTAGAGGGGCTTTAAACTAGCGCGTTAATAAGCTATTTTTTTTTTATTAAGTTACTATCTTTAAAACTAACCTAAAATTGTAGTCGGATAAACTAATTCTTAGTTAAAGTAAAATGTATAGTTAGGATGGATACTTTATAAATAAATAGTTTGTTAATGTGCCGTTTACTGAGGAACAGAAGCCTTTTTGAGCATTAATTATATGAGAGAGAGTGAGAGGGAGAGAGAGAGACCAATGGTCAAAGTAAGGTAGAGTGGAATAGGGAGGTGAACAGCTGCAGCTGCCTCTCTCTACCCTGCAAAAAAAAGAAGAGAGGCCTGACCAGCAGCAACTAGGGGGCCCCAATTAACCCAAGTCCCCCATGTCTTGTTGCTTTCATGACTTTCTTAGCATTGTTCTTCTTCCTCTTCAATTTCAATTTTGAAGAGGGGTTATCCACCGTCGGCGCAAGCACTACAACAAAATTAGGCTATAGCGACACTTTTAAGTGTTTCTAAAATCTAAAAAACGTGTCGCTGATAAAATAATCGACACTTATTATAAATGTTGCTATATGTGCCGTCGCTATGGTGTATAGCGACACATTTTTGTAATATGTTCCAAAAATGCATCCCTAAACCTAATTTTGAATATAGATGGAATATAGATAGGACACTTATACAAAAGTGTCACAAACATGTGTCCCTATAATTTAATTTTGTTGTAGTGGAGTAGCAAATAACTCGACGATTGGTAATCAAAATCTAATTATTTTATAATTCCAGCTAAATTTATTTTGAAAACAATCGAAAGAACAAAGTATTCTCAGCACGTTTTCTACGTTTGGGCGACGGGAGAAAATTTAAGCAATATTAATTAGGAGTCTATCTAGTGGTATTCGAATTTAAAATCTCCTACCTATTTTGATATCATGTAAATTAAATTGATTAGTAAGAAATAGTATTTTAATATCATAAATTCTACTATTGTTGGGCTTTTGTACCACTCCCCTAAAATTTTCCTTCCCTCCCACTTTCTAAACCCCACACATATTATGTGCATGTCCTATGCTTACCCCACACACACTCATTGCTCCATGGGATGCACCTTAATTAAACTCCTGTGTTTTTATTCATTTGTGGAGTGGATGAATAATTGATCACTATGTAATGCTTTGAATACACCATGGATCGATGGCTCATAATTTGCCTTAGCATATAGTACCCATTGGTGACCATTAATGTTGGGGAAAGGTGGACAAGTGTGGGACACACAAGTTTGCCTAGAGAGTATAAGTTTACGACAAATAATATGACTGTTCTTAGATCATATCTTTTAGTACATCGATTTAGTTATAGTGTGTGACATGATATTAGATTCAATATATACATTTATGCGTTATTGATTAACATAAACACACTCTCTTTTCTATTCTGTAAACCAATTGATATTCTAAATCATATTATGATAGTGACTTTGGAAATTTCATTTTTGAACATGAAATTAAAGTGTTTCTAAAGAAATGTGACATATGGAGAGAGAGAGAGAGAAAGAGAGAGATGGAAATAGGATGTGATGGGATGTGATAAACTGATATGGGCTGCATATATGCATGTGTAAGGCTGACATGCATGGTGGGTTGAGAGGGGGAGGGGGAAAGGGATGGATGAGACCAGCCAGTCAGCTGCAGAAAAGAAAAGAGAGATGCCAATTTAGATTCTGCAGGTTCATTTGGGATCTGAGATATGTATATATTGCACACCACCACACCTTGTCCATGATTACTGGGAGATATATATCAATTTGTGGCACCCACAACAAACTAATAATACTATGAGTAGAAACCCTTGCTACCCACAACCCCAAAGGACTTCTACTGCAGTAAAAAAAAATCGGAGATCAATCTCCGCGCTTCAAAAGCACGGAGTTCTAATTTAGTGCTTATAATAATTGTAACGACTCGACCCACTAGCAATAATAACTCGTTGAACCCAAACCACAATCCAAAATGCTTAACCCAGTTATTATTACTAGTGTCCATGTCTCCTATAAATCCAATGACAATTCGTCAGCCCAAACACACACACAGCAGCCCAAGATCACCAGGCGATGTGAGACTTGTCTCGCTAGCCCTGTCATCTAGAACCAGGCTCAGCCGAAACTCGTAACACACTTCCGGCTGGTTATTGGCTCTGATACCAAATGTAACGATCCGACCCACTAGCAATAATAACTCGTTGAGCCCAAACCACAGCCCAAAATGCTTAACCCAGTTATTATTACTAGTGTCCATGTGTCCTATAAACCCAATAACAATTCCATCCACATCCGATGTGGGACTATTGGGGGTGTCACAACAATGCTGTTGTCCACCACAGAAGGTGCTAGAAATTGTTTTACGCTATTACACACGCCAACCCAATTTCCAATTGATTATGTAATAGTACGTTATGCTTGTATTCGCTCACGGACATATGAAATAACGCCACACTTGACTTTTCATATCTTTAATGTTGTAGTTTTGAATTATGCGGGAGACTAGGAGATTCAGAAAAGTGAAAGCAAATCAAATTATTCAACATCACAAATTTTCATCAAACTCAAAAATTCGATCCACCAAAGTATTTTCTTCTCGCAAAAGCCCAGGTTCGGGCTAAGGAGGTCCAATTCATTTTGACCCAACCCATTTGCTCAAGTATCCGTGCGGCATTACGGGAACATAATATACAAATTTAACCTTATGATCACTTAAGCAGACATCTAGACAGCTGATGATATAATTTGATTTGCACGCATAGCGCGCGCAGTGGCATTCAAAAATATTTCTGAGTGGCTCACCACATTTTATTATTATTGTACTTCATAGTACACCCACGGGAGTTTGTTAGATATGCCACTCCTGATGTGGCAATTACTTTGTGTCCTTTCTCACCACTCTTGATGAGGCACGCTTTGTTCTTATTACATGATTGCGATAATGTTTTCTCAGTTTTGATA
Source organism: Tillandsia leiboldiana (assembly GCA_029204045.2). Classification (NCBI taxonomy): domain Eukaryota; kingdom Viridiplantae; phylum Streptophyta; class Magnoliopsida; order Poales; family Bromeliaceae; genus Tillandsia; species Tillandsia leiboldiana. The sequence goes on from CM055083.1 coordinate 732,757, forward strand.
TATTATAAATATAAAAAAAAAAAAGAGCAACAACCTAGGTGCTATAGAAAATTTTCTTAAGTGCTGTTGATGTATTAGTAATTTTTATATCACAATTAAGTTGTAGAAAAGAGCTTTGATTTATTTGTAATATTTGGTTGGATTTTATTATAGTAACGTAGGTTAACATTCTATTCTATGCCAGATGATCAGTTAGGTCGAATTATATTTTAAATAGCGGAATGTCGAGTTGAATCGAATCATGCTTGAAACAGCGTGAGAATAATTAAGACGAATTACAATCCAGACTCATTAACATAATATTCATATATTTTTAATAAATTAATTATTTAAAATTTTAAAATTAATAATTAGTGTCATTGATCCAACACAATCTATAGATTATAAAATTAAACGCTTAAAATCTTAGGAATAATAAAATAAGTGATTGAGGTATATATATATATATATATATATATATATATATATATATAGAGAGAGAGAGAGAGAGAGAGAGAGAGTTTATATATTTTTAAAAATATAAGCTCAATCATACTTGTGAATTTTTTACTATTAAATTTATATTGAGATATGTGCAATTGTACTTTTTTTTTTCCTTTCTTTAGTTGACTTTATAATTGCACAAATCTTAATACAAATTCAATAATAAAAAATTTACAAATATAATTTGATTTATTCTTTTAAAAATATATAAAAATATATAAATTTTATTCTATATATATATATATATATATATATATATATATATATATATATATATATATATATATATATATATATATATATATGGGAAATGATACTTGTACATCCAAAACGGGGTGTATATCACACACCCCACTTATTCAATGGGTGGGGTGTGATGATGGGTCAATCGATGTGACCCGTAAAAGATATCGCCACCATTAAAATGGTGAAGGTGTATGATATACACCCCTTCGGGGTGTACATGTAGCATTGCTCTATATATATATATATGACAACTACTTGGGAATGATAAGACTAACAGATTTTATTTATTTATTTATTATTATTAAGAAAGTGTTCAGTGGATGCACCTTCAATCCCCATCTCCTTTGAAGTGACACATCAAAACCCTAACAACTTTCCCTGTCAGTGAACTTAGATTGCTCCAACTGTCCCTGTCCACTTATTTGTGTTTCCAATATTAATATAGTTATTTATATATAATAATAAACTTTAATTTTTTTTATAATAAAAGAGCACTAATAATTGACCTCCATAAAGCCATGATTTGATATAAAAAAATTAAATTTTTTTAAATACTATTGTTACATGTTTCAAAATGGAAAATACTATGTGTACACCCCTTTCGGGGTGTACATCATACACCCCACCCATCTAAGGGTGGGGGTGTGATGATGGGTCACTTGATGTGACCCGTAAAAAGTATCGCCACCATTAAAATGGTGGAGGTGTATGATGTACACCCCTTCGGGGTGTACAGATAGCATTGCTCTTTCAAAATATGGCAATAAGATATTTGATATATTGACATGATGGTATAAAAATATTTAATTAGAATATGTACATAGTCCAAAACATGTGCATCTTTTTGACTATATATATATTGGACCGATAGTTGCCACGACAGATTGAATAAAAAATTTAATACTTAATATTTTAAATTTTAAATTTAAATTTATATTTATATCTTTTATTAAATATATATGGTGTCGTTCACTTTCAAAATAATTTTTTTTTATATTGAGATATGAAAAATGCTTCTCTATCTCTGTTTGTTATATATATATATATAGAGTTGGGCTGGAATGCTATTGATAGCACCAACCCAACTTTGCCACCCACTTTTTAGCCATTGGATCGCATTGAGATTCGTGCAAACTCTTTAATTAAAAAGAATAGCTTTTTACTTTTTGTTTTTTCTTTTCTTTTTTTTTTTTTCATTAAAGAGCCTTCACAAATCTCAATGCGATCCAATGGCTACAAAGTGGCTGGCAAAATTGGGTTGGTGCTATCAATAGCATTCCAGCCCAACTCTATATATATATATATATATATATATATATATATATATATATATATATATATATATATATTTCTAAGTTGCTTATAATTTTCAAAATTTTCTCTACAAACCTATATAATATATAATATTCGATAACCCAAATGTTCCAATTCAAACAAAAGTAGTTCAAACTTGCAATTTCGTAGAGAGTACGTAAAGATACTCAATCAAAAGGTTTTATATTATTTATGGTAAATTATACTTTTAGTTTTAAATTAATCAGTGAGGTGTGTGAGATGTTGGTCCTTAAATTTTAATTTGGTATAATTTTTGGCTCACGTTTTTTAAATTATTACAATTTAATTGGCTAAATATTGATAATTATTAATGTATAAGTGATATAATAATATTATAATTGATAGTTAATGCAATAATAATTAAGATACTTTATTACTTCTACATCAACAGCAGCTTATCAAAATTTAGTTAATTAAATTAAATTATAAAATTTAATTATAATAATTTATAAAATTTAAATATTTGAAAAAAAAAATTGAGGATGAGAAATATAATTTATTTTATTATTTATGTTACCACATCAATATGAATGGAGTACCAACTACTGTAAATGTAGTAGTAGTTTCTATAACAACACTCTTTTTTTTTTTTTTCTTTTTTTTTCTTTTTTTTTTTATTTGTGGACAAAAAGGAAAATTTACTAGTAGCCATCTTTGTGGACTGTTGCATATAAATGGATCCCACCAATAGGGTAAGAAGGTGACCCATGATGGCATGGACCCCATCCCCATGGGGTCATGACAAGACATGACATCCTTAACAGTCCAAAATGGGGGCAAGGGGGTTTAATCCCTGCCATAGCCCACCTCCTCCACTGTACACCTATACATCTACACAATTAGCATTTGCAACCCCATGACATTACAACACATGACATATTTTATATATATATATATATATATATATATATATATATATATATATTATTCTAATATGAATTCTATCAATTTTATTATTTAAATCATATTATTTATTAAATATTAAAAAATCATCACTACACTTGAATAGATCACTTTTAATCATATAATTTTTTATTTAAAAATTAAAAATTAAAAATTAAATAGTACCCACTGTCAGATACTATTAAGAACATCCCAATCAAACTCTCTCTCTCTCTCTTTTACCAAGTTAGTGGTGTTATTAAATTTTTAACCCTTAAATTAATAGATCTGTGGTTGAGATGATATTGGACTTCTTAGGTTTAATAGATTGTTGAAAAAATAATAAAATTTAACGGGTGAAAATGATCAAAGGGGTTGATCTAAAGATAGAAAACTTAATAGCACTAATAACTTAGTACTATTAATAATATAGTAACCGAACTCTCTCTCTCTCTCTCTCTATATATATATATATATATATATATATATATATATATATATATATATATATATATATATATATATATATATATATACTATTAATACCATCAAGCCATTAATAATATTAGATTTTTGATCATTGGATGAAAAAATATGCGGTTAGAATGATAGTAAATTTTTAGAATTTAGTAAATAGTTGAAAAAAAAATATGATCTAACGAGTGAAAATAATTTAAAAAATAAATTTAATGACAAAAAATTTGATAGCATCAAATATTTAATACTATCGATAGCATAGTAGACACTTTTTGGGCATGGTAGCAAGCCTACATCATACCTAGAAGAACAAGATTTGATGGGGGACTTGGTAATTTGTCGACACATGTAACTTATTGAAAGGGATTAGTTCCTCAATTATTTAAGCGCGCATGCATGTTGTATTGTTTGTATATTCAATTGATTTATATATATATATATATATAGTTGAATTATCTCAAAATGTATGAACACATAACACTTTATATGTTAATAATTTAGGAAAATAATACTAGATCTAATAATAATTCGTAACATTTTTCGCCGAAAGTCGATCACTAGCTCTTAAAGCTACTCTTCACATGAGCTTCATTATTATTATTATTATTATTATTTTTTTTTTTTTATTTTGTCCCATTCTTGGTACCAGTATCTGCACAAAGGTTGGTTTCGCCGAATAGTAACACTTTAACATGTGCAAAGGTGACAAAAATCTGACCCACCTTAAGGGCCTATATATCTATCAAGAAGAGTGTTGCTCCAAATTTTAACCTAATCCAAACTGAGTTGACTTGAAAAGTCAATAATGCGTACAATTAACGATTTGAAATCTTAAGTTATAACTTTAATTCGCAACCTAAATGACCCGACATATATATGAACAACTGTAAAGCAGCTGAAAAATCGAAAATTCAACTGAACGAAGTGATTGGAGAAATTAAATGATCCGAATCCGGATCGATATCCACATTGCACGCCAAACCCGCCCGTTCGCGACCGCTATCACAGGGGACCCTCTCTCTCTCTCTCTCTCTCTCTCTCTCTCTCTGGTGCTTGTGTAATTTCCTCTGAGCCCAAACAAACCCCACCCACACACCCAAATCATGTTCATTAAAACTTGATTCAGGTGTCAGTGGCCCAACCATAGCTACACCTCCCTCTCTCTCTCTCTCTCTCTCTCTCTCTCTCTCTCTCTCTCTCCAACATGGGTCAAATTTTGACCGTGGTCAAACCCACCTGGAGAATGTGGGGCCCCATGCATGCAGTAGCAGTAACACCCTCTCCACTAAACACAGATCTGATCCCTCAAGTTTCCTTTTACTGCACTGTGGAGGACCACCCACACCATTGGCATGTACCATGCATGATATTTCATGTGCAATTTGGGTCCACTCAGAATAGTTGGATAATGTTGAGCAGGGGCCTGAACTCAAAGATGGTTTGGTTTGGTCAGTTTTGAGCCCTAGATGTAAAGTGGTCTAGATCTTGTGGTAAAAATTTGGCCACAAATAGTATTGACTAAATGTTAAGATGTTTACTGCACAAAATGATGCATGTCTGCTGAATAGTAGAATGCACTTTCAGGGCAAAATTGCACTGCCCGGTCCCCGAACTTGGAGTCGAGTTCCGTTGTTGTGGTCCTCGAATCTCTCGATTTCTTCAATGTTCCGAATCCTAACTCGATTTCAGTCTCCCAACTTTCAATGATGCAAAAGTTACTTCTTGTTCGTATGTCGTTGAAGAATGTGAATTCATCGTTAGTTTAATTTTAAAAACTTAAGCTGAGACTTTTTAATAGGCCTAAAATAACGTGGACTTGAATTAAATAAAAAAAATAATAACTTAGTAGACGAAAGAATTGAAATATGAGATGAGAAAAAAAGCCGATAAATGAAAAGATATACAGATGCACTACGCGGGCATATGTAGAGATATACATATGCACAATGACTCAAAAGTGAAACTCATATAAGAGTATCAAAATGAGACATCGCCAAAAGTTTGGTGGATGGGGGTGTCACCAGGTGCAGGCAATAATTTCTCCATAAAAAGGTGATGTAAATAAACTGTATATAGTTTTATTTTATTGTCTTTTATATTTTATTTACTATTTTTGTTTATTCGTGTTCAACTCGAGAACTGTTTTATATATATATATATATATATATATATATATATATATATATATATATATATATATATATATATATATATATATATATATATATATAATGTCGCTCACAAAGTGAAAGAATTGTTATATCTCCTTATGATCAATTGAATAATTCATACAAGCACAGTTCAAATTAGATAAAATACGAATACGATATCACAGCGAATCACTAAGAACCCATTTGGGACCACGACTCCGAAGGAGACACACTCAGGTGTGGGCACAACAAATCTCACTGAAAGGAACCATTTAGTAGTTTGTTTGAAGAGAAAATTTGAAAAGTGGAAGTAATGTTCCAAATCATCAAATTGTTTTCTAAAAACTATATATATATATATATATATATATAATATAATATAATTTCTAGCAAAGTGCGAAAAAATAAAATTAAAACAAAAAATACTAGTAATAAACAAGTAGTTTGCTTACACTTCTGTGCATGTTTTGCAATTTTTTTTTTTTCTGTTGATAATTCATGATAATTAATTAAGTAAATAGGAAATCAAAGAGCTTTAAATAGTTGGATTAATTTGATCCTTGTCCTTGTTTGGTACACTTTAATGCCTAGCTATCTCATAAGTTATCAATGGGGAAACTTTTCACAATTGTATGATGTGATACGAATCGAAAAATTCACGACCATTATGGTTACGTACGCTTGTAATATTTAAATTTTCATTTTTTTTTTCTCGATTATTCATTCTGTCGTATAATTTAATTTATATTATTCAATTTATATTTGACTTCCAAGTACAGTAAAATCTCCTGTTTGATTTAAAGAAGAGAATATTGTAAGGTGATAGAGTTAATATATGGCTAGAAATTAAGGTACAACACAGAGGGTAACTTAATTTGGTGCACTAACTCATCAGATGTTAAATATAAAATTTAAAAAAATATTATTAATTGGAGTAATTTGTTCTTTTACATGATATCAAGGCACTAGATTGAGGCTTTTTCTTTAGTTCAAGTTTACTGGTCTATGTTAGCTTGAAGTGTTCTAGTATATGATGGGAGTTAATTACTAATTAGAGATAAATTAGGGCATTAATTAACAACTGCGCCAACTTCATAATTAGATGTTCGAAGAATTGCATCAATAGAACATGAAGTGTTTTATCATCAGGATTAATTTCATACGATTCTTTGTAAATATATATATATATATATCGAATAGCAGATGTATTCTTACAAAATTTATTTTTTATATTTATTTTTTCTAAAATTTTAAATTATTTATATATATTTCTACCGTCAATGTCCATAAAAAAAATATAGTTAATTATAAATTAAATATTTAATCTTGGTTAGTGAGTGAGGTAAATTTACTTTTTTATTTTTTTTGATATATATTATACTTTGCTATAGATATATTTTTTAACAATTAAAATTTTTAGAGAGATATATTTATAAGAGCAAAATTGACATTTTATTTATATTCTGTTAAAAAATAAACAGTAAACTACCGGTAACATATAAGAAGGATATATATATATATATATATATATATATATATATATATATATATATATATATATATATATATATATATATATATATATATATATATATATATATATGAACAACTTAAAATTTTTAAAATAATAAATATAAAAAATTAAATTTTATAAAAATATATTTACTATTTAATATATTTATAGAGAATTGTATGAAATTAACTCTTTATCACAAGTTTTCAAACACTGCAGCTCGATCTGCAGACGATTTGGCAATGACTCCAGCTTTTCTGCAATCAATTTGGCTGCAAATTGTATCGTTGCATTTCAGTGACTTGACGTAGCAGTTGACACAACTAAATCCTCCGCGAACATACAAAAGTGGTCCATCAGCGCAGTTGGAGCTGCAACGCAATGCGGTTCCGGAAGGTACGCGCCCCAAGCGTGCCCTAAAATTACCTCATAACTCTTCACATGGATGCACCATGCACGTACTTCTGAAATTATCATCACGGTGATCTCGGCGAAAAAATTTAGCAGTCAAGCGATGACTATTTTGTTGCCATCATCAGTGGCTCGTGTACGTGTCCATGATACACGTGATGATAGTGTAAGAGTGGTCACAGGCGTATATTCTGTACCCGCGCAACATGTGGCATATCATTTAGCTCTTTCATTTATCGCTCGATAGATCTAAGTGACACATAATATGCTAGTGACATAAATGAACATCTTATATATTAATTTCTATGCTATGCTAAAATTTTAAGTGTATTTGTTTATATATATATATATATATATGACTGAGGCCCCGTGACACAGCACATGGGCTATATCTCATAATTCAAAGCTGTGTTGGATCATCACGTACGACTCTTTTAAACTAAAAGGTACGGACATAAGAGAAATCGATTCTTTTGAGATAGTGGAGAGTAAAAATTTCATGTGGGGGTGGGGGAGTAAGTAGTGGTAAAATAGTAAAAATTCAATGAATGAGCATAGTAATTTTATTTTTTTGGCCCCCCACCCATTGTTTCTGTTGTTGTTGTTGTTGTTGTTGTTGTTGTTGTTGTTGAGAGTTTTATGGCAAAATTCGTCAATATTTTACTCCCAAGTAGATAAAAATAAATTTTAGATGATTAAAAGCGTATTTCATTGCAAAATTTATACGAATCTCAAAAAAAAATTACAATACATATAGACTCAAAACTATAAATAAATGTGTAAAAATTGAGAGATAAAAAAAAAATACAAAAAAATAAATTAAGCGACTTATACGTGGTTGGTTCGTGCACCATGAATTATAATCAAATATTGAGAGTTATAAATTAAAGATGATACCTCCTAACGCCCTAAATGGCAATACAGTAATACCTACATAAGAATTTTCAAAAAAAAATCTATAGAGACTGAGAATATCATTATATGAAAGATCAGATTAATTAATCCCAATTAGTCACCAACGAACTCGTGTAACAAGAAAAGAATATGTTTGGTAAGAAATTGTGGGGGTGAGGGTCGTCTAAATCGAAAGATCAATGACGAAGACATCTTTCTGGAATGGTACGAAGAGACAGTGTATCTTAGCGACAAGTTGGTGGACAATTTGGTTGGTAAGCAATAAAATGATTTTACGTAGACTTATATAGAATCCAATTCTCGCCACAAGAATTAAGCATCAGTACATAGTCTATCGCCTTCAATGATAATTTGTGTGTATTTTTTCAAGCTAGGCATTATTACATCACTACATGTCGTAGCTAATATGAATGTAACTACATAATGCAAAAAATATTTTTACCAACTGTACCAGCAATCAAGAATAGTATCTGTGAACGGCGACAAGACCTAGCAAGCTTAACTTAGCCTTTTGTTGGAGTGCTGGGGATGGGACACAGCGCTCTATGAACTCTCCCTGAATGAAACTTTTGTTTCTTTATGTGAAAGAGGGGGTCCATCACTCCATGCATCTTCTTCTCAAATAAAATAAAAAAAGGAAAAGAAAAAAAAAAGAGTCCATATTTATTTCATGACATAAACTTCTCACATATATAGTTATTAAATTCCCCAAAATTATGATCATCCCAACATATATGTACAGGTATTAAATGGCCACAACATGCTACCAATGAATCAATTGCAATCTCATGATCAAACCTTGCAAATTAACCTCAAATGATCATTCTTAATTCTTAATTTAATTGCTCCTGGGTAATATATATAGTATATACACAAGTAGATAAATAGGAATATTATAGAAGTGTATATAGATTCCTAATTTGCCAAAAAAATAATAATTAAAGATTATTCACTCATGCTACATTACTAAACCAATTAATCCAGACATGTGGTCTAGGATGTGGGGGCTAATCACATTGAATTAAAAACCTAATAGGCGCCGAATAATTTAAACAACTAATTTTTCTAAAATTTCAAGTAAACACATATATCAGTGCAGCTAAACACTACAATAAAACTATACTATTGAGATATTTTTAAATATCTCTAAAATCTAAAATAAAATATTACTGAAAAAAATATCGATACTTATTATTAGTGTCGCTATATATGCAATCGCTAAAATGTATAGCGACACATTAGTGTAATGTGTCTCAAAAATATGTCGCTATAATCTAATTTTGGATATAGATAGATTATAAATATGACACCTGCAAAGTATCACAAAAATATATCGCTATAACCTAATTTTATTATAGTGTAATATATATATTTTTGGCAGAATGGAGCTCTTCGTGCTAATCATTTTTGTCCGATTGTAGAAAATCGGAGTCGATAACTAGCTCTGTTATACATGATTTATATATTATGCTATTAAAAGTATTCAGAAATTAACCAAATTTTATATTTTTTCTGACAATATTTGAATACTTATAAAAAGTTCGAGAATAATTCAAATTTAGTAAAATTTTGATAATATTTTTTTTCACTATTTAGAATATTGAGGTCTACACCTTTTATCTTAAATTTAAATTTTTCATAATTATTTTTCATAAAATTTTTACTTTTAGCGGGTATCCAGCCGAATCGATTGTGGATTCAGGTTATACTATCATCGAAAATAAATTATAATTATGATCACGCTTAATAATAATAATAATATTATTATTATTAATATTAATATTAATTACAACCCCCACTATCTAGGAAACAATAAACTAACACTTGACTTTATTATGCATAAGAATACACACTAATTAATAAATCTACTACATATAGGGTTTCTTAATTAATAATTAGCAGTGTTTTCGTGGCTTCGTAACATGCAATATATTTGAATAATTTTATGTTATTATGGATTTAATTAACAGTTCCATGTCGTGGGTGTGGAGAACCAAATAATAGTTTTTTAAAAAATAACTTTTTTATTTTCTTTTATTTATTTATTTATTTATTTATTTGATGGCTATGTTTAATTCCACACCGACAGGGTGCAGCTTCAGATGCTAATGTTTTGTGCTTTGAAATTCGTGAACGTTGTTTTCTTGTGGATTAATTGGGCAAACAAAATGTATTTATTTATTTATTAAATGCCCACAAATGAGACCAAAACTAATAATAATAATAATAATAATAATAATTTAAAATAAATAAAAGTGGCCAATTATTTTTTTATTTTTTTTTCTTTTTCTCAACTCTCTCGTGAAAACGACCCAAACGGCTCTGTTCTCGGTGTATTTATTTCTCTCTCTCTCTCTAAATAAATAAATAAATATTTTTTATTTTTTATTTTTGGGTTTCTCTCTCTCTTCAGAGCCAAAACCATCCCAGTGTACAAAAAGGCATCACGTGGAGCAAATTGTAGTTTTTTTTTTTTTTTTTTTTTTTAAGAGATTTATTTTAATGTTATTATTTTACTTTAATTATTTTACTATAAAAAAAAATTATTAATTTTTATTAGCTATTTAATTACTCAATCGAAAAATATAGTAATAGATGGTAATTTAATGTTGTCTTGTTCATAAAAAAAATAAATTCTTCACCAAAAAAGTAATTTTTTTTATTCGTAAAATAATTTGTATATATTTTATATTGCACTCAAACTTGGCTCCAAATATTAATTTTTTTTCTGAAATGATTAGCTAATTATAAATTTTTTTTAAAAAAACGAAGCAATTACTAATTTTAGCCACAGTAATTGTTGTGGTACATTTTCTATTCTATTTTGAAGATTTCTTTTTAGCCAAAAACTGTACCAAAATTTAATGGCAATAATAACTGACCTTTTAATTAATATATATATATATAGTTTTTTTTTTACTTCTCCAATGTTATCAAAACTTTACATAGATGATTTTACTGTACTAGAAAGATAAAGGTACAATTGTACCTCACCACTCATCAATGTATGAAATCAAAACTGGTAAGAAAATATTCCTTAAAATAAAATAAAATAAAATAGATAATATTTTAAAAAATACACCACCACAGTTGAATTTCTTTTCACCTTTTTAGATAACAAGTAACCAGATAGAACTTGAACTCAAAATTTATTACTCTTTTGTAAGAATTTTAACTTGGCAGAAAGTAATAATTTTGTGTTTTGTAATCAATAACTGTAATGTTGGAAAAGAAGGATAAAAGCATCCCCCCAGGTGATATTGGACAGAAGCATCTCCACTCTGTATTCACAGAGTCTCCCCCTCCCCCCCCCCCCCTCCCCTACTGTATGTGACCAGTACTCAGAGAAAGCCATTAGTCTACAAAAAGTGAACATAGCATACTCACATACATTCATTCCCTCATGTTTTAATTCTCATTATGATATATATATATATATATATATTGTATTGTTTTTTCTATCCCAATTATTAATGTAAAGTAGAGGGTGTTGATTGTGAGCAAGTGATGTTGGTCAAAAGAGAAAAGAGACAAGAGACAAATATAGAAAGAGACCAAGTAGTACAAATCCCCAAGGTTACATATAAATTATAAATATGTGAATATATAAGGATGGATATGGAAAATGTGCACCCCCCATTACAAAGAATACAAAATTGGTGGTTACTGTGAGCCTCAAATATGGTCCACTGCAGCCACCTAGTTTGTAATGGGAATGCTCTTGAGTCTTCATCAGAGTAGCAGCAAAATAATGCCCATAATATCCCCCCCCCCCCCCCCCCCCCACCCCACTCTCCACATGAATAGGGGCATTTTGGGCAAGAACAAACACACACACACACTTAAACAACATCAACTATTAGATGTTCTATAGTAGAATTTACCCTTTTGAGCTTTTCATTTCCTTTTTTTTTTTTTTTTTTTTTGGTTCCTGCTCTTGTTTTTTTGTCCTTTGGAATTTGAGGATTCAAGAGAGAGGGGATCTGTGAGGAGCACCCTTCCTCCTGTTGCCAAGAGAGAACGCCATCTGATGAGGGTAGAAGCCGCCGCTTTTCTTCCTCTTCGGCACTTCGGATGCCTCGTCTTTCCGAGAAGTGCTTCTGCCGCCGCCTCCGTTGCTCGATCCTGAGGAACCGTTGTAGTGGTACGGGTGCTCGAGGATCGAGTTGGGCGTCATCTGGCCGTCGTCCTCGATGAGGTCGGAGCTGTCCATCCTCAAATTCTCAAAGTGGGAGAAGGTGAAGTCCGACTCGTCGAACCGGAACAGGATGCTGGATAGATCCTCGCCTTGTCCCATCACATGATCCACCTGCAATTTGAAGAGAATTTTAGTCCTGAGAGCTAAGCAATCTACTAGTGAAGAGTTCGTGAAAAGCACAAGTAGAGCCAAACAAGCACTAACTACCAACTCAAGATACAATCTAGCTATATATGAAGAGATGTTTGGACTTTGGAGTAAATAATTTACTACTATTTAATTGAGATAAAACTATAAGAAAGTAGAAGTTAATAAGTTTTCAAAAAAGAAAAAAAGAAAAAAGAATTGAGATAAGGGCTGGGTGGGTACCTTGCAGGAGAGGGAGCAGAAGTGGAAAGGCTCTTGGAGGATCCTATCACAAGTGAGGCAGATGTTGCCAGAGCCCTTGAAGGGCCTTGATTGGGGCCTTGGCTTCAGAAAAATTACTTTTGCACTGTTTATAGTGTAAGGCTAAACCACAAAATTATAAACAAATACAAGTTAAAATACAATTTTTTAAATTTCCATAACCATAAAATGCGAGATTTATGTCTTCTTTCTAACTTAATTAGTCATAATTCCATCTTGAAGAATTACTGATCGAATGTTTACCTGGACATAGGCGCAGTCGATTAGTTTCTCGAGATCATCCAATCGAACGACGTCGTTGTACACATATCGTCGCACCTAAGATATTACAAAAACAAAAAATTGTCAATTATTTAGCTAACTATTATTGTTAACTATCATGTGTATGTATGTTTAAGAAACTAAATCAACATGGTAAAAAATCCCAGAAATTAAACGTGTTTGTTTGATTAAAAGTATACAAGCAAACAAAGTACTTAAACAATATATGCCCCTACTTTGTTTAAGTACTTAAACAAATTCTTAATTACCATGTACACAATGTACTTAAACAAAGCTATTTAGTAGACAAAATTCCAACACTGCCCCCCAAAAGTGGAATCTTTGAGCGTTTAAGATGATTAGATAATAATTCGGACTCCTAAAGATGCGAGTCATTGGGTACTTATTATCATACTTTGACCAAGTGATCCTGATCACAGTGTGGACTAAAAGAGAAAGGAAAGGGCAAATATGAGTAAGGAGGCATTTATGCCCCTATGACAACAGTACTATTTGGAAAAATCCAAACATGTCCAGGAGGGCAAAGGAGTAAATTGGTCTGTGTAGGTAGGAGAGTAGGAGAAAGTTTGAAACCTTTATTATTTTGGCCTATAGTGGATAGTAGTATCAAACCATTTTAGATGGCAAAAAATTAGTAACAAAACTCAACAATGAAATTAGAGGTGAAAAATGTTAATGCAGTGTAGTAATTGTTTCCTTTGAGGAAAATAAAATATAAGGCCTATGCTGAGGATGTTTCCAAAAGCAAAGGATAAAAGTTTCCATTGATAGCAAAACAGGTTTGGATAATTCTAAGCATTGATTGCAAATGAACATAAATGGATAATTGACAAAATAAAAGAGTAATGGATGGAGTAAACAAGAAGTGAAACAATTTTTTTTTTTAAAAGAAAAGAACCTCAGAAAAAGCTACAAAATTTTTTGTTTCTGTGATAAAGAAACCACCTAAATTGACATTTCCATCTATAAGTTTAAACTTCCTTTAGAGGATGCTATTACTATCACCACCATTAAAGGTAGGCCTCTTTAGGCCACCTTTTTGTAAAAGATGCACTTCCCCAATGTCCTTTACTATCAAATGTTTAAGAGAGAGAGAAAGAGAGAGAGAGAGAGAGAGAGAGAGAGAGAGAGAGATACATGTTGTTTCAAGAAAAGAGAGATAGAGAGAGAAAGTTGCATGTATGAAGACCAAGAAAAGGGGGGGGGGGGGGGAGGGAGAGGGATGTGTTACACCTATTCCCACCACCACTACAATGACTACATAGTGCAGTAGCTACTGCTATTTCAAGCTTCAAACAGAGACCAAGACCAGTAACAGCTCAACTTTTCCCTCATAGCATTTATATCAATTAAGGCAACACCAAAAAAAGGAAAAGGAAAAATTTAACCAAAAAAATAATGGTAATAACAGCAGAATAAAAATTAGATTATTCCATTAGACTAACAAAACTAATATCTTAATCATGTCCTAATTAGTACAGGATTAGGTGAATAGGCTACCATTAAGTGCATAAGTTCAGTAATTCAATAACAAAAAATGCATACTCAAAGGGGAAATTTAATCATCCATAATAAGAAATTTCAAAGTAAAACCAACATCAGACATGCAGTAAAAAGAGAGAGAGAGAGAGAGAGGGGGGGGAAAAAAAAAACCAAATTGAGTGAGAGGATTAATAAAAATTACTTAAAAATAAATGGAGGAAAAAAAAAAAGAACAAACAGTAGAAACAACCCTTTTAATCAAGATGAATTCTAAGAAAAACCCACATAAGAAAAGAGGGGGTTTTTTTTTCAAAAAAAAAAAGAGTAAAAAATAACCAAGTACAAAAGGCAGGGTTTTTTTTCTTTGTGCTTTAAAAATCCTGCACAATTTTTTCTCTAAAAACCAAGTTGAATTCAAAGCAAAACCCACATCATAAATGAAACCATATTGTTGCTTTGTGTTTCTTACTGTAAAACACACATTTTTTCCTTTTAGGAGACCCCAAAAAATAAAAAATAAAAAATAAAAAATAAAAAAGAGGAGAAAAGTAAAACCCACGACATAAATGAAGCTAAAAGCAAGCGGAGATTAAAAAAAAAAAAAAAAAAAAAAAAAAAAAAAAAAAAAAAAAAAAGTGTTATTAAAAAAAAAAACACACACACAGACACACAGACAGATACACACAAAAACAGAATTAACAGAGATTATGATGATAATTAAGATTGAGAAATGAAGAGTAGTAAGTACTAAATAATGAATGAATAAATTAAGAGAGATGGAATTGGGGGATTTGGGGGGACCTGACCTGGAGGAGAGGGTGGGAAGGATGGGAGGGGGCGCAGTGGGGGCAGATGCTGGTGCAGCAGCCGAGGCAGAAGATGTTCTTCTCGTTCTTCTTCCGGCTCTCATGGGCCCCGCAACCAACGAAGAAGCTCTCCTCCACCAATCCCCCCACCCACCCCGGCGCCCTCTCCATCATCCACAATCCCCTTTTCCCCCTCCCCAATCCCCAATTCCCCCCTCCCACCCCCTCCCCACCCCCCCCCCCACCCCCGCCCCCAACCCCAATCAAAAACCCTAATTAAACCCCTCCTCCTCCTCCTCCTCCTCCTCTCCACCAATTCAATTCTCTCTTCGAGGTTCCCCAACACGGCCTATTCGAAATGGGGCATTTGTTGCAGGGCGCAGTACTGCGATTGTTCAGGGTTTAGGGTTTGGAGGTGGAGGAGGAGGAGGAGGAGGAGGAAGAAGAAGAGCAGTAGCAGCAGTAGGGGTGAGAGGAAGAGTGGTAACGAACCTGATTGGGTGGTATTTATAGAGAGAGAGAGAGAGGGAGAGGACAAAGTGGAGGAAAAGGAGAAAAATAACAATAACAACAATAAGAATAATAATAATAATAATAATTCTTATAATAATAATAATAATAATAAGGAATTTAATGAGAGGAATGGGTCGAATTGTTTAAGGGAGAGAATAGATATTATTGGCTGAATAAAACTTTTATTGGAATAGTCTAGAAAATTGAAAACTGTCTCGTCTACCGCCGACCATTTTGAACTGAATAATCTCAAAATTGAAAATAATTTATTCTTTTAAAAAAAATATTGTGTTTATAAAAATTTTATTTTAAAATATTTTTTTTTGTAAACAATTAATTAAAATATAATTAATTTAATTTTTTTTTATACGGTTGACTCAATAAATAAATTCGTACTTATTAATAAAATTATAAATTTTATAATTTTTTAATTATCGATTTGAAAATACTATATAGAGAGAGAGAGAGTCATAAAATTTTTAAAAATAAAATTTTAATTTATTTTCTGTCAAATTAAACAGTAAAAATTAAATAATTTTTAAAATTTAAAAATAAAATTTTTGAATTCAAAATTAAAAATAATAATTTTGATTTAAATAATTTAAAATATTTTCTATTAAAATTTAAAAATATTTAAATTTTTCTACACACGTTAAACTACAGACTAATTATAACCACCATTAAAAATTAATAATTTAAAAATAATTTAATCACAGCTATAAAATTTTCTCAATATTTACTGGGGAGTCTAATCAACTTCTTTTTTTCTTTTTTCTTTTTTTTTTTTTTCTTTGTTAACTTTTTTTTTGGACTTTAGTGGAATTTGGACTCACCCTTGTTGAAGCTGTAAATAGCAAAAATGCCATTTTGCGAGGCGGTGCCTTTCCATGTATTCTTTTGTCTTTTTCTTTTCTTTTTTTTTTTCTTTCAAGTGCTATATAGAACAATAAATGCAATTATTATGGATCAAGCAAAATTAAAAAGTATATAATTAACAAATAATTAACTAAAGTATCATATCATATATATATATAATAATAAAACAGTTAAATAACTGTGTTTATGGTTAAATGTCATTGGCCTACAAATTTGTTGGATTCACTGATGATTAGTCCACACAAGAGATTGGATTTCATTTCAAGTGTTATGATGATGTGTCCACATTAGGGTTTTGTCAAATGATTCTTGGTATAATGCTAAGAAACATCTAAGCGAATAATAAGGAAATAAGATTGGCCATTTTTGGGAAAAAAAAAAAAAAATTTGAGAAAAAGAGACCAAAAAAGGACAATTAAATAATTGCATATTATGATGGCCAAGATGAAGGAAATGTGGTGGTGATCAATAGGAGTAATGGGCCACATGCCTTTTACAAAGGCGCACGGCTCGCCGTTTCTCCTTATTCTGCTGCTTCTGCTTTCAGCTGCAGTCGTCTGTGTCGGAGAACTACGTAATCGTTAAACTAAGCTTAAGATTAAGATTAAGATTAAGATCAAGCGGAATTTGAAAGTGTATGAGTAGAAAATAAAGACAGATCTTAGAGGATGCAGTGTTCTTATGTCAATTTCAAGTTCACTATGTTTTGCCATAGAATTAGGACAAATCAATGGGCTGGAGCGGGCCGGGCTGGCCCATCTAGGCTTCGGGATTGGCCGACCGACTCGAGGGCCCATACATTTTCATCACAAAATTCTAAATACGTGACGGCGAAAAGCCCAAATCAACAACAGGACGACGAGGTACAGAGGGAGAGAGAACTACAGAATAGCACACATCACACATCACACATCACATCACACATCGTGCTTCTGCATTCAGCAACAGTTATCTACTACAACAGTAATAATACTAAACGAGATTCCCAGGTGCAAAAAGCGCCTTCAAAAATCGCGTGTTGAGACAGCACTTCATCCAACAGTAGACGACCCTTTGACAATATATAAACTTTAAAATATCATGAATGCAACTTTATAGTGAAGCAATTCTCATAGAATATGTGCTATTCAAAGCAGGAAAAAGTTTGTATTTCACCAAACTCTTGGACCCTCATAAACTATCATGAATGCCAGAAAAGCCAAACAAAGGTTTGCATGCTGTACATGCAAACCCTAACAAATTGCTGTTCCTTTTTTTGGGTCCTCAAAACCTGTACCTTACATTTGGGTCCCAATCCTTAAAACTTATGGTTCTACAGTTTTATCAAAGTTCGGGTCTCACATAGCAATTCTCATAGAATATTAGAGATATTTTTCAAAGTTCTGATTTTAATATTCAAATTTTCAATTTATTTAATTTAATTTTACAATTTAAATATATTATTTATCTTTTTAAATTTTAAATAAAGTTAAGAGATTGAATAGCAAAATTAAAAATTTTAAAAATTAGTAAAATTTTTGAAAATATACAAATCTGGGTCTCACTTGAGACCCATGACCCCCCAATCAAAGGAAATGTGCCCAGTTTTGCATGTGAACTCCACGTGACACAAAGCTGTGGGGAGAAACACATCAGAGTGGGGGATGTGACGCGTGGTGGATTCTGCACCGTCCAATCAAAGCAAAACAACACCAACATCATCAGCAGCCGTACAAAAGCAGATGTGCGGTGAGGAGGCCTCCACGTGGCATGCCTCGCTATGATTGGTGGACCAGTGGGGCAGGTTTAGACCAAGGCACGAGACTCCGTACCCGATAACAGTGCCTGTGTTTCTTTCCACCACTCACTATCCAAACTAAATACAAGCACATAAAAAGTGGCCTAAAACTCTAAAAATAGTATAGATATATATTAATCACATAATAAAAGATAATTTTTATTATTTTATCTAATGAATCACATTAAGAGACCTAACAAAAGCAATAAATTAAAAAATCTCTATCATAAGTTGCAAAAAAACACAACAGACACTAGTACCGTGCTATTCACCGAATCGACAAAATTGTTCGAACACAAATGATTATTATTACGGAGAAAAAAATCAAGCATATAGTAGAAGTTGCACTAGATAAGTCATCTTTTGCTCTGCATTAGATCCACAAATATATCAATTTTACAGGACTCTTTTGTTTCTAGCTATGCCTATTTCTATACAGTGACTTGCTCTTTGGCTGCATGTGCTTAAATATATACTAAGTTAGTTAAAATTCAACTACTCACATAGAGAGAATGAGTACATATCTATAAGAAATCACTTTAACTGTGGTTGTCATGCATTAACTTAATAAATCATGTATATAAGAATATATTAATAGCCTAAAATCAAACTCCTAAATTACAATAATCACTCCCCCCCTAAAAAAAAAACTACAAAGTTATCACTAGATAATTTGTTCGAATCCAATCATAGTAACTCACACACACACACACACATCAAAACATGTTTTAGTCGTCGCAAACTAGTTCACAATGCATCATCTCCTCGTCACACCGCAGAAAATAATTACACTAGATACTACTATCAGTTATAGTTTGCAAGAAACAAATTATACATCATTAAGTGGTGCTGCAAGAAGATACTTTGATTCCACCCTCCAAACAAATTAACAGTGTAATTTCCTGAATACAGGAAAGTATATTTTTCTCTCCCAGAAGATATTTCCTTGACCACAGGAACCTCTTATTCACAGGGAACCTAACTATTGATATCTTGTTGGTATCTATAGCCAACCGAAAGGACATACACTTCCATATAGAAAGGTAAAAGTTATCACAGAAAACATATACAAAGGATCATGGCTACAGCTATAACGGCTGCGAAAAGGGGCCCTCTTCCTTTGCACTAACTTTGAATGTAGTTGGAGCTTCTGCAATGATCAACTTGACTACAGTTGCTCGAATAAGCATTAAGAGTTTTTCTATTAAAACTCCCCTAACAACATATTAGTGCGGCGAAGCAAAAGCTTCACACACAAATTTTTACTTTTGGAGCTTAGAATTTTATTTCAGTTTGTCCCATACTGAAGAGCTCCAAATTTTTTTTATTGACCAAGCATTTGACTGTTGCTTCTTATAGTAGAGACGTTCTTGATTCCAGGTCACATAGGCACTGAGGGACGATTTGGCCCTGTTGTAGCTTCTGCGGAGATACTATTTAAGCAGAGTTGCAAGAAAAAGCTCATCTTGACTTTTTTATTACGACCGACTCAAGAACTTTCTTTTGCAGTAGAAGTAGAAGTTCTAAATAAGAGCTTATGCTTTTGGAGCTCGAAGCTCATTTCGATATTTCAACATAGCACAAGCACTGGATTTTTCAGTTTGTTAAACACACTACTCAAGTGGCTGCTGCTTAAAGCATAAGCTAGCAACAGGCCACTCAGTGAAATGGGGGCTACACCCCGGTATGTCCATAGTGAAATGGGGGCTACACCCCAGTAAGTCCATAAGAGGGAAAGGAGGGGATCACATGCTGCTCTTCCACCACCCACATCTGCTTCAAGTTGGGGACAGCCCATCAAAGTTCTGAACTTTGGCATTCATCTCACTCTAATAATAACTATAAAAAGACACTATTGTACCTCCCAGGAAGTGATGGGTGCCTCTCTTATTGGTGCTTCTTCCATGGGAAACACACATTGGGTTGCTAATGGTTTGGGGGACAGATTCCTCTACCTTGGTCATTTCTCTTTGAAGTGAGAACATAGATGAGCCAATGTAGCATCTTTGAATGAGAGAAGAAAAAAAAAGGAGCCAATGCAAGCATCTTTCATGATGTGGCTGGATGACATATAACAGGGAGTATAACAACTGTGGAAGTGTATTGTTTGTAGTATTGTAAGACACTTAGAATAAGGCAGTATAAGTAGAACAAAAGAATTCAAAAAACAATAACAAGACAATTGCTGATGAGAGTTACAAAACTAATCATTGTTTGATTGCAATGTTAATGAGTTACTAGTTGGATTTTAGTTACTTCTCTAGCAATCTTGTAAGCTCTAGTAGAACTCCAGAGCAAAATTCCAAAAGCCAAACCAGAGAAAAAACAATTGGGGCTCCACGTTCACGAGTCAACAGTTAGAATGCAGTTCAACCGCAGCAACCATATTAGCCTATAATGTTGCCACCTAAGATTTCTATATGCAGGATGCAGGATCATAAAACAAATAATGACATGTAAATTAACTAGAAAGAAACAAGGAAAATTACCCTATCCTAACGTCACGATATACAAAAATTATCATACATCCCGTATTCATCAATCAATTCCCATTTACACTACTTCATCCTCATTCTACTTTGAAAATACAGCAACCGAGTAAGTAATGGTTTTCGTATTCTAGCTCTTAGCCTCAGCTTGCGTCAAATAAAAGGAGTCAGCATTGAACTTCTAACTCAAACATATTGATCTCGATTGATACGAAAAGAAATGGGCACGTCAAGTAAAACACAACAAACAAACTCTGAGAAACTAGCCATGTTTTCCCCATCGCACGTATCTGTAGCTTTTCTAGAAAAGTTTTTTCAAAAGACGCATTGTATTAGCTTCCTGGGACAGTAATACGACTAATAACCAAAAGCGCGAAAATGTCCAATTCAAACTACTATTGCTTCATCCGCTCATGAGGAATCACCGAAACATTTGGTGAGTTAGTACATCCATTTGAGTAATTCGCAAACGGCGAAATGATTCCAGCTTGCAGTAAAAGTGGCATTTACGTGTCCCCACAACTGGACTAGTAATAGCCATCAACCGAAATTTCGACAAAGTGTTCATCAAGTTGTAAACAACAGGTACTTGATGGACTTTTCAACACCTTTGGATGATTAATATTTTAAATAGTAATCAAAATGAAATTAATAATGATTGAGCTTACAAATTCAAACCAATAGTAGTGTTGAGCTAAAACTAATCAAACACAAAGCAATTAGAGTCATTACACGTACATTTATCTCATTTTACTATTCAAATTAATGATGATCGAGCTTACAAATTCTAACCAGTAGTAGTGCTAAGCTAAAACTAATCAAACACAAAGCAAGTAGAGCGATTATACATGCATTCGCCTCATTTTACCATTCAAATTAGAGATCTCAAGCCATAATTGGGGAAAATCAGAGAGAAAAATTACTAATTACATGAAAATTCCACATAAATACATCCATTAACTCTGAATTTTATGCAGAACAATTATAAGCAGAAATTTTTCCTACAAATTTCGAATTAATTAACAACCATACCTCAATCGGGAGCAAAAATTACCACGGGAGAGAATCGATCTCGCGTTCGAGTTCGAGTTCGAGTGATTAGGGTTTCAAATTTTAGGGATTCGGAGAGAGGAGGCGATCGTTATTGTTACCCGTGTATTTCGAAAAAGTACGCAACCTGGTAAGAAACCGTGTGAAGCTCGGGCGTAATATTAAGAAAAGACGGTGTGTAACTAAGCGATCCGACTCGAGCGATTCGCCGACTCGGTCCGATTCTCTGTGGACTCGACGAGATGGTTTTGAGTAAACTCGCCGAGCCGTAGCCCATTAATGGCGAAGTGGGTCGGGTCGCAATTAACTGAGCCGGCCCAATAACGGCCTTTTGATCTGATTGGGCCCGATATGTGAAATTTTACATATAGTCCCTATACAATCCCAATATTGTGCAACTTATGAACTTGTGTCTCACTCAACAAAAATTGTTACAATTCGAACATTTATCCTACCACTTTTATTTAGTATAAATTGACTCAATTTTTTGCAATTTACTACAAAATGTTAAACTCTTTTTTTTAATGGTCAGAGACTAAAGTTTAATATATGTAAAATTTTACGCATGCTTGCGCAGAACATAACGGGCCGGATGCCTAAACCCTTATTGGGCCTACAAATAGAAGTTATAGTAAATTTTTTTTTAAAAAAAAAAAGAAAAGAAAAAGATCCTAACACAATTTTGTTGGGCCGAGGTAATTGAGGCCATAGAGTGATCCTAGCCCAATTTATTCATTCAATCATGCCGTATTATTTATTGACCAAATGGGAGTTCGGAGCTCCGACATCTAATACACTTTTTACAAATATCCACCCGTTAGCTTAAAGCAGTGATTGATAGTGTACCTGTTACTTATAGAGAGAATGTAATTTGATTTTTTAAAATATATATATATATATATATATATATATATATATATATATATATATATATATATATATATATATATATATATATATATATATATAAATATAATTTATCTGAATTATAAATTATTTTAAATTTACTATCCGACATTCCAAAATTTTGATCTTATCATCCAAAATTTTAATTTATTTGATTTAACTCGGTCAATAATTCTTTACTTCAAAATTTAAAATCAAATAAACTTAAAAATGAATAGTAAAATTAAAATTTTAAAATATTAAATTGTCGAATTAAAATGATCTTTTAGTTCAGATAAATTTATTCTTACATAGGAGCCCAATGGGCAATGGTGCAGACTGTCGGCGAGGCCCGACTGCCAACTGTTGAAGTTAGTTCCCCCATCAAATCACCACAAATGAGACAGCAAGCAAGTGCTAGTTATGAAAAGCTCAATGCAACTCACCACTCTAGAGCCACTAAAATCTTATATTTTTTTGCTTTCAAAATTTTTTTTTATTATAGAGTTAATTGCATACAGATTCCTGTAAATATGTCGAATAGTAAATATATTGCTATAAAATTTAACTTTTCATATTTATCACTTCAAAAATTCACCGTTATTCAAATCTACCCCTACCGTCCATATCTGTTAAAAAAGTTGAGTTAACCATAGATTAAATGCTTAACCTTGGTTAGATAAAAAAAATAAATTTACCTTTTTATCCTTTGTATATTATAATTATTTAATATATTATTTAATTAATTAGATAAAATATTAGTTAATTATTTAATTAATTTAATTAATTTAATAAATAATTAGTTAATTACTTAATTAGTTAATAAATAAGCATTACGCGCCGGGGGCGCAGAGGGCGAAGGCGGCGGGGCAGGTGTGGCGCACGGTGGTGGGGTGGATGGGGTTTTTGCTCCAGATCCTGCGGGGGACGCCTGCGGGGGACGCCCTCCTGGGCGCAGGTTCTCTCCTTCGTCGGCCTCCGCCACCCCCTCCTCTCCTCCGCTCCACCCTCCTCCTCCCCCTCCCCCTCCGTCGCTTTTAAGCCGCTCCCCTCCGAGATCCCCACCGACACCCCGCCCGCGAGCCAGCTGCGTGAGGCTCCCGTCCGCGTCCATATCGAAGCGAGGTCGAAGCTAGGAAGGAGATAGGAAGGAGATGATCGTTGAGATTTTTGGAGGGATATATTTGTAAGGGGGCAAAAAAGTCATTTCATATTGAATCTGTTAAAATATAAACAGATTTCAAACGGTACTAAACCAGAGGGATAGATTTGAAGAACTTATGATTTTTGAAGGGATAAATATGAAAAGTTAAATTTTGTAGGGATATAGTTGCTATTCGACATATTTACAGGGACCTGTATGCAATTAACCCTTTATTATATATTCAGATCTGAAAAGGTGTTATATAAATTTCTTTAAGTAACTTCTCTCTTGTCGGATCGTTGACACTAATTATTAATTCTAAAAACTCGAGCGGTTAGAAATACGTAACTGATTCACTTAAAGCGTACAGACACAGCCCACACGAGTCTCGATCGGACTCAATCCACTTGAACGTCAGGTCTATTGTTCGACCTCTTGCTGTCAGGTTTATTATGGACCGCAGCCCTACTCAGTTTATTAGGCACATCCAACTCAACTTATTAGTCTTCTGGGTCTATTGTCACGGGGCAGAAAATTATATCTATTTTAACCAATAAATAAATAACTAGTAATTTCAATCGAACTCGTGACACTGACTCTAATACCACTTGTCGGATCGTTGACGCTAACCATTAATCCTAAAAGGCAAATTTTAGGACAGCAAATTATAACTTTTGCTTTTCGTCTCTGATGGTAGTAACTACTGCCGAAAAGCAAAATAAAATGTACTGATTAAATCTGTAAAAATAAAATCGTTAACTGATTCAAATAAAGCAAATTAAAAAAATTAAATATATGTAGATAGAACATCTACATCATTAAAGAATCGCTTCTGCACAAAGCTATACCCACCAAACAGATGCATGTGAACTGCTTTGGTAATATGGCTCTGACACAAAAACAGTTCAATTGGTGTGTAAAAATCAAGTTGTTGAGAAAAATACTTCACCAACAACACTAAACAAATTCCCAACCAAAAAAAGGAACAGGTGCTTCTTTAGCTTCGCTTCAAAGCTGGGATTTTCCTACTTTAAAAAGCAGTAGGAAATCTAATGTTTTGCCACATAAATTCAAAAGTGATAGTGTTGTTGTTGCCACTAAAAATAATATAAAAGATGACTAAAATATCGAGTGTTTATAAAAAAAAAGATAATTATCTGTGTACCTCTAAAATCTGAAGAAATATCTGATTTATCCTTCTTATTTTTTTTTTTTTAATATACCCTTCATACGTTCCACCGTTATTAAAAATATTCCTACTGTTTTTTTTTGTTAAGTTAACTAGGATTAAACTAGAGTTAAATAATAATCGGAGTTGAAAACTATCATATATACCTATTTTGTCCTTATCTACCAAAACAATTAAAAATTTTAAGGGTACATAAGAAAAATTGATTATCGTAGAAGAATATATTTGAAAAGGCAAAATAGTAATTTCACACAGATAATGACAGCTACAAACGGTACACTAACAGAATTTAACTTCAGGGATATTTTAGAAAGAAGTTGGAACGTAAGAATGGTAGTTTTAATATTAGCCTTCTAAGAGGAGTAAATCTAAAAATAGAAAAAATTTTAGGGGTATATAAAAAATTGCCCCTAAAAAAAATTATGTCACGCACAAAAAAAAAAAAAAAATAATTATTATTATGATTAGAAAATATGTAATTAATGTTCGAACAAGTTATAGGTAACTGCGAAATAGTATAAAAAGGTAAATTACTGATTAATGTAATCAGAGATATATATATATATATATATATATATATATATATATATATATATATATATATATATATATATATATATATATATATATATATATATATATATGAGGCTGAATAATAGTAATAAATAAAGATGAATCAAAAGAAAAATTTAAATTATCTTTTACAATTTGTATGTATACATTAAAAATAAAAAATTTTAATTTTTAACATGATGAGTGTGGCTAGATAGATTTGGGTGGGTCCCTCAAGTGTTCATCAAACGTGTCCACGTGGCAATATGTGGTGCTATTTTATTTATTATTTATATATACATAATAATAATAACTAGTGTAGTTAACCGTGCGATGCGACGGGTAAATATTATTAAAAAAATATTTTTATATTTTTTATTATTATAATATAAATACAGAAGTAAAAGATTATATAAAATAATTTAAAACACTGTTTTAAAACATCTTTTTCAATATATATAAAAAAATTATTTTCAATCCTAACATAAGAACCTATAGCACCAATCAGAGTAAAAGATTAATCTATTCGGGATTAAAATTTAAGGCATATGTGGGAATGTAATAAAATTTAGAAAGAGAGGGAGAGAGAGAGAGAGCTCACGTTTATGAGTTACGGCAGTGTAGAGTTTCGATGAGATCGAGAGTAAAAAATTTTAACCTTGGAGGAGGAGAAGGAGGATGAGGGCAAGAAGGCTTGGAGGTTCTTCACGGCGGGAAGGACGAAGTAAGAATCGAGGGTGGAGGGGTCGAGGAAGAGGGCTTTGTTGCCGACGGAGATGGCGAAGAGGGAGGTGGTGGCGTAGAGAGAGAGAGAGAAAGAGAGAGAGAGAGAGGAGAAGAACTCAAAAATAGGGAGAGTGAGAGAGGAGAGAATGATGTTGGTCATAGTATAAGAGTTTTTGTGGTTGGATGTGAATCGTGTAGAATTTGATTTTAGGTGTATAAGTAATTCATTAGGTTTGGAGTTCACAATTAATTCATTGGGGGGGTGGGAATGGAAAGAGCCCACAATTAATTTATTGGGAGTTTGGGAATAAAAAGAGTCTACAATTAATTTATTAGGAGTTTGGAATAAGAAAAGTTAGAAAATTCTCAATTGTATAGATGAAGGAAATGGTTACACGTGGCAAAAAAATAAGAGAAATCATATATAGGTATAGATACTCTATACAACACAATCACCCTCTCTCTCTCTCTCTCTCTCTCTCTCTCTCTCGCGTTCTCTTTGATTCGCACTTTGTCCCCAAACTCCCTCCTTTCATTGTTCACGGCGAGGGCGATCGAGGGAGAGGGAGAGGGAGAGGGAGAGGGGGAGATGAAGGAGATCGTGATCGGATCGGACGCGGGGGCGCGGAGAGGGGGGACGCCGCCGAGGCCGCCGCCGCAGGCGCTGCTGGAGAGGCTCAAGGACTATGGGCAAGAGGACGCGTTCGCCCTCTGGGATGAGCTGAACCCCGATGAGCGCGACCTCCTCGTCAAGGACATTGAGGTGGTTGCCCTAATCCCATCCTCCCCCGTTTTTTTTTTTTGGGTTTTCCCTTACCCTGAATCGATTTGCTCGAGTTGGATCCGTTGAGATTTGGTGGAGATTCGGGGGGTTTTTTACCGGGAGTTTTATGGTGGATTTGATCGATTTTGAGCTAAAAGGGCGAACCTTTTTGATCTGGTTGCTTTGTTTTGGCTAATTGGGGGAATGGGGTCGAATTGATTTGAAGAAATGGATCTATTTTTTGGTGGTTTATGCTGAATTTGGTTAGATGCGAGTGCGAGGATTTCTCTCGGGGAGTTTTCTGTTAGATTTGATCGATCTTGAGCTAAAAGAGCGATCTTTTTGATCTGATTCATTTCTTATGGCTAATTGGGGGAGTCATTTTTCTGGTGATTTTTACTAGTTTTAATTGGATGGGACTGTGAAAATGCGTTCCTTTTGATCTAGTTGCTTCTTAATTCTTATAATAATTGTTTTACAATGACTAATGTGTCCTACCATTTGTCACATTATGGTATTAGAAATTTAATGCTATCTCCACTTGATTTGGATCTGCAAAGATCAGATCTTCATTAGCAAGTTTGATCATACTCTCCAATTTTTTCTGCAATTTAATTGAGTTGGAAATGGAAAAGTATTGGTTGGATCAATGAAGCCATTGTAGATAGAATCCATAGCATTTTTCATCCTTGATTCTCCTAGCAATTTTCCCTGCTCCCTTTTCCTCTCCCACTTAATTCTACTTTTGAATTTTGCATGTTCTTTCACTTGCTGATTTGTAATACAAAAATGTTTGATACATTTACCTTTGAAATGATAATCTTTTATAACGCAAAATGTGTAATACTTGTCGCATTGTACGTCAGAATCTGGATCTTCCTAGGATCGATCGGACTATCAGATGTTCACTTGGATCACAAGGCGAGTTGCTTCCTTTTCTCGCATATTGTACTTTTAACTAAAATCCACTATCTTCTCATATGGATGATATGGCTCCTGTGTTTTTTCCTTTCTTTTTGATTTGTGGTTTATATAGGCCTTCCATTGCCCGCGGTTGAGCCTGTTCCAGAGTCGAGCGTGTCAACTGCCGAGCAAAGAACTTCTGAAGAAAGAGAGCGGTGGTGGAAGAGAGGACTGAAGGCCATCTCAGAGGGGAAATTGGCCGTTGTACTTTTGTCTGGCGGCCAGGTATTCTGATTGATATCATCTCACTAATGTTTAGTAGCTGCAGTTTGTACAGACATGTCTTTTTCTGGGACTCTTCTCTTGATTTAACTTATCCATTTATATAAATAATTCTCTTAGAACCAATGTGTAAATAGTGATCTTATGCTTTAAATTGTGTTTTTGCGCAGGGCACTCGGCTTGGAAGTTCAGATCCGAAGGGATGTTTCAGTAAGTAGATCTGTCCTGAGCAAAAATCAAATGTACAGATCAAATTGAGGGATATACCTTAGATCTAAATTGAAATCTCTATTGTATGATATTGTGTCAAGAAAAATTATCAAGAGAGCATATTCAAATGTACAGATCAAAATAGCTACCGCATCTGAGAATATCGTACTAAGAAAATCACTTATATGTCAATTTATAGCCGATCTGAATACTAACGCATATTCAATTTGTGCCTTGTTTTAGACATTGGACTCCCATCCGGAAAGTCACTTTTTCAACTGCAGGCTGAGCGTATTTTGTGTGTTCAGAAGCTTGCGGCTCAGCCCACTGATGGTTACTTCATAACCCAGAAACTTGTACACCACTTGTTTTTTTACCCCCTTTTGGTAGCTTAATGTGTGTGTTACTCACAGGCTCTGCTGGAATAGTTCCCATTCATTGGTACATAATGACTAGCCCGTTTACGGATGAGCCCACCCGCAAGTTCTTTGAAAGCCATAAGTATTTTGGCTTAGAACCTGACCAGGTAAAAAGAAAAGAAAAAGTTGATCAACATTCAAGTTTTATGACTAAGCATTGCCTTTGGCTTACCCTCGTTCGTCGCAGGTGACCTTTTTCCAGCAAGGCACTCTTCCCTGTGTTTCTACTGATGGTCGATTTATCATGGAGACTCCCTACAAGGTATTGGTGCTTTTTTTTTCTTTTTTTTTTTTTTTTTTTATGTTTACATTTTTATTTACCTTTTATAAAGAAATCTCATAACATGATATTATTTTTCCTATCAAGTGTTGTTTTTATTTGTGTATAGCGGGTCACAAAATTTATAGATGCGCCGACCACATTTTTCGCTAATCCAAACACATTTTCTCAAAGCAGGTAGCTAAGGCTCCTGATGGAAATGGAGGGGTATATTCTGGTATGCCTATTAAATACAAATATGTTCGTTGACAAGTTATGGATTGCTCTATCATATTAAGTATTGTCGTATTTTCCTTTTTATTCATTTTCAGCTTTAAAATCTTCAAAACTGTTGGAAGATATGGCCATGAGGGGTGTGAAATATGTGGACTGTTATGGAGTTGATAATGCACTTGTAAGAAATTCCCCAACCGTGAAAATCTCACTTCAGCTGTTTCCCTTTTTTTTACTGATTAACTTCCAGAGGGCAGGTCCGTGTTGCAGATCCGACATTTTTGGGGTATTTTATCGATAAAGGTGTAGCTGCCGCGGCGAAAGTTGTAAGGAAGGTAAACTATTTTCTGTATATTTCATTTTGGAGACCATTTTTTACATGAACTTTACTTTTCTAACAGGGATGCAATTAGATTTTGATATACTTTTTTACTTTGGGTACCCATTTCTTGCTTATTTTACTTAATAAGGCGGCTAAACTTGGCAAGTTTATTTCCAGTACTCCGTTAAGGGGGAAACAAAAACTTTCTGGGTTTTCTGTGCCGCTTCTTTTTATCCACTTGGCTATATCATCCATCTGCGAATATGTACTATTCTACTGTTATCGACATTTTGGGTACTGTATTCGTTATTTTTTTTCTTTCAAGAAAAGCATACCTAATTTATTACTTGGTTCACGAAAAAATGGTTACTAAACCAGGCGTATCCGCAAGAGAAAGTCGGGGTGTTTGTCCAACGCGGCAGAGGTGGGCCGCTCACTGTGATTGAATATAGCGAAATGGACCAATCGATGACTTCTGAGATCAATCAGATAACCGGCCGCCTTCGCTTTTGCTGGAGTAATGTAAATATTTTCATATTCTCATTCCATTTATTTACTGAAATTTGTTTTTCCGATTTCCAGTGTTCATCTCTTTATATTGAATCACTTATATCTTTGTCATGTTTCCCTCTAAAGTGCTTATTTCTCTCATTCGTTACATGCATCTATATTTATTCATGTCTCGAACATTTATTGTAGGTATGCTTACATATGTTTACTCTGGATTTCATGAATCAAGTAGCCAACGGCCTCGAAAAGGACAGCGTGTTAGTTTCTAGTCATTCCGTTGTGTTTACAATTGAAATTCAACTTTCGTACACTTTCAAATTTGGTACCATCTAGTAATTGTCGTCCACGCTTATTGTTTTCATTACGTATGCCGCGCATGCTGGTGTTATAAATATGTTCGATCACTATATTCTCATACTCTTGTTATTTATCCGACGCTCGATGACAGATACCACCTAGCAGAGAAGAAGATTCCTTCAATCCATGGATATACCGCCGGCTTAAAGCTCGAGCAGTTTATATTCGATGCGTTCGCTTACTCTCCATCGACAGCACTTTTTGAGGTACCTGCGACATTTACCCTCATGTAAACTACTTGGGTCATGAGCATTTCACTCATTTTTCATCGAGGGTGAAACTCAAAAGCCAATTTATCCATTCATTCACCAAGATTTCGGGATTTTATTGAATGTAATTTGAAAAAAAAAAATACCAGGTATTGAGGGAGGAGGAATTCGCGCCGGTCAAGAATGCTAATGGCGCCACTTACGACACCCCCGACAGCGCTCGGTTGATGCTTCTACGTCTCCACAGTCGCTGGGTAGTTGCCGCAGGTGGCTTCATTACTCATTCAGTGCCACTATATTTAACAGGTAGAATATAAATTTGCTTTTAACTAAGTCATAACTAAGTTGCAGTATCTGATGTAAATATTTCACTTGCAGGTGTAGAAATTTCTCCTCTTTGCTCGTATGCGGGAGAAAACCTCGAAGCCATATGCCGTGGGAGGACGTTTCATGCGCCGAGCGAAATTACATTCTAGGGTTTAGAGATTGCACAAGGAAGAGTTTCAATTTAACCATGCTCTATATTATTCTGTAAGAAATAGTTTTGAGTGCTATTAGGTTTTATATTATGCGGTTTGGTTCTCTATCGCCTTTTGAGTTGAGTTTGTTGAGTAATTGTAAACTATGTGGAACCAAATTTTAGTTATGTTGGTTTCAGTGTGCAATACTTATTTTAAAGGGAATAAACATCGAGAATTGGATGTGTAATTTGTAAATCTCTTTTCTCAATTGCTGCAATTTGTGTTTCAGAAGAAAAGGAAAGGAAGAACTGGAAATTTAGAGTTGGTTTCATGCAACAAATTTGACAATAGTCCAACTAAAGCTTATGCTGCTTCTATTTAAGCCAATCTAAAGCACAAAGCAATGAATGAAATTGTATAATGTGCAAAACAAGCTTTCCATAAAATTAAAACTGTACCACTTCAGTTTGAATGAAATTGTATACTGTGCAAAGAACACAAATTCCTTCTGACAAAACATGCAGCAGGAACTTCAACAGCTTACAAGAAATGAAAGAAGGAAAGGAAAGCAAGATGGTCTTCTTCGCACGCCGAAACCTGCCATCTTGCGAGTGTCACAATCACACGTGCTAAAATCGAACGGGCATTCATCGTCCCGATTGGAAATACGGCGAAGCTCCGAGAAATGGCTCCAATGAAGCGAGATTATGCCTTAAGAACATGTATACGGACTCCGTGGTCGTTGCTGCTACTCGAACCACCAAGCCAACTGCCTGTTAAGTTACAAATCGCAAAAGTAAGACTATGAAATATGCTTCTGTAAGGTGTCAGGAGTCATGAGGGGTTGAGATTTATCGGACCTCGTCAGGTCAAATAATCCCCATTTGAGAAGTTGAGATTGGACTTTAAAAATCCTACAGTATCTCGGACTTACCCCTATACTCACTGTGATCCTCTCCTAACATAACCATGCAATCTAATCCTGGGTGCCAAAAAGAGCCCTAATATGGATGTGTAAGACCCTTACAAATAGGAACATACCTGAGGCCCAAAAGAACTGCAAGAGGCGATAAAAGGTGGCGGTATTTGGCAATGTTTGGATTCCGATCTCGCGTAGCGGCCTGCAGTGGAGGTAGGAAGTCGGAATTGTCCGGACATCATCTTCTTCACTTCATCTTGTATTTGATTCTGAGTATGCTTTAGCCTTGGACTACAAAATTTAGTTTGTAAATTTTTAAACCCACCGCAGTGAAACATCTTCTCAATTTGCTTAATTCAATAAGACTGCGTTTGGTTCAGGCATAAGCTAGAACCGCTTATTTCAGAAATAGATATAAATTCAAGAACAAACAGAAATAAAATTAATTTTATATTTGGATGAAAATTAGATTATTCCTAAAAATAAGAAAAATAGTGTTTGAATAGTTAGATTGAAATAATAAGAATATGAGTAATTATAATTTTAAAATAATAATATTTTATATAATTAATTAATATAAAAATATTAATTAAATAATAATTTAATTTATTTAATTAACTATGGCTAAATAATTCTAAATATTAATTGATAAAATAATTAACAATAATAAATATTATTAATAAATAATTTAATAAATTAATTAGTTAATTATCTAATAGTTAAATAATTAGTTAATAAAATAATTAGATTAGTCAAAATATTAAATTAATTAAAGAATTAACATAATAATTAAAATTATATTTATTTTAATTAAGCTTATTCTCAAGTGAGAATAAACTTGTTCTAGAAAAAAAAACTAGAACAGTAGTTCCAGTCTTATACCAGCTTTATTCCAAAAAGACGAGAACTATTGTTCTCATCCAAATCAAACGCGTTTGGAGAACAAGGCTGAAACAAGACCTTACTCCAGGTCTTGTTCCCAAAACAAACACTCCTTAGGGAGAATTACCTTAAATGGTTGTTTAAAGATTTGAGTTGTATAAGAAATATCTGATGTCGAAATTATTTATTATTTTTTGACTTAAAATGTCATTAAAAGTTTGAATGTTGCTGGAGCTATCATGATATCTCCTTGTGATTTTGCTTCCTTTTTTTTTAAAAAAAAAATTCGTCTTCAAATATATTTTTCATATACCTTCACAACAGATAGGTTAAAATTGAATCATAAGAGAAGAACTTACCCCAGGATTACGACCATCGCAATTACATGGTATTGCTGCATCCTTTCTGCGATACTTATACTCGATTTTTGTTCTAGAACAACCTGTTAAATGTAAAAATCAATTCGCATTACAAAGCTGAAAGGAAAAAGAACCGCAAATATAGTGTTCTTCCTTTTCTTTTCTTTTTTTCCTTTTATTCTCTAGTGAATAAAATTGTGATGGTTGGCCTTCTTCGAAATTACAAAATAGTAAATTAAATACAAATAATCAGAGATAAAAAAATCAACAGTATAAACACAACACAAGGGGAAGCACTACCGAGTCGAGAAAAAGTGGTTGTTCTTCTTCTAAGAAAATGTGATTGGTACTTCTGTAGTGCTCGAAGTCCCATTTTTCTCCGCTTTCGTGACGCCCACTGGTAATCCAATCAACAACAACCAAATTTGAGTCCGAAAAGAGTCTGAACACTTGCTTCTGGGAGTACCGAGCAGTCGAGAAGCAGGTCACGGGGTCTGGAATAACTGCAAGAAGCGCATCCTTTCCAATTCTAGCCTACTGCGCAGAACGAGTATATTGGTGTGTCTCAGAATCTACCGTGAGGAATCGGTAACCTTTTTTGAGTTAATTATCAATAAATCAATTGATCTATTTCTTTATTACCAACTCTTTTCGATTTTCATAACACTAACAAGAATGATATAACTTGCAGGTTCAGCTATTATATGATCTAACATGAACAAGAATGGTATTGAAGTCAACATGTTTAAGAGTAACTTTACCTCCAAGATCTGCTCGGAGCACTTTGAATCCACAGACTTATACACCTGTTATTGCAAATGATATCGAAGTTCAAAAAATCACTCGTATTAGATTTTTCGCAACTAACGCAATCGGATTACTATTAAGTGGAGAATCATAAGCAAAAGCTTCGCTGATCTCAACCCACTACGAATGAAATAAAGAAACAAGGCAAGAGTACTAAAGGGTGAAACCTTTGTTGAAGCTTGAGTTGTCATTGCCGCCGTGCACCCGTCGCCGACGCTTATCCTACACGAAACTCGATCTCCCTGAAATTCAACATCAAAATTAAATTTTGACAAGGACCAACATACCAACCTTCAAAAGAAAATAAAAAAAAAGGGTCAAAATGTACACGACGAATTAGACTATGACCCATTTTGGATTCGTTTGATTTCGAAATCATATGATAGCTCTTCCATTGTTAAATTGGCGAGTTTCATTCGTTTTAGTGAGAACGAAATCACGCAAACCACATAGCATTATATCTAACACTCTAATCTAGCGAATTAAAAAGCAAACGATACGCCCAAATTTTGCAATAAGAGATCTACAAATTGCCCAAATGAAACGAATTAGGCAGCAAAATCAAAACTTTTAAACAACCAAATTACACAGCGACTCGTCTCAAAACATTAACATGGTATAAATCACTTCCACACACTTTTACACTAAAAAAACCAACACAGGATCCATAAACCCTAAACCCCAAACGCAAAGTTTATAATAAGAGATCCACAAATTTCTCAAATCAAGCGAATTAGGTAGCAAAATCGAAACTTCTAAACAAATAACACGGCAAAATCAAAAACTTTTCAAAGGCCCACTACTCATCTCAAAACACTAACAAGGTATAATTCATTTCCACACACTTTTACACTAAAAAAGCAACACAAGATCCATAATCCCTAAACCCCAAACGCAAATTTTATAATAAGAGATCTGCAAATTTCTCAAATCAAGCGAATTAGGTAGCAAAATCGAAACTACTATAACAAGGCAAAATCAAAAACTTTTCAAAGACCCACTACTCATCTCAAAACAATAACACGGTGTAATTCATTTCATTTCCACACATTTTTACACTAAAAAACAACATAAGATCCATAAATTGCACAACAACAACTCAATTAGAAGAGATCGCGACCGAGACGATGCCGCCGCCATAGGAGAGAGTGTAGATCCAAACCGCATCGACATGGACGGAGCCCACCTAAGAGATAGAGAGAGAGTAAACCAATGAAGGGGCAAACGAAGGGGAAGTTGAGGGGGTTTTAGGGTTACCTTTTTGGGGAGGATTAGCTTGAGAGGGTACTTGGCGAAGCAGCGCGTAATGGTCGATTTCCCCCTCACCTTCTCCACGCTCGCCATTCCCGTCGCCTCCTCCATCTCCATCTCCATCTCCATCTCCCTCTCCCTCTCTCTCTCTCTCTCTCTCTCTACACAGCGCAGGGGAGATGAGAAGGGAAACTATTCATCGTCAACAGGGGAGAGAGAAGAGGGGAATTTTGCATACGCATCCCCCGAAATACATCTATTTAGTTTCTAGTCCTTCTTTATTATTATTATTTATTTATTACTTACCTTCCCTTCGGTAGCTAAATTCTGAATGATAATTTTTTATTATTTTGAAAAACAGAAAATATTTTGATTAGAAAAACAATAAATTTATATTTAAATATATTTAAAAATAAAAAAAAATTAAAATAATATCTAAATAATTAATTTATATCAAAATATTTTATATAAAATTAAATTATTATATATTAATTTTAATTAATAATATTATAAATTTTAATGAAAAATAATTTAATATATATAATACTTAATATAAAATAAAATAATTAAATATTAATATATAAATAATATACTAAATTTAATTAATTTATATTATACAATAAAATTTAAATATAAATATATTATTATAAAAATAATATTTATATATCTATTCATTTAATAAAATAAATTATTCTGAGTAGAAATAACTTTAACGTGTTATTCTAAAATAATCGAAAACAACCGATTCTGATCAAAACAGCTTGTTTTATTCTGTTCCTGCGGATTTGGCTACAAATGAAGACACATCTAGAATATTTTTTATACATTCCCTTTTTCAATAACCACTCCAACTTTTAAAATTTCACAACTTAGTCAAAAATTTATCAAATTGAATAGCTGAATCAATTAATTAACGGGTAATGGCTAAATAATCCATAAAATTCAACAAAACTTTTATTTAATTAATTATCTATAAATATTTAATTCAAAAAAAATAATTTTAGTAAATAAAACTACACTAAGAATAAAAGTATCGGGTATAAAAACAAGAAGTTAAGGGAGGGATCCGTTTCAAAAAGGCCCATACCCGAGGGGGTCACCATTCATTTTCACAAAAAAAAAAAAAAAAAAAAAAAAAAAAAGTTTATTTCCCATTTGGGTTCATTGGACCGGGTCTAGTCAATAAATATCATTATCGCCGCTAATCAAGCCCAAACGTGCTTAACGGTCCGTATCGGGGCGGGTCCACCTCTTACCAAACCCTATTAACTAAAGCGGTCCCTATATATATATATATATATATATATATATATATATATATATATATATATATATATATATATATATATATATATTAATAAAATAATATTTAAATATAATAACCTTCGAATCCTCGGATTTGATATAATAAATAAATTAATTAATATTATTTAATAATTAAATATTCGGTCGTCCTTTGACTCTCCATCCACGTCATTCGCTACGTCACCTCTTCGTCCCGTTCTTAGTATCTTGCTCCTGTGGGCTTGCCGAGCCGAGCCGAGCAGACTTTTTTTTTTTTAATAATTAATTTTATATATTTTTTTATAAATATACCGAATATTCTACAAAGTTCTACGTGATTTATGTATATATATATATATATATTTTTTATGATTAGTTTATGAATTATTTTTTAATAAAATATTAATAAAATATTAATTTTATTCTTATAAATATGTACATTTAAAAATCTCATATTTTAAAAAATATATTTATAATTAAATATAATAAAAATAAATTTATCTCGATATATATGAACAAGAGTTGTATGATATTAACTCTTAAAAAAATAAAAAAAACGCTCTAAGAAAATTTTTAAATATTTTATTCACTACACTGTTTGATAATTAGAATCCAATTAACGTTTAGTAAACAACGTATAGTATACGCTATTTGAAACAGATGAGCTCGTAAAATTTGAAAGTAGAAATGACCAGTAATTTTAATACGTATTTTATTTTTACAGTAGCATAAAATTAAGAGTACAATTTTGAAGAAGCAAAAGTGGTAAAGAATTTAATAACTTGTATACAAAGTTTTGAATTTAGAGTATGAGTAAGTTCAGTTTTGAAAAGAATGAATAAAACAAGCAATATAGTTCTATTTTAAATGTCCTAATCACCAAATTAAACAAAGATAGATAAAAATAAATAAATAAAATAAGTACCAGAATATTTCTCGCGCTCTTTACTCCTCTGAAGAAAAAATAATAATAAACAATAAATTTGCTTGCGTGTTCTAAAAATTAAATTCAGAACCTCAAGCTCTGTTTTGGATGCTCTAACCACTGAGATAAAGATAGATTAATAAGATATGCATGAGATAAGATATGTGTGTTTCAAAACAAGCTAGGAAAAGGATATACTCTTAGTAGTACTCTTAAACACCTACATCATGATGATGTGTTAAAAAAAATGGGTCACAACTTTGCAAAAGTACCTTCGAAATGTAGTGATCAATAATAAAGTGACGTGTTTGAGTGCACAAGAAATTAAAGGATTTAATTTAATTAATTTTCTAAGTTTTTTTTTTCTTTTTTCTTTTTTTTTTAGGAAAAAGGGATATGGTGGTGGGGATTCATTAAGCATGTGCTCTATTCATATACACAGTTTTGAGGGGTTACTCTCTCCTTGTCTTTTTCACAAGCTAAGTGATGAGAACGCCCACTAATTTGACTTGACCTTTTTAATTAATTAATTATCTAGTGAGAAAATTACATGTAATGTTCTCTTTATTCCGGCAAAAAGTTGGAGTTAATTATCAACTTAAAATGGTTTTAGGTTTCAAACAAAGTTAATAATAATAGTAAAACTTAAAACGTTAGTTAATTAATCTTGGATCAAATGATAAATATCAAATTTTTTTTTTTTTTTGTGAGAGAGAAAAATAATATGCTATTCATTTTGTTTCGAACACTAAATTCTTTGTCATTTGTCTTTGAGACAATTGATAAAAAAATTTTTTTGCTAAATTTGTTTGATAAATATCAAATATTTAAACTTTTACTTATTATTTGATATCCACTTTGTTTGCCTCGGAATATATACCTAACCTTGTAATTATTTGATCCTAATTTTGCTCCACCTGGAGCTTTTACGTTTCAATCAAAATCTTTGGGAATCTTCAAGCTTTACCTACCCCAGATGTAAATAAAAATACATAATATAATTTATTGATTTGAGTGATCTCAACCTATAAAACTACCTACCATGGAGAAAATATTTAAATATATATAGAGAGAGAGAAAGAGATTTACTAGGACTTGTGTGCTATGCCGTTTTCATTTTCGATCATTAAACTTTTTAATTTACAATTGATTTCGTTAGATTTGATTTAACATATTTAAAATACTTACTAAATAAATTTTATATTTTTTTAAAAAAATTATTTATCTAATGATTGAAATAGTTTAAAGTTAATAATTTTTAATGGCTGATATATGTACTGTTTGCAAGTTTAATAGTTTAGAAATATTTAAATCAAATAAAATTTTGATAAAATTTTTTTATACTATATGCATGCAAGAAGGTCAATATCTCTGATCGAAAATTTTAATGCTATATATATCACAACTTTTTATAAGATTTTTATTTTTGCTCGTTGATTTTAAATCATTTCGATCACTAGTTTAATAATATCAAAAAAGTATAAAATTTATTTTTTAGATATTTCAAATTCGCTAGATCAAATTTAACAGAGTTGATTGTGGATTCGAAAGATTTATCATTAAATACGAGGCCTCCGTGCTCCTAACAACACACAAATTCTTCTCTTTAAAGAAAGAAAAGAGAATGTACAATAGAATGGATCTTAATACAAATTTAATGGTAAAAAAATTACAAACATATTTAGATTTGTACTTTTGAGAATATATATATATATATATATATATATATATATATATATATATATATATATATATATATTAGAGCTTATATATTTTCAAAAGCACAAGTCAAACCATACTTGTAAATTTTTTATCATTGGATTTGTATTGAGATTTGTGCAATTGTAAAGTCAATTAAAGAGAGAGAAAGAGAAAATAAAATTACACAAATTTCAATACAAATCTAATGGTAAAAAATTCACAAGTATAGTTTGACTTGTGCTTTTAAAAGTATATAAGATATATATATATATATATATATATATATATATATATATATATATATATATATATATATATATATAAAATTGAACTTCAATATTTTTAAAAGAAGTTATTAGTACTTATAGATTTTTAGCCTTTGGATGAA
Source organism: Tillandsia leiboldiana (assembly GCA_029204045.2). Classification (NCBI taxonomy): domain Eukaryota; kingdom Viridiplantae; phylum Streptophyta; class Magnoliopsida; order Poales; family Bromeliaceae; genus Tillandsia; species Tillandsia leiboldiana. Next base: position 772,991 of record CM055083.1, read on the forward strand.
GAGATGTGTGGTTGGGATGAAAGTGGACCTCTTGGCTGCGTTTGGTTCGGGTATAAGAAAAATTTGGTTATACCGGGAATAGGTATAAGTTATGGTATTAGCATGAACTAATGTTAATTTATGTTTGGATGGGTATAAAATTTATACCGGGTATAAAGAAAATTATGTTTGGTAAATTAAAGAGGAATAAGAAGGTTAGAGGGGATATAAATTTTTATTGACTATTTTATCCTTTATGATATAATTAAAATTTATAATTTTTTTAAAATTCAAAATTTTGTATATAAAATAGGTATAAATTTATAAATTTAAAAATTTTAAAAATTTGGTGAATTATTTATTAAAAATTAAAATTAAAAATTTAATAATTTGTATAAATTGTAAAAATAATAAAATTTAAATTTTTATAAATTGATAAATTTATTAAAAATTAAAGTTACCAAATTTAAAAGCTATTAAATTTAAAATTTAAAATTTATAAATGTTAAAAATTTTAATTTTAATTATCTCAAAAAATTACAAAAGTAGAAGCAAAAATTTTAATTTTAAAATTATTATACATTTAAAAAAAATTATAAAAAATTTGCATAAATTTAAAAATTTTAAAATTAATAAGTTTTTAAAAAAATATAAAGGAATTATATTTTTAGATTTATTAAAAAATAAGTTATAAATTTTAAATTTTATAAAATTTTAAAAATAAATTTTAAATTTTATAAATTTAAATATCTTATAATTTAAAATTTTTTAATTTAAAAAAAAAAAAAAAAAAAAACAGCAGGTGGAACAACTTCACCTGGGGGTGGGAACAGTTTGTTCCCACCCCCCAAATTTTTTGTTTGGGTATAAGTATTTAGAACTAGGGGGGGTTTCTCCCCCTAGTTCCAGGTACCAAACGGGCCTCTTGAGTTTAAGTGAGAGATTAATGAAATAGAATGATCTAAAAAGTTAGTCAAAATGATAGATCTAACGATAAAAAACTAACAAACACCAATTGCTTGATGCTTGTACAAGTATAATAGCTAGACTATATATATATATATATATATATAGTCCGACTAGAATACTATCAATAACACCAAGCAATTGGTGATACCAAATTTCCAACCCTTGGATGAAAAAATGTGCGATTGAAATTATAATGATCCCTAAAATTTTTACTATTTAGTCAATCACCCACTAAACCTTAGGGGATCACTATCATCCTAAACACGCATATCTTTTAATCAAATACTAAAAAATTGATAGCACCAATAATTTGATGGCATCGATAATATTATAGTCTAATTTTATATATATTATTTTAAGAGGAAAAATATTACAATTATAGATGTAGTAAAAAAAAAGAGGTTAAGCTAATTTGGAGGAATTAGAATGGATGAGAGAATCTTGTGTCCCTGTTTCTCCTAGCTAACTTGAAAATGACATGGCATGTGAATAAACCTAACAAATATTCAGAGACTTAGAACATTGCTGTCAACTTGAGGAGAGAGCATTTCTTGGATGCTTCCTTTTTGACAAGAAGTGCTGTAGCAAGAAGCCAGTTATGTTAATATATGAAAAATTATCTCCTACATGCATGCACCTGATACACCGCCCATCATATTTATAAAATAATAAAAAATATTTAATTTTTAATTTTTAAAATTAAAATCTAATTCATTAGATATTTAGCCATTTTAGATATTGTAGATCGTATTGGTCGAATTTGTTTCTGCATAATAGATATAACTAGTGGTGTATAAATAATTTGGTGCACCGGGTGCAGGCGATAATTTGCTAAAAAACCTTCCTTGCCGCCACAATTGGCATCTATCTCCTTCACATTTGGCACGTGAAAGAAAAATCAAAAGAGAATATGATAAAAATGTTTTTTTTTTTTTTTAAAAAAAAAACAAAAAAAGTTGGCAATTGCTTTATTTTATCATGTTCAGCTCATTTTCTATCAAAATAATTTGTTGTTTTGGTATGTAGCAAATCAAGCAAATAATATTAACATATCAACATTTGAACGTTTAAAATGTGATACAATGTTTAAGATAAATTTTTAGTGCTTTTGAACCAAACTTAATTAATCTGAATCGTAAAAAATAGAGCTTATAATAAATAAATATTTTTTTTTAATATATATATATATATATATATATATATATATATATATATATATATATATATATGTATGTGTATGAATGTGAGTGTGACCAATAATTGTTTGTTGGGTTAATTAAGTTGAGCCAAATTACACCTCCCCAAAACCCAAACAACACACTGGTCAGCAAGTCAACACCACGCCCGAGAGATGACGTCACAGCCCTGACACGCGACGTCATCGAGAATTGTCTCCAACGACCCTTCCTCGTCCCTTCCTTCCAGAAGCCGTCTCCTTTCTCCACGTGGGGGCAACATCCGCCCTCCGTATCCCCACTCAACCATCCAACGGCCAAAAACGATCTTCCGTGAAACTCCATTCTTTTTGACTCCTCTCTACGCCATCTATATATACCACCACTCCAAACCCCTTATTTCCTCCCCCACTCTCCCTGTTCAACACAGGCTTAGCTTAGCTAAATTTATTTTAATCTTATTCCATTTCATGGCCATGAGCGGCGATGCTACGAATTGGGCTCACTTCTACGCTCTCGGCTCTCACCCTTCCTCGGCGTCGCCGATGTTCGGGCACGACCCGGCCGAGTCGACCGTCGTGACCACCGCCGCCGCCTCCTCTTCCACCCCGGCAGCCGGCGCCGGCGCCGGCGCCGGCGGCGGGCCGCAAATGGGCCGGGCCGGAAAGACTGCCCGCAGGCGGTCGCGGGCCTCGCGGCGGGCCCCGACGACGCTTCTCAACACGGACACCGCCAACTTCCGGGCCATGGTGCAGCAGTTCACCGGCATCCCCTCAGGCCCTCCGGCCCACCTCCCCGCAGGCGGCGGGCAGAACGTCGGGCCGGTCATCAACTTCGGGCCGGTGTTCAGCGATCCGGCCCGGCCCGCGCCCACCGTCGTGTCGTTCGGACACATGCAGCAGCAGCAGCAGCAGCAGCCCTACATGGACCAGTTCCACTACAGCCGCCCCGTTTTCACACAAGATCTCTACAATAATAATAACAATAGTAATAACAGCAACAATAATAATAACACCAGTAGTAAAAACGATCATGATATTTATCTTCATGGCTACGGCGGTAGTGTGTCGTCCTCGAACTCGCATGCGGAGATGAGCGAAGGATTTATCTTCGATGGCGTACACGATCATATGATGTTGCCGAAGACGACGACCTCCACTAATAGCAGAGTCGACGGGTACTTTTCTTAGATATATATTTATATATATATATATCTATATATATATATATATATTATAATTACAAATGCAATTAATATCTTTATTTTGGTTTAGAGAGAGAGAAAAGGGGCGAGCCCAAAATCAACACATGTAAATATTTTTTTTTTCTTTTTCTCTGCGCTGTTATTACAGAAGTGGTATGGAATCTTTCTAGAACAGCTTTGAATTTGTGTAAAAATTATGATTTTTTTTTTTTTTTTTTTTTTTTTTTTTTTGATGATGATGATGATGATGATATTGATATTATAAACGTGCGCGAAGGGGAGATGAATGAGTGGGGAAAGTGGGGTCCACGTAGTTGGCATCGCGTTGTGTCAAAGTCAAAATCACGCTTGTCGTGTTTCGATTATAATAGTGCATTTAGATGTAGACGAGTATATTTTATTTTATTTTTTTTATTTTGTGGAGATAAGTTTAATTTACTATAGCTAAATCAATTCGGTTTTTTCTTATAAATTGGGCGTCTTATATATTTAAAATGACGTAAAATTAATTGAATCGAATTATTATCGAGACTTATACTAGATTTACTGATGATTACGTTTTTCTTTTATTATTATGTTGAAAAATATTTGTTCTCTATATATACATACCACTTAATAATCGGTGTTAGGAGTGTACGTTGCCTAGACCCGGTCTATAGATCAAGCCACATAATAGTTTTTACTATTTCCAACACAAGGTGCATTTTAACTGGTCCAACAAATTCATATAGAGAACATGTAATAAATTAGAACCAGGCTCTTTCATGCGAATTGGATAAAGATTTGACCAATTAAATAAGGAATAGCATCATAAATTTGCTCGCCATTTAAAATTGTTTCTGATATTATTTCGCATCTACTGTAACAATTTTATTCGATTATATTAATTAACTATATTAAAATTTAACGATCGTAACCATGATCAGCAATGATTCTTCTTTGCTGCAAAAAATACTAATTCTGCTTCTACCTCTGCTTACCTTTTAGCAAGCAAAAAAGTTTGGTGTTTTCGTTCGTCGCAATACCAAAAAGTCAAAAATGAGGATCTAAGATGGAACGCAAAGCACTACTTTTGTGTTTGTAATGTGTCGCGAGGAGAATCAACTTACGAGGACTCTGCGCTATAACAACTCTTCTAAATTCTTTGGACAATATTATAAGAAAAATGCTAGATTTACATCTCAATTGGAATGTACATTTTATACCCATCCCATCTTAGGATGGAGTGAATTTTATTCATCCCATCGATAGGACGAGTGAAGAAATATTCACTCCAGGATAGGATGGGTGTAAAATTTACACTCCATTTGGGATGTACAGATAGCACTCCTCATATTATTAATTTATAACGAAGCCAAACAGATCCTCCTTATGTCAGAATTTTTATTTTCTTTTTCTTTTTTCTTTTTACATGCTCTAGAACACATTTCATGCATTTCAAAAAGAGTGTATGATACACATCTTATTCATCCGAGAACAAAATATATTTGACTGATCATTTCGAAATGACCAATAAAATTTACTCTATCTCAAAATGCACAAGTAGTATTTTCCATAATAAGATCGTGATCATCTTCAAAAATGGTCAATTCAACGTCCACATGGATTGTCACCATTATTGCTGCATGGAATCTAAATGCCATGAAGAGCACGGTGTTGTTGAGTTGTTTAAAGTTTAAATAGCCAAAAAAAAATAAAAAAAAAAAAATAAAAAAAAATAGTTGACTTAGTAATTCTTCTAGGAGACCACAAATTAATAAATTTAAGTTTTCTTACATTATTAAGCCCGTGCAATTTGGAGGACTTTTCTTTGGTCCAATTTCTTAGTCCACGTTCAATTTGAGCACTTGAAGGGAAAGTGCTTCTAGATTAAGCACATGGAGGTGATTAAAGTCCAAAAGTAGTTGCACAAATGTGGCTTCAAAGTAATATATATTCATTTCATTTAATACATGCATGGACATGTGTGTTCCCCTCATTAAACTAAATAATGAAAGAATGTTAATTATTAGATAAAATTTGTTCAATTTATGGAGTGATTTGTAACTAAATTATTAGTTTTAATTACCAAAAGGTTGCAACCATTGGTCTCCATCAATGAAAGAAGTGTTGAGGAAGGGAGAAGCTTGTGTGTCATTGAGCTTTTGAGCATAAGGAACTCTCATGGTCAAATTTGCACCATCACCACTGCACTTGTACTCACCAAAAAAGATGCTCCTGTTCAAATGAAAAACAAAAGAGTTTCACTTAATCCAAATTCTATGAGCCTTCTTTCATTTTTTTTTTTTTTTTAATATAAAGATGCAAATCGAGCAAATTATGTCGATAGTATGTTTAGGTATCGAGGTTTCGAATTCTTACTGGTCTCTCGCGGGATCGTTTAAGTCGTTCCACCCTTCGGGGACGATGATGTCGGACATGGAGGTGTACGCGAAGACGACGCGGGCGTAAGGCCTCCAGGCTCTGCCTAACCATATTTGGCCCGTCCCTCCGATGCGGAGGGACGGGCCAAATATGGTAGGCAGAGCCTGGAGGCCTTACGCCCGCGTCGTCTTCGCGTACACCTCCACTGTCCGATCGAGATCAGCCTGACACCCGACAATATAAGCGATGAACACCTTAAACGATCCGCGAGAGACCATTAGAGATTACGCACCTCGAACCTACCCATACTAGCGACATAATTGCTCGATTTGCATCTTTATATTAAAAAAAAAAAAAAATGAAAGAGCTCATAGAAATGTGGATACGTGAAACTCTTTTGTTTTTCCATTTGAACAGGATCATCTTTTTTGGTGGTACAACGTGCAGGTGATGGTGCAAATTACCATGAGAGTTCCATTAGCTCAAAACCAATGACACACACGTCTCCCTTCCTCACACTTTCGTTCATTGATGGAGACCAATGGTTGCAACCTTGGAATTAAAACTATAAGTTTAGTTACAAATCACTCCATAAAGTGAACAATTTTATCTACTAATTAACTTCTTCATTTTTAGTTTAAATGATGGAACACACATGTCCATGCATGTATAATGAAATGATATATATTACTTTGAAGCCACATTTGTGCAACTACTTTTGGACTTTAATCACATCGCATGTGCTTATCTAGAGCCCTTTTCCCTTCAAGTGCTCAAATGAACGTGGACTAGACATTGGACCAAAGAAAGTCCCTCCACATTGCACGGCTTAATAATTAGAAAACTTAATTTAATTACTTTGTGGTCTCCTAGAAGATACTAAGTCAACGGTTTTTTTTTTATTTTTTTTTTTTTTATTTTGTTTTTTGGCTATTTTAAACTTTAAACACCTCAAAACACCGCTCTTCATGGCATTAATTTCCATGCGCAATAAGGTGACAATCCATGTGGACGTTGAGTTGACGCATTGTTTGAATATGATCACGATCTGATATGGAAAATACTACTTGTGGCATTTGAGATAGAGTATTTGTATTGGTCATTTCGAATGATCGTCAAATATATTTTGTTTCTCGGATGAATAAGAGGTGTATCTACACTCTTTGTGAAATGCACTGACATTTTGTTCTAGACATGTAAAAAGAAAAAAGAAAAGAAAATAAAAATTCGACAATAAGGAGTCTGTTTTGGCTTCGTTATAAATTAAATAATATGAGGGTGCATCTGTACATCCCAAATGGAGTGTAAAATGTACACCCATCCTATCCTGGAGTGCATATTTTCTTCACTCGTCCTATCGATGGATGAATAAATTCACTCCATCCTAAGTGGGATGGGTATACATGTACATTCCAATTGAGATGTAAATCTGAGCATTTTCTTATAATATTGTCCAAAGAATTTGAAGAGTTGTTTATAGCGCAGAGTCCTCGTAATTGATTCTCCTCGCGACACATTACAAACACAAAAGTAGTGCTTGCGTTTCCATCTTAGATCCTCATTTTTGCCTTTTTGGTATTGCGACGAACGAAAACCTCAACTTTTTTGATTGCTAAAAGTAGGCAAGGTAGAAGCAGAATTATGATTTTTTGCAGCAAGAAGAATCATTGCGATCATGGTTCGAATCGTTAAATTATTAATATAGTTAATTAATATAATCGAATAAAATTGTTACAGTACATATTCGAAATATATCAAACATTTTAACTGGCGAGCAAATTTATGATGCTATTCCTTATTTAATTTGGTCATCTTTATCCAATTCGCCTGAAAGAGCCTGGTTCTAATTTATTCCTGTTCCTACTATGTATTTGTTGGACCAGTTACAATGCACTGTTGTTGGAAATAGTAAAACTATTATGTGGCTTGATCTATAGACCGGTGTCTAGGCAACGTACACTCCTACACCGATTATTACTGGTATTATATATACGAAATCAAATATTTTTCAACATATAATAACAGAAAAACGTAATCATCAGTAAATCTATATAAGTCTCGATATAATCCGATTCATAATTTTACGTCATTTTAATATATAGAAGCCCAGTTTATAGAACAAACCGAATTGATTTAGCTATAGTAAATTAAACTTCTCTCCACAAATAAAAAAAATAAAATAAAATATACTCGTCTACACTAATGCACTATTATATATCGAAACCACGACAAGCGTGATTTTGACTTTGACACAACGCGATGCCACCTACGTGGACCCCACTTTCCCCACTCATTCATCTCCCCTTCGCGCACGTTTAAATATCAATATCATCATCATCTCATCATCAAAAAACAAAAAAAAAAAAAAAAAAAATCATAATTTTTACACGAATTCAAAGCTTTCTAGAAAGATTCCATACAACTTCTGTAATAACAGCGCATAGAAAAGAAAAAAAAATATTTACATGTTTTGTTTTGGGCCGTCGCCCCTTTTCTCTCTCTCTAAAAACCCAAAATAACGATTATTAATTGCATTTGTAATTATATATATTATATATATATAGTATATATATATAATAAATTATATATCTAAGAAAAGTACCGTCGACTCTGCTATTAGTTGCGTGTCGTCGTCTTCGGCAACATCAATATCGTGTACGCCATCGAAGATAAATCCTTCGCTCATCTCCGCATGCGAGTTCGAGGACGCACCCTACCGCCGTAGCCATGAGATAAATACATGATCGTTTTTAACTTACTGGTGTTATTATTATGTTGCTGTTATTACTATTGTTATTAATTATTGTAGGATCTTTGTTAAAACGGGCGGCTTGTATGGAACTGGTCCCATGTATGGTGCTGGCTGCTGCTGCTGCTGCATGTGTCCGAACACCCGACGGTGGGCGCGGGCCGGGCCGGATCGCTGAACACCGGCCCGACGTTGATGCCCGGCCCGAGTTCTGCCCGCCCGCCTGCGGGGAGGTGGGCCGGAGGGCCTGAGGGGATGCCGGTGACTGCTGCACCAGGGCCCGGAGTTGGCGTGGCCGTGTTTGAGAAGCGTCGTCGGGGCCCGCCTCGAGGCCCGCGACCGCCCTGCGGGCAGTCTTCCGCCCGGCCATTTGCGGCCCGCCGCGGCGCCGGCGCGGCGCCGCTGCCGGGGTGGAAGAGGAGGGCGGCGGTGGTCACGACGGTTCGACTCGGCCGGTCGTGGCCCGAACATCGGCGACGCCGAGGAATTGAGAGCCGAGAGCGTAGAAGTGAGCCCAATCGTAGCATCCCCGCTCATGGCCATGAAATGGAATAAAGTTAAAAATCAGTTAGCTAAGCTAAGCCTGTGTTGACATGGAGAGTGGGGAGGAGAATAGGGTTTGGAGTGGTGGTATATATAGATGCGTAGAGAGGAGTCAAAAAGAATGGAGTTTCCGGAAGATCGTTTTTGGCCGTTGGATGGTTGGTGGGGATACGGAGGCGATGTTGCCCCCACGTGGAGAGGAGCCGGCTTCTGGAAGGAAGGGACGAGGAAGGGTCGTTTGAGACAATTCTCGATGAACGTCGCTGGTCAGGGCTGTGACGTCATCTCTCGGGCGTGGTTGTTGACTTGCTGACCAGTGTGTTGTGTTGGGTTTTGGGGAGGTGTAATTTGGCTCAACTTAATTAACCCAACAAACAATTATTGGTCACCTCACATTCATGACCATACATATAGCTATATATCTATTTATATATATATATATATATATATATATGTATATATATTAAAAAAAAATATTTATTTATTATAAGCTCTATTTTTACGATTCAGATTAATTAGTTTTGGTTCAAAAGCACTAAAAACTTATCTTAAACATTGTATCACCTTTTAAACGTTCAAATGTTGATATGTTAATATTATTTGCTTGATTTGCTACATACCAAAACACAAATTATTTTGATAGAAAATGAGCTGAACATGATAAACTAAAGCAATTGCCAACTTTTTTTGTTTTTTTTTTTAAAAAAAAAAAAAAACATTTTTATCATATTCTCTTTTTGATTTTTCTTTCACGTGCCAAATGTGAAGGAGATAGATGCCAATTGTGGCGGCAAGGACGGTTTTTTAGCAAATTATCGCCTGCACCCGGTGCACCAAATTATTTATACACCACTAGTTATATCTATTATGCAGAAACAAATTCGACCAATACGATCTACAATATCTAAAATGGCTAAATATCTAATGAATTAGATTTTAATTTTAAAAATTAAAATTAAA
>CM055083.1:782943-910443 GCA_029204045.2 Tillandsia leiboldiana
CGTTGCGGTCGACACATAAGTAGGAAGTCGTGTTTGTGTCTGGCGGGGGGAAGTCAGGGGGAAAATCATCACAGATTGTGCTGTTGGACGGAGGTCGCTTGCGGTGGTGGTGGCGGTGGAGGTGGTGGGAGCTCTCTACTGCAATAGAAACAAGATTGGGCGGTTCGACGAATGTCGCGAAAATGGAGAAGAGTTTCAAATATGGTGGATTTTGGATTATGAGTTGTGTAGAGAGCAAAGACACAAGAAATGCAAATAGAGCCCAAAGGTAAGTTCCTTTCTGGCTCATGGTGTTGGAATGGATGAGAAAGAGGGACAAAGAGAGAGAGTTGAGAAGGGTACTTAGAAGAGTTGGGTCATGTTTCTAAATAAGGAATGTCCAAACCCTAAAGATGCACTTGAAGCACAAGGATAGATAACATGCCTACCAAACAATATTTTTCTTCAAGTTTAGGGTGTCAGTCAACCTACCAAGTTACCAAATATTTTCTGGTGGAATAAAAAGTAGACAAAAGTCTCTATCTTAGTATGTGCTTTGCTAGACAGAGAGAGTAGAGCGACTCACAAACAAGACGAGTTTAATTTAATACGAAATCGACGCTTCATATATTTTTTTAGTTAATACATAATGGCAACAACCTAAGTAGTTAATGAACCATCACAGGTCATATCAAGAGACATTTTAAATTCGAGTGATGTAACAACACTGCCTTGTATGATTACAAGTTCGTACCAACACTAAACACTAAATTGAAAAGTGGTGAGTGATGACAAATAAGATATCAAAATCTGAAGTGACTCTCAATGCTCCCACATTTATAAACGAAAAGAATCTACATGCTGTTCCTTGCGGAGAGGTTTAAATTTGTCACGTAAAGAAAAGTAAAAGTTAAAAATCAGATGCTTCTGATGTTAACAACACAATACCACAGAAAATAGCGAAAATAAAATTAAATTTCTGCTAATTTTACTAGTCACATCCATAGAGAAAAACCAGGAAACAGGGAAATTGAATTGAGCAAAAATCACTACGCACAGAATAAAAGAGCAAAACTCGTAGTTGTTACTACTTATCAACTCAGTTAGGCAGGATAGATAGGAATTCGACAGCCTCAAGCGACGGTGAATGCCTTCTTTGGAATGACTTTTAGGACATTGAACCTCAGAGTCTTCGATAATGCCCTAAATAAACAAGTTAAAGTATGATCAAACCATATGAATTTTACTACTATAGGCAAACTACTATCAGATTGATATACTACGGCCCTATTTGGCTTAGCTGGAACTTATGTTTAAGTGCTTTCTCATTAAAGCTATTCAAAGAAGCACTAACAGCTATTTCGATAAAATAGCCTCAACATCTAGCAAAAGGAGAAGCTTCGACCTAGAGCTTCCACTTTTGGGACCCAGGAGCTTAATTCAGCTCCCCCCGCCCCCCCGTAGGAAAAGCCCAGATTTTTAGTTTGCCTAATGCATGATTTCTAAAATCTTCTACTTTTTGAAGCAATTTATCTGCTCCATAAGTCAATAAGCAATACAAAATATATAAAGGTTGATTATCTAGCTAGATTGTTAGATTAGGGCACTAGGGGGTGTACCGACATTGGCCAATGATAACATGATCTCCTTCCTTCACACGGAAGCATGGGGATATGTGTGAAGGGATATTTGGGTGTCTCTTTTCATACCTGAAAGAAAAGAGAAACACCATCTAACTCATGAATAAAATTGCGGACAAAGTAACATCAAGGTGCGGATATTTAGCTTGCCTTCAATATTTCTTCACATAGTGGAGGTAGTTTCTGCGGACGATAATAGTACTATTCATTTTTGGCACTACAGCATGTACCAGCCAAATGCGGACCCTAATGGATATGGCGCGAGTAATGTGCATTTTTTTATCTATATATGTCCCTGCAAGCAAAAATAAAATAAGCAAGGCCGTGTTGGTGAGGTAGTACTTTCGCACAACCTAACACAACACATAAAATAAAATAAATCACACGCTAGTGAAAATCCGGCCACTTGATCAAATATACATCACAAATTATCTACCGGTGTAACACTTCAGCGTAAACTATTCAAAATCATTGAATGAACATGGACAGAAAATTTGATTAGTCAAATGTTCCAAAAACATTTTACCACATTTATATCAAGAGTAAAATGAGCTGATCATATCTTCAATGGCTTCTCTGGGAGTCTTGAATCCCAGCCCAATGCTCTTCCAGAAGCAGTTCCCGCCCTTGCCAGGTCTCTTTCCCTTTCCAGATTTCTTCGAGCTACAAACCATCTTGTAATTAAAACACGATCTCACATAACATCATAAAAAAAAAAATTGTGCAAACAGAAGGCGGGAAAAACTCACCCAAGGAAAACCTTTCGCTGCTTGAGGAATGCCTTTTCCGTCTGCAGGAAAAATGACAAACCATCAAAAAACGAACTTTTCCCCCCGAACACTAACTATTGACCTTTATAAATCAACTATATGCTTCTAGATCTAGCTTTATTAATACAAAACGAAACAACGATAATACCATTCTAATAAGTTCAAACTAAAAAATCCAAATACTAAGATGAGAAGATTCTGAAACTAAAATCAAACAACTACACAAGCAGTTTCCATCCTCATAAAAAATTGAGTAAGAAAACTAAAATTCATTAATCGCCACTTATCAGCCGACTGCTCTACAACTGAGCTACAGAACCTCATTAAGTTCAACTCTTGTTCTCAGCCCACAAACAACACGAGTCCGAAGCTTCCTTAGCATGTCATTTTCTATGAACACAATATCTATCTAATGTGATACATGGAACATACGACAACGGCGGAGTCTCGGAGTATTCCTACAGGTCCATCATGGATCAAAGCATTTCACATTACAAAATTTTCTTAATGCAAATAAAAAAGATAGCATTTTTTTCCCCTACGCATAACTACAAGTAGCATGTCACTAACACTAAATTAACACTACATAGAAAACATAAAGGCATAAACTTTCCGAATAATCGACAAATTAAAGCAAGACCCAGTTGAGCATTAATTCAACAGAGCTCAATTCAAGCTCACAACATCTCTTCTAACCTCTCTATGTTCCCATCTCCTACATATATAGTACATGGCTATACTTAGGGACACGGACTAAGAACACTTTTGTAAGCAATTGATGTGTATATAGAGCAATTAATGGGAGAAAATGAGAACGTAGAGGACGAAGAGTGTGCGTTTTACCTGTTCCGCCATGATCGACTGTGGAGAGAAAGAGAGTGAGAGCGAGAGGGAAAGGGGGGAGGGAGAAGCGAACCCTAATTTTATGCAATTGGACCGGGCCTGATTATAGGCCAGAAAAACTTGGTCCGGGTCTAAAATGACTGGACCAAGTCCAATGGAAAAATCTCGGGCCGTGGTTTAGGGATGCAAACTGTCACGGACTTAAGCTTTTCGCTTAGCAAAAGTTACGGTGGTGGTTGTAAGTCTCTTCACCTCCCACAATATCTCTTTGCCTCCCACAAATGATATTGAGCCACCTTGACAAGCCCACTTCGATTTGCCATGGCAAGAATAGGTAAACAATTTTCTGAGTTCTTTACTTAGAAAATAATGGCTGAACCTCCGAGGCAGTCTAGGCGAGGCAAGAACAAAGAGCGGACGAAAAGCGACAATCTCGGGAGTTTGCCGTGGGTGATCAAGTGATGGTCAAATTACTACCGCAGCAGTTCAAGGTCTTGCGCAAGGTGCACAAGGGGCTGCGCAAGTCCTCGTCTCGCCGAGTCATGGTCTCCTAAAGTCTTTGAAACTCGGTGCGAAAGGTTCAAGGAGGGCAAAACGCGAAGGTTTTGACTCAGCGACGGATTACTCCTCACCAAAGGACGGCGGGTGTTTGTGCTCAAGTGGGGGACTTCGGTTTGGACTAGGAACTTAGACTAAAAATTTTTAAGTTCCTAACAAAACGGAGTGGATCTGTGGGCGATAGGTGGGGCGGGGGATTTCTCCCATCTTATTTTTTTAGCAGATCGGGACAGATTTAAGACAGATTACTTTTCATTCTATATTTTTTTTTATCGAATAAGGACGGATTTGAACCTGGTCCATGTGGGACAGATTGGAACGAGAGCTCTACCAATCTAGATCTATTTGCATCTCTAATTTTACTAGCGAAGCCCTTTTTTATTATAATATATCATAGAAGAGTTTATGATGTAGCTAGCGATCACTGAGCACTGACACCCAACTTTTTGAATAGCACCCGAATAACAACCCACTACGGCAGTGATGTTGCCATACATTAATATCATTTTGTATAGAGAATAATAGCACGAGAGCATTGCTACGGATAACACATTTGGGTCCCTTATTATTATATTCTGAACCCTGCACGTATGCATTCTAACATATCAATAATATTATAGGTACACATTTAAAGAGTTTGTCAAGTATTTCTCATAGCATAAATATGGTGAAAGTTTAGGACAAACTTTTTTGGTATCTTTAACTAAGTTTCTCCAAAATCAAAATAGAGCAACTGAATAAGAAGGATATATCCCTTATTCCTCCAAACGTAATTAGAATTATCGTTTGGCCTTAGATGGGATAACCCGTTATAAAATTTAAAGTTTTTAAGTTTACATTTTAATAAATTTAAAATTTATTTTTATTTTTTTTTAAATTTATTAATTTGAAAATTTATATAATTTTTTATAGAAAATTTTCAATTGAGAGAATTTTTAAATTTTATAATTTTTAAAATTTTTAATTTTAATTTTTAATAAATTTAAAAATTTATAAAATTGATTAATTTTAAAATTTTAACTTTAATTTTTTAAAAAAATTAAAATTTATACCAATTTTTATATACAAAATTTTGAATTTTTGAAAATTTATAAATTTTCAAAATTTTAATTTTTTTTATAATTTGTTTATATATACAATTAAAATATAAATTTTAATAAATATTTAAAATCATCCAAGTAAAATTTTTATTTATTTTAAAAAATTATTATAGTTGAGGGTAATTTTTTTTAAAAAAATATTTGTTTTTATTTGATTTTGATTTTAATTTTGATTTTGTCTAATTTTTAAATTTCTTTGATCAACTATTTAAAACAATCAAATTAAAATTTTAATTTATTTTAATACATCATAAAAAGTGAGGACAAAAATATTATTTTAATCAAATACTACTCTCTATTCATTTTATTTTTTATTATAAAAAATATACAAATTTTCTTATTCCTGAAATCCAATTAACCAAATATTTTTTTTACACTAGTTACAGCTAATTTTCAATTTTATACTTATATTTAGAACAACTAATTTTCTTTTATCCTACTACCAAACGCTACCTAAGAGAAGTTTGTAAACCCAATTTTTAGGTTATGTGTTGTTGTATGATGAATGCA
This sequence comes from Tillandsia leiboldiana, assembly GCA_029204045.2. Classification (NCBI taxonomy): domain Eukaryota; kingdom Viridiplantae; phylum Streptophyta; class Magnoliopsida; order Poales; family Bromeliaceae; genus Tillandsia; species Tillandsia leiboldiana. The sequence continues at coordinate 788,344 of CM055083.1, forward strand.
AAAACATAAATAAATGAATAAATAAATAAATAAAAGGGGGCTCTCTTTTTCTAGGGAAAACGAAATATTCGATGCCTTAATAACAAGCAGGTATGTTGCTTTATTCCTTTTTCTTGATAAAATGGCACCTATTTAATGCATTGTAGCTTAAGTTAATTACCTTATTCGATTAATCATGCTTGTTCCAAATTATCAACTTAAAAGAGCATGCACGAGGTAAATGGTTGCTAATTAATTATTAGGATCTGTTTGGATCAACTGTATAAATATAGCATATTTATAATTACTATAATCTCATATATATATATATATATATATATATATATATATATATATATATATATATATATATATATATATATATATATATATATATATATATATATATATATATATATATATACCTTTTCTTTTGATATAAAAATAGAAACTCTAGTTTAAAATTTATTTTTTAAAAAAAAATTATTTGCATATCAAATAATTTATTAAAAATAATTGAACTCTTTTATTAAACTAGTCAAACACGGACTGATTTATTAAACTATCGAGCTAAAAGATACAACTTGTATTCAGCTTATTTATTAATAAGAAAATATGAGCTGGCTAGCAAATGATAAATTAAATCGTCAGATCAATTACTAAAAATAAAAAATAAAAATTTTAATTTAATAATTAAAATATATAAAATATAGATTTTTTTTATATTTAGATTGGCCTAAAATTTGAACTGTAAAAATTTATTTATATTAATATATTCAAAGCTTCAAGGTATATGAATAAGTTCATTTCAGTTTGTGTTCATCTGGTTCAGATTTAATTTATTAATTTCGATCTTATAATAAAATTATGCGATACTTTTAAGTATTTAAGTATTTTTAAAATTATATTTATTATTAGTGTCACTATACATGCAGTTACTAAAATTTATAGCATAATGTAATATATTTTATAAATATATTTTTATAATTTAATTTTAAATATATATATAATATAAATAAAACAGTTGTAAAAGAAAGAAAAATGTTGTTATAATCAAATCAAATATTGTAGTGTTATTTGGAGATAAATAGGAGATGAGCTGACACGCTAACAACCAACCGTGTTGCGAGCCTGGTGTGACATGTACTAAGATGCCATCCTCTTAAATTCCATTGAGAAGTGCTAGGTGTACACCCCAAATGGGGTGTACATCCTACACCCATCTCATCTTGGGGTGGGTATTCATCCACTCGTCACATCATGTGACGAGTGGAATTCACCCACCCCTAGGATGGGGTGGGTGTAAGATGTACACCCCATTTGGGGTGTACATCTAGCATTTTCCAATTCCATTACACTTCTTTCAAAAGAAAAAGTAGCTTAGTGGCTTATCAGTTTTATCACTTCTCCCTCTCTCTCTCTCCCCCTCTTTCAAAACTCATATCTTTATCTTATACTCTAACAATAGTATTGCATGCATGATGATCATGAGCATGTAATTAACCCAGAGAAAAACCCTAGCTTAATTAGCCAAACATGCAAGAACCCTACCTTACCCCCTCCCCCTCCACCACAGCACCTCCCCCCTGCGGCGAGCAGTCGGCGGCAGCGGCGACGTCGGCACCTCTCGACTACGACGTGGCGGTGATCCTGGCCGCCATGATCTGCGCTCTCGTCTGCGCCCTCGGCCTCAACTCCACTCTCCGCTGCGCCCTCGCCAACCCCGCCGCCCGCTGCCGCCGCCGCGTCTCCCGCGGCCTCAAGCGCGAGCACGTCGCTGCCCTCCCCGTCGCCACCTACGCCGCCCCGGCCCCGGCCCCGGCGCCGCCGGCGGGGTGCGCCATATGCTTGTCGGACTTTGCGGACGGGGAGCGCGTCCGCGTGCTGCCGGGGTGCGGCCACCGTTTCCACGTCGCTTGCGTTGATCGCTGGCTCGCGTCGCGCAGCTCGTGCCCGACGTGCCGTCGGTGCCTCTTACCGCCGTCGTCGGAGAGCGCCATCGCCGAGAGCTATTCTTTGAATATTCTTACGTACTGACTTCTGCTTCTCAAGAAGCTGATCTTCAATTTTTACTTTTTTTTTGGGTACGTACGTACTTACGTATACCTTCTGCATGGTGATCAGTGCATGCTTATATATATATATATAGAGAGAGAGAGAGAGAGAGAGAGAGAGAGAGAGAGAGAGAGAGAGAGAGAGAGAGAGAGAGAGAGAGAGAGAGAGTTACTTATATATATATATAGCTAGCTCCCCTAATTTTAAGTCTTAAGTAACTCTCTCTCTCTCTCTCTCTCTCTCTCTCTCTCTCTCTCTCTATATATATATATATATATATATATATATATATATATATATATATATATATATATATAGCTAGCTCCTGTAAATTACTAATATTGTGGTCTCTAATTATAAGTCTTAAGTAACTCTGTTTAATTTGATAGTAAAACATAGTATTATTAATGTTATCTTTACTAAAATCATACTAAATTATTGAATTTAATTAAAATGATAAAATTCAGTTAGTGAGTAATAACTAAATTTTATATACTTATATGGTAAAATCGTTTATTCCATTTTTGCAGCTGGATGAGAAAATTACTCTTTTGTTTCAGTGTGATTTTTGCAGATGGTTGAGAAAATTACTCCTTTGTCTCACTGTGATTTTTGCAGATGGTTGAGAAAATTACTGCATAATTTGTTTAATTGTGAAATAATTATTATTCTCTAAAATAGTTTAAACACAACATTTTTTTTTGATAGGCTCCAAATATTAATTTGAATTAAATAGAAAAAAATTAAATAATACTAGTAGCTTGATAAGATTCAAACTCAGATCTTTCTTTCTGATATAATGTTAAATCGTTTAAAAAATAATAATTTTTGCTGATGGTTGAGAAAATTACTCCTTAATTTGTTTAAATGTGAAATAATTATTATTCTCTAAAATAGTTTAAACTCAAAAGATTTTTATAGGCTCAAAATATTAATTTGAATTAAATAAAAAAAATTAAATAATACTAGTAGTTTGAGGAGATTCAAACTCAGGATCTCTCATATCATGTTAAATTATATAAAATAATAATTATTTTTTAAAAACTTAAAGTAATAAAAAAATAATGTTTTTTATAATATTTATATTCAACTCTCCTTTTATGTCTGAACTCAAAATATTTTTGATAGACTTAAGATGTGAATTTAAATTTAATAGGAATAAACTAACAATGTTATGTGATGGAATTCAAACTTAGAACTTTTTTGCTATGATATTAAGTTAAATTATGAGAAATAACTGTTGTTCTATATAAATTTAAACGGACAGAGAATACTTCTTTTAATATTTATATTCAACAAAGTGATAACAATTCCATGAGTCGAAGAAAATTATCACAATTCATAAGGGGAATAATAACTAAAATGAAAATTTTTATTCAAAACATTTTTCACTGCTTTAATGTCTTATTTTAGGTGTCAAAATAAATTACCAAATAATAACGTATTTGATAGGAATTTTTTTTTTATATAGTTCGAAGGTGAAAGTTTGAAATTTACTTCTCGGAAAATCTTAGCGTTTATAATATGGTAGATTTATAAAGTAACTTATTTTATTTCAAAAACATGAGTGATATTTTATACTGAATAAATTACTACTGATCAATAATGTATCAATAATTTTTAAAGTTTTTCAAATGTTTTGATCATATTTAAATTTTTTTTTAAAAAATATTTATTTGATTATTTGTCCCAATAAAAAGTGATTCAATTTATCTAGTGATGCTCCTCCACTAGGAGAAACCACTTGATTACATCTCCTACGGAAAAGATACCATGAAGTTGACCTCTATTGAAGTGGTTATCATGGTAACAGGGCGAAAGCTTTAATTTTCGGGGAATCCAAAGTCCACTGAAAATATCATTCAAGATGAGAATATTTTATTTTAGATTTATTCCATTCTTTTAGGCTGCGTTTGGAATCGGGATAGACTGGAATTGGCTATACCGGGGATAAGGATAAAGTACGGAACTAGAGCTTAAACTCGTTTGGAATGGTTCCAGGGATAAGAGAATTTGTGTTTGGTTTAATAATGAGGAATAGGAGGGATAAAGATGATAAGATAGGTAAATTACCTTTTTGCCCCCAAGAGTTATTATGTGATAAAAGTTGTTAAAAATTGATTAGTTCGTTTTAATTAATGAATTAATAGTTTAAAAAAATAAAAGTAAAATTATAATCGTAATTAAAATATATTATTTAAAAATAATACATTTAATTTAATAAATAATTTTTTCAACTTAAATTTTAAATTTAAAAAATAAAATTTCAACATTTTTTCAAATTAAAATTAATGGATTAATGGTTTAAAAAAATGTGATAAAAGTTGTTAAAATCTAATTATTTCGTTTTAATTAATGGATTAATGGTTTTAAAAAATAGAAATAAAATTATAATCATAATTAAATTATATTATTTAAAAATAATATTTAATTTAATATTTTATTTTTTCAAATTAAAATTAAAATTTAAAATATAAAATTTCAACATTTTAATTTTAAGATTTAAAATTTTATAATATTTATTTTAAATAATAAATTTTATAATATTTATTTTAAATAATAAATTTAAAATTTTATAATATTAATTTGTGATGATGAGAATGTATTGGGAAGAGAGAAAGGAGGTGGGATGAAGGAAAAGAGAGAGAGGAGAGAGGGATTTGTGATGATGAGAGTGTATTGGGAAGAGAGAAAGGAGGGAAGAGGAGAGAGAGTGAGAAGAGAGTTTTTATTAAAATAATATGTTGGGATGAGATAAAGTAGATAAGAAGGGTAATATGGTAAAAATTTGTATAGTAAAATAATAGGATGGGATTTGTTATACCAGCTATTCTCCTTGTTCTGGGTTAAGCAATACCAGACGGTTCCAGATGCGTTTGGAAGAATAAGGGGAATATCCCCGCTATTCCCGGTTCCGTTCCAAAAACAAACGGGGCCTTAGTAATAGTCCCACTTTTAATTAATACAATTATATTTACTGTGGATTGATTGATTAATATTTATTAAATTTGATTAAATTTGGTCAGTAAATAATAATTATTTCACTCAATAAATTTATTTAGTCAACAGTAACATTCAACAATGTGAAAAAAAAAAAATGAGTAGAACTGCTAAGCTTGAGTTTTTGTAATTTATTATCAATTAATTTGGTTCTAAATTCAGAGCATTTTGTTTTTGGCAAAATCAAACACAATTAATTATTAACCAGCTACCTAGAACAATGCTTAATCAACCAAAAGCAAATTAAACTTACCCATAAAATCAATTTAAACAAAATATTTATATATCCTCCAGAATAACTAATCACTAATCACTAAATAATTAATGCTATATCTATCAAACATTATTATCAAAAGTGCCCCAAAATTTCCTCTACTTAGAATTGATTGACCTCCCCCGGCAACAAGTTCTGGTCAACGGCGACCGACACGACGGCGTTGACTGCTCCCGACGCCTCCACCACCACCTTGTTGTTGGCCACGCCGGTCAACGCGTGCACGGGGATGCTCCGCCCGTTGCGCGAGTGGAAGGCGTACTGCACGTGCGTGATTCGGTTCGGAAACACCAGCAGACCAGAGAAGTCGGCGGTCCACCGGCTCCCGTTCCCCGCCACGGTCAAGCTCCCGACCGTCGACTTCAAGGCCATCCCCCGCACGCTGTTGCGGTCAATGACGACCTGGTCAATGCTCGTGAACGGTTTATTCGAGTTGTCGAGTTTGACAATTGGACTGTTCGATGACCCTGTGAACGTGTTGTCGACGATGTTCAAACTCGAGATCTCGCCCTTCACGGACTTGAGTGTGATGTACGCGTCACCCAGGAAAAATGCGTTAGTTATGATTACCTGGAATGGATCCTCCAGAACAATACCTGTTATAACAAAATTATAATACGTTGAGTGATGAAATTTTGTCCTAAACTCTAAGATGGAGATTTTTTCAAATTGACCCTCTGAAAATCTAAATTTTGCAAAATGACCCTATGAAATTTTTTTTTGTAAAACTAATCCTCATTTCGCCACCTCGGCGCCACGTAGGGTAGGCAGTGTGAATGCGCTGAAGCAGTCAGCGCCTTCACAATAATCCTATGAAGGCGCTGAAGTGATCAGCGCCTTCATTGGATTTCTTGTGAAGGCGCTGAACCCATCAGCGCCTTCAGGGTGTACGCTGAAGGCGCTGTTTTATTCAACTAAAGGCGCTGAGCGGATCAGCGTCTTTAATGTAAAACACTAAAGGCGCTGAATGGTTCAGCGCCTTTAACTTAATGTTAAAGGTGCTGAATGGCTCAGCGCCTTTAACTTAATGTTAAAGACGCTGAGCGGATCAGCGCCTTTAACTTAGTGTTAAAGGCGCTGACCGCTTCAGCGCCTTCAACGCTATGAAGGCGCTGAGGGGTTCAGCGCCTTCATAGGATTATTGTGAAGGCGCTGACTGCTTCAGCGCCTTCACGCCGTCTGCCCTACGTGGCGCCGAGGTGGCAAAAGTAGGATTAATTTTGCAAATTTTTTTTTGTCAGAATTATTTTGTAAATTTATAATTTTCAGAGGGTTATTTTTAAAAAATCCCCCTCTAAGATTCAGCGAAAAATCCTACTGAAAATAAATAGTACAGTATAGAAAGTGAGAACGTTGAGTACTAAAGTGTACCTGTAAAGTCCAGATAACAATTGTCGAGCCTCGTCTGGCTAGAGCCAGGGAGGCGCACGAGGATGCCGACGCCGCCCCAGTAGGTGGCCTTGTTGTAGCAGTGGACGCCGGTGAGGATGTTGGCTTGTCCGCGTATAAGGACCCCGACGGCCGCAGAGAAAATCGCAATGTCGGTTATGGCGTTATCATTGCTAGCGAGGTTTATCGCTGTACCGGAGAAGTTCCGCTCACGGGGGTCGCCACCGACGGTGAGGTGCTGCCCCAGGAAGCTGCTGGAGACGAACGTCTCGTGGCCGCCCTCGACGAGGATGCCGTCGGTGATGAAATGCGTGAAGAAGCAGTTCGTGACGCGCGTGCGGGCCGAGTCGACGACCAGGAGGCCGCCGCCGCGGAAATTCGCATCGAAGAGGATGTCGCGGAAGGTGATGTCCTCGTAGTAGATGCCGATGTTGGAGCCGTGGACGGCGGAGCGGGACTTGTTGCTCTTGTTGCTCGAAAGGCGGTGGGAGGATTGCGGGGAGTGGAGCTCGACGAGGTAATCGGTGAGGGGGAAGTCATCCGACGCTTTCAACGAACCTCCTCGAAACTACGACAAAAAGATCGATCGCTCATAATATATCGTATTATTTTAGAATCTGTTTGGCTTCACGTACTTATGCTTAGGTGATGAAAATTCGAAGCCACAACATGCAACGTCGCATGCCGCGGACAAACCAAAAGTATTTCTCTATATTCTTTACAATTTTATATTAACTTTTTGTGAGTCTAAGTTAATATATATTAATTCACACATACGAATATACAATATCGCATCGCATTCATTTTGAACATAAATTGTACCAAATAATGCATATCTCTCTCTCATGCATATCCCCCTCCTCTCTCTCTCTCTCTCTCTCTCTCTCTCTCTCTCTCTCTCTCTCTCTCTCTCTCTCCTCTCTCTCTTCTCTCTCTCTCTTCTCTCTCTCTCTCATCTCTCTCTCTCTCTCTCTCTCTCTCTCTCTCTCTCTCCTCTCTCTCTCTCTCTCTCTCTCTCTCTCGCTCTCTCTCTCTCTCTCTCTCTCTCTCTCTCTCTCTCTCTCTCTCTCTCTCTCTCTCTCTCTCTCTCTCCTCTCCTCTCTCTCTCCTCTCTCTCTCTCTCTCTCTCTCTCTCTCTCTCTCTCTCTCTCCTCTCTCTCTCTCTCTCCTCTCTCTCTCTCTCTCTCTCTCTCTCTCTCTCTCTCTCTCTCTCTCTCTCTCTCTCTCTCTCTCTCTCTCTCTCTCTCTCTCTCTCTCTCTCTCTCTCTCTCTCTCTCTCTCTCTCTCTCTCTCTCTTCTCTCTCTCTCTCTCTCTCTCTATATATATATATATATATATATATATATATATATATATATATATATATATATATATATATATATATATATATATATATATCCTAAAAAAAGGTATGTACAATTGCTAGATGGAATAGTCTAAACAAGTAGTTAAATTGTAAAGTGACATTTAAGGCCAAAGAAGTACAAACTTGAAATATAACGAAGCTATATAACGGCTTAAAGTATAAGCTGCGCTTGTCGACTTTAAGTTTTATCTATTTGGAGAAGGATTTTAATTGCTTTTATGATCTTAATAATTAATCAATTTTCAAACTTTTGAATATTGGCCTATGTATGCATAATTTTCTTTAAGGAATAAATTAAGTAGATGTCTTTATATGGTTACTTTTTTAATAAGGAAATTAATAATTAAATAAGTGACATTATTGTTAGGAATCTTACTACCATTTCTCTTTTTTCTTTTTTTTCATATATATAGAAGTACATAGTTCATATTTTTTCTAAAGTAGATAAACTATTTTATAGTAATTTCGACTGAAAATGTTGTTAATACTAATATAATGAACTAGTTTATAATACTATCGATAGCACAAAATCATTAGTGCTATTAATTTTTTAGTTTTTGGATTAAGAAATATACAGTTAGAATGATAGTGGTTTTCTAGGGTTTAGTAGGTGATTGATTAAATAGTAAAAATCTCAGAAGACCACTAAAATCTCACCCACACATATTTTCATCTAAAAACTAAAAACTTGATAACACCAATTGCTTGGTACTATCGATAGTCTTTCAGCCAGACTCCTAATATGATTATCGAAATCAATATTACAGCTCAAACACTATCGCATCATTGCCATATTTCAAAATCTACAACGAAAAATAGAGGCTCACCACCAAATTGCCGCCGCCGCTAGGGAATCGGATTGGCTTGCCGATCTTATACTCACCGCCTTGCAAATCTATTACAACCCCACCCAAGTTATTGACCCCCCACAACAGGCCGCTCGCGTTTTGCACTTTATACGCATCGTCTATGGCTTTCAGAATAGCTTCACTACTATCCTGCACCCCGCTTGGGTCCGCTCCGTACTCGACCAGGTTGAACACTCGACTCTTCTACAATAAGAGAAAAATGTACCCATGATCGAAAAATATACGCACAAAATAGAATAAAGTACTCATGATTTATCAAAAATTAAGGTAATAATGAACTTTATTTACCTGCGGGGTGGAACTTTCTCTAGCAGAAGCACTTCTTAAGAACCTTTGATAGTGTTGTTCTCCAGTTAGGCGCCTGGGGAAGCGCTTTTGGGCTCTCTCTAGTGAAAAGCCATTGATGTGTTGCACACACAATGTGATTAGTACAAGAAGCAATAGAAACTTCATAATTTCAACTTAGAATATAGAGCTACACTTTTCCTTCTTTCTTTTTTTGTTTTTTTTTTTTTTTTGTTTTTTTGTTTTTTTTTTTCCCCCACTAGAAACAAAAAGATTAAAATAAAATGGTATAGAGTTGAGTGGTATATAAATAGGATTAATGTTGGAGAGGATATATATATATATATATATATATATATATATATATATATATATATATATATATATATATATATATATATATAGCAAATATAAGTGCGTTTTTGGGGGGAAATTTAAAATAATTCAAATTAAAATTTAATTAGTAGCTGTTTACATTTAATTAACAGGGTTGTTAGGTTTATCCTTTAAAACCGTATAATAACAGTATTCATAGAAAAAAAAAAAATGATAATTCAAAATTTTGAAAATAGGCATTTATATAGGATGAGATATTAAATCTCGTGATTTATGCTATTCCATTTAATTTTTAAAATCTCATGATTTACGCTATTCTATTTAATTTATAAAATATTATAAAATTTATTTGTAAGTATAATGTGACGTCCCAATAGTCCCACATCAGATGTGGATGGAATTGTGATTGGGTTTATATGAGACATGGACACTAGTAATAATAACTGGGCTTAAGTATTTTGGGCGGTGGGTTGGGTCCAACGAATTATTATTGCTAGTGGGCGGGATCGTTATATTTGGTATCAGTGGGCGGGATCGTTATATTTGGTATCAGAGCCAATAACCAGCCGGAAGTGTGTTACGAGTCGAGTCTCGGTATGAGTCTAGATGACAGGACTAGCGAGACAAGTCTTACATCGCATGGTGATCTTGGGCTGACGAGGACGTCAGGCCGGGCTGTGTATGTTTGGGCTGACGAGGACGTTAGGCCTAAATGGGTCAGGCCTAAACATGAATGGAATTGTCGAGGACGTTAGGCCTCTAAACGGGTCAGGCCTAAACATGAATGGAATTGTGATTGAGTATATAAGAGACATGGACATTAGTAATAATAACTGAGCTTAAGTATTTTGGGCTGTGGTTTGGCTTAATATTTTGGACTGTGGTTTGAGTCCAACGAATTATTATTGATCCAGTAATTATTTATTAGCTAATTGTGTTTATCATGTAAAATTATTTGTGACGTGTTCTATAATTTGGATTTGCGCTGTATATATTAGTTTGAAGTTATATTAATTTAATATGGTGAATGATATTTAACCCATGATCATCACACACCATTAATTAATATTCTTCTTTAACTTGATCTTCCATAAAATTTTTGTGCCACTTTGCCACCTGTGTCCAAGGAACTCAAAAGATGAACCGATTATAAAAGTTGCATTTCCTTTTTTTATTTAAATCTCTTTTTTTAGCATGGTCCCATGAATCGAATATTCCATTTCTAGTACAAATAAGCATAAATTATTCAAGCATGTATATGGTGCGTCGTCTCTCTCTCTCTCTCTCTCTCTCTCTCCCTCTCTCTCTCTCTCTCTCACACACATATATATATATATATATATATATATATAGAGAGAGAGAGAGAGAGAAATGCTAGATGTACATTCCAAATGGGGTGTACATCTTACACCCACCCCATTCTTGGGTGGGTGAATTCCACTCGTCACATCGATATGACGAGTGGATGAATACCCACCCCAAGATGGGGTGGGTGTAGGATGTACACCCCATTTGGGAGTGTACACCTAGCACTTCTCATATATATATATATATATATATATATATATATATATATATATATATATATATATATATATATATATATATATATATATATATATATATATAAAATTGAGCTTCAATACTTGTAAAAATATCAAGTTATTTGTGTTTGTGAATATTTTATCCTTAAATATAGGAATGTGCGATTAGGATGATAGTGGGCCCCTTGGGTTTAGTGGGTGGTTGGTAGAATAGTATAATCTAAGGGGTAGAATTAATCAAAGGGTTAGATCTAACGGTAGAAAACTTATAAGCACCAATTGCTTGGTGTTTGTACAAGCACAGTAGCCGGACTATATGTATATATATATATATATGTATATGTATATATATATATATATATGTATATATATATATATATATATATGTATATGTATATATATATATATGTATATCTATATATATATATATATATATATATATATATATATATATATATATATATATATATAGTAGAGTTTATATGCTTTTAAAAGCACAAGTCTATCTATACTTTGTGAATTTTTTACTATTGGATTTGTATTGGGATTTATGTTTTTTTATTTTTTTTTTCTTTTTAGTTAACTTTACAATAGCACAAATCTCAATACAAATCCAATTAATAATAAAAAATTCCCAAGCATATTTGAACTTGTACTTTTGAAAGTATGTAAGCTCTCTCTCTCTCTCTCTCTCTCTCTCTCTCTCTATATATATATATATATATATATATATGTATATATATAATTGAGCTTCTATGTTTTTAAAAGTATTAGTTCATTGGTACTTGTAGGTTTTAGTTTTTGGATGAAAGGATGTGTGATTAAGATGATAGCGATCCTCTTGGATTTAATGGGTGGTTGGTGAAATAAAATTATTTAATTAAGAAATAAAAGTAGTAAAAAAAAAATAGATATGCTTAGTGCTTTTAAAAGCATAGTAGCCGGAATATATATATATATATATATATATATATATATATATATATATATGTAGAGAGAGAGAGAGAGAGAAAGTAGAGCTTATATATTTTTAAAAACACAAGACCAATCATACTTGTAAATTTTTTATCATTAAATTTGCATTGAGATTTGTATAATTGTAAAGTCATTGGTGCTATTAGGTTTTTAGCCCTTAGATTAAGAGATGTGTGGTTGGGATGATAGTGGGCCCCTAGAGTTTAATGTGTAGTTGGGGAAATAGTATGATCTAACGGGTGAAAATAATCAAAGAGATTGATCTAACGGTGAAAAATTTGATAGCACAAAATGCTTAGTGCTATCGATAGCATAGTAGCCGAACTCTATAGAGCTAGACTGGAATACTATTAATAGTATCAAGTTATTGGTGCTATTAAGTTTTTGATCCTTGGATTAAGAGATGTGTGGTTGGGATGATAGTGGGCCCATAGCGTTTAATAGGTAGTTCGGAAAATAGTATGATCTAACGGGTAAAAATAATCAAAGGAATTAATCTAACAGTGAAAAATTTGATAACACAAAATACTTGGTGCTATCGATAGCATATATAGTAACCAAACTCTCTCTCTCTCTTGAGTCCGACTACTATACTATCTATCAATTTTTTTACCGTTAAATCTACTATTTTAATTATTTTAATCCTAGATTATACTATATATATATATATATATATATATATATATATATATATATATATATATATATATATATATATATATATATATATATATACATGCATCCATTTTTGCATTTTTATAATATAAAACATTCTCATATGCTATCCATGTGTTACGTGATATCATGGGTGCACTTTGTTTATTATTTATCATTATGCTATCATGCATAATAATAATAATCACATACCTAGGAGATTGTAGCTACGTGTATTTTAAAAGAGCAATGCTACATGTACACCCCGAAGGGGTGTACATCATACACCTCCACCATTTTAATGGTGACGATATCTTTTACGGGTCACATCAAGTGACCCATCATCACACCCCCACCCTTAGACCCCCACCCTTAGATGGGTGGGGTGTATGATGTACACCCCGAAAGGGGTGTACACATAGCATTTTCCATTTTAAAATGTACCCTAAATGTGGTTGAGAATATAAGAATTATTGTTTGCTTCATGTCAAAATATATATATTGATTAATTCAATAAGATAAGGTAGCGCTCACACATATCAAAATACAAAATATTTTATATTTTGAAAAATTGAACAATTAATTAACTCTCCAAGCTTGTTGATGAACAAAATGGGTACACTCAAAAGTACCCATAAAACTTTTATTATTATATTTTAGTCCTTTACCATTTTTTTGTGTGGGTAGAATCCAGAGATTCCGTGTTAAATACTAAATAATTTTATTCTTGAGATGCACTGAACACCACACTGATTCCACTCGTGAGGAACGAATTTAATCATCCAACAATCCGCATAAAAACCAATCTGCGGTTTCGCAAAAGACCGTACAATCATCCTGATCGGACGGTGGATGGAATCTCGCATAGATCTTCTATGCGCGCGCTGGAGACTTATCCAGAGAGATCCATTTTGTCGCGGGACATGGTATCTTGCACCTTAGGAACAATATAACTCCAAATCACAACCATTAATTGAACGGCTAGGATTGATTGTTATAAAATTAATTTAATATTTATGTAGAGCATTTGTTATAAAAAAAATATAAAAAATCTATAATTACGAACAAATTGAAATTAGTACACTGAACAAAGTAACAGTTAATTACAACATTAAAAAAGAAAAGGAGTTGTAAAATTTGTACACAAGTTGAGGGTTTATATGTAAGTTTCCCACATTTGTCGCACGTATTGTGTGTTCCTACGGAACAGTGTATGCGCACACTTTAGAGCCCTATATATAAATGAGCCGCATAATAAAAATTGTGGAGCGAAAGAGCCCATGGAATTTTCTCTCCCAAAATCCTCACCAATTCCCCTTTCCAATCCCCGCAATCTCCTCATTTTCTCAATTTTGATCCTTCTCACGCTCAATCTAATCCTCGGTGCTTCAATTTGTTCTTTTTTTGCAAATTTTTCCACGATTTTTAGCGTTTTTTTCCCCAATTTTCTGCGTTTTATGATGGGAATTTGGTTAATTTGAAGGGTCGGAGATAGGAAGCGTGGGAGATGGGGGAAACGAACTGTTCCCGGAGATTCTGAGGGATGAGGCCGTGTTTAGAATCAAAGAGCTCGGAAAGGTTTCGATTTCGATATGATTTTCGGACAAATTTTTGCTTGTTTAGAGTAGTGGAAATGTGGATTGTGATTTGAGTAGGAATGGATCTGTTCATGTTAATCCTAGTTGTTTTAAGGTACTATTCATAAATTTTTTTCCCTATGAAATTGTTATCTTTTATAGTAAAAAAACCAATTTTAAGGTGTGATATATAGATTTTAGAGTGACACCACTTAGAATGATTTGTGATATTATTTATATATATATATATATATATATGTGTGTATGTAATTTGTTTATGGTAGTTAATTACTAGTCAACTTTAATAAAAAAAGGCATTTACTTTATAGAATGATTTGTGATGTATAATAAGAAATGTCTAAGTTGTTGTTCTTCGATAATTCGATGGTAATGATACTCTGAAGTTTGGAGCAATTTGTGATCTAGAGATGGTAAACAGTACACTTATATCTTTGTTTCTGAAGTCTCAGATCACCTACTACTAAATTTTGTACTGAATGCAGTTTGTAGTAATACAACTTTTCCAGTGTGTCCTGTCATATTGTTCCGAATTCTGGCTATATGATGAAATTACTGCGATAGTTGATTCCATGACTGTTTACTTACATGAGATATCTAGGGTTTTCTCGATGCTTTATGTACTGAAAACCTGCTGAAAGGTGGAAAATTTATTGTTAGTTTGTGGGTACTACTCACTGCTCGGAGAGCGGAGTTGGTTAACTGAATTGTTTGAAATAATGCTATTGACATGTTTATGCAAAATGTGATTTTCTTTTAACCGTTACATTAAAGCCATTCTTTTTGGATAAATAAACGCTAGCGAACTGTACTATTACCTAAGTACATCGAGAAACTCAACACAATATGCACCTTCTGAACAATCTGTTTTTGCGTTATGGTGTTTCGGGTTTACCTTTTCTTTTTAATAATTAACTATTTTAACTATGATGGATTCCCTGATTGGTTCAGCACGTATTAAAGTTGCTCTCCTGTAATATCATAGTTTCTTTTGATTAGGTATCTGATCATGAAGGATATCTTGAAAGGACATTCTTAAGTTCTGCCGCTTTAAGAGCTACTGATCTTATCATCAGCTGGATGCAGGATGCTGGATTAAGAACGTTTGGTTTCTTCGTTTCTTCGTTTCTTTCCTTTTTCCATTTCTAACTTATAATGAAGTTATGCGAGTTACTGACCTGTATGTTGCTCGATATATAGTTGGGTGGACCAAATGGGCAACATACATGGTCGAACTGAGTCGGCCAATTCAAGTGCTGAGGCCTTACTGATTGGATCTCACATGGTGATCAGTTGGACATCTTTAATTTACCTCAATACCCGTAACACGAAATGCGATAGTGTGCTTATTTTAAGTCTAAACAGGACACTGTTGTTGATGCTGGTATGTATGATGGAGCACTTGGTATAATATGTGCCATCTCTGCGTTGAAGGCTATGAAGATCAGTGGGAAATTACAGAAACTATATAGGCCAGTGGAGGTTAGATATTGTCTTATGCTTCTTGCTCTTCATTTATGTAGAGACTGTTCTCATCTGAATTTACTGGTAAAGATTAAATAATATATTCTGGTTATACTATGATTGTTCTGATTCCTCCGCATGTTGTTGTATAAACCCTGGATCTTATTGTACATTCGAGCAGAAGAAAATTTTGTATGATGAGTAGTTGGTGACTAATCTAAGCTATAATAATTATATTTATAATAAAAAATCATTATTAACATTGCTCCTTGCCATTAATTTTCTTTCAACATGTAAAACTATGTGCATATGAATCAGCCTCATTTTCTTTTGATAGTTATTAAAAAAGCAAAAAAAAATCATAATATTAATTGAGCAACTCTTTACTGTTTAATCTCAGGTGATTGCATTCAGTGATGAGGAAGGTGTCAGGTTTCAATCAACTTTTTTAGGGAGTGCTGCTATAGCTGGTATCCTACCGTCGTCGACACTGCTAGCAACTGATAAGAGGTTACTTTTCGATATAAATCTACCCAATTTTTGTTGTGTGGAAAACCGTTGATATGCTATTTACGACATGCAACTTATTCAGCGGTGTTACAGTGCAAAATGTCCTTAGAGAGAACTCTTTCGAGGCTACCGTTGAGAGCCTTGGCCAAGTCAAGTACAAACCGCAATCCGTTTGGGGTTATGTTGAGGTATAATCCTTTGATAATGGGTAGAATACCTTATACCAGATAAGGAAACGATCGGAACTTTATTCCAACTCTATTATAATGTCTCAGGTTCACATCGAACAAGGCCCTGTATTGGAAACCCTGGGTTATCCTCTTGGTATTGTTAAAGGAATAGCGGGACAGACGCGATTAAAGGTATTTGAGCATAATGCTCGATGACTATGACAGAAATAATGGAACATCTATTGAAATTTTGAGTTATATCTAAAATTTGTCGAATAACAAATGTTTACAATGAGCTAATATGGGGCTGTCACATTCTAAAATGATTTCTCCAGGTGATAGTAAATGGGGTGCAAGGGCATGCTGGAACAGTCCCGATGCCGTTGCGCCAAGATCCGATGGCCGCTTCTGCTGAACTAATTGTAACATTGGAAAGTCTGTGTAGGAAACCAGATAAATTCTTGACTTATGATAATGAATGCGGATTCGTCACCAAGGAATCTCTTGTGGGATTGGTCTGCACGGTGGGGGAACTATCTTGTTGGCCAAGTGCGAGCAATGTCATCCCTGGCCAGGAAAGGATCATTTGCCCTTTCTTTTTTCCTTTTAATTATGTTGTAATGGTTTTTCTTTTCTTTTCCGATGATCATCTTGTCAGTGTCTTAAGTAATATATTTAGGCATTTAAGTGAGATAAGGATTCCATTTACAGGTTAATTTTACCGTGGATATACGGGTGATTGATGACCAAGCAAGAGAAGCCATAGTAGCTGAGCTCTCGAATCAAATTTATGGGAAGTGTGATCGTCGGATGGTCAATTGTACTATTGAGCTTAAGGTGTGTTCATCTCTTTTCTCTCTCTTCACGAACGCCACACTCACGCAGCATAGTTAGATTTGGATGCTAATCCTTGTTAAAATCAATGTTTAGATATCTGTCTTAACTATGCTATTTGATACGATCTAGCGAAAAGACATCCAAAACTTACATTGTTTAATTTGTAGACCATTTTAAAACTCGTGGTAATTCGATATCCTTTTGAGTGCATTATAGCTCAACTCTATTCACACGGACATACATTTGACTAAACTAAGCTTTATTCTTTTCAGCATAGTGCAGATGCTGTTCTTTGCGACTCGGAATTAGCCGTACAGTTAAAACAAGCAGCAACTTCAGCTTTAAGAAAGATGCACAGCTACATTCCTAGCGAGATGCCGATCTTAATGAGCGGAGCAGGACATGATGCAATGGCAATGGCTCGGCTAACAAAGGTCGGTCAAATTATGCTCTATGATTAATGGTTTTCTTTTCTCTTTAATTTCCATGCTAAATTGCTGCAAACTCCTACATATAGCAAGTTCAGAATCTGCATTTACCCTCGTTGAACAATGATCAAGCAATCCATATCCCGTAATTTTTAGAACAAAGGAATGAATATGGAAAAGTAAATCCTGTTCTTTCTCAACATTGTGAATTTAGTTCCTGAGCTTGTTAGTACACTATTAGAGTCCCTCAAAAAGATGACCATTTTACTCATCTTCTAGATAAAGTGAAAGGGGAACCAATTTAGATGAAAAGAAAAATCAGGGACTAGGTCAGGCTTTCGCTTCGAGTATATTATATAGATTCGGTAATTTAGTTACTTTCTCGTCATCGAAAATTTGTCGATGATATGGGCGCAGGTCGGGATGTTGTTTGTTCGATGCCGCGGGGGAATCAGCCATTCTCCCGAAGAATTTGTGTTCGATGATGATGTTTGGGCTTCTGGTCTTGCTCTCCTTCATTTTCTTGACCAACATGTAGTCGAAGAACACTCGGAATACTCTTAGTGTGTAGAATTTTCAAAGTGCCGTACCAATTGTTACGTGTAAATAAATGTATTAATGTAAAATGAAAAGTTGTTTGCATGGGAGCAAGCCACATTGTGGTCCTGGTATTCTTTTTGGGCTTTAGCTCAATCAAAAAAGGCTATGTAGCTTGCTTTTGCTACTGTTGGCAGTTGTCTATTTGGATAAACAATAATTTGACAAGCAAAAATTTAATGTTTTTATTAGAAATAAACTTAAATTGAGTCCCTTTTTGGCACTTTAAATTGAGTCAGTCACTGAAAAAAGAAACTAGTTAGTAAAAGGAATGCTTTACTTTCTTGTGTACACTTTTGTTATTGCTGCAAATGTGTTGTTGACATGCCCAGTAAACTGTTCATTCAATGATCTTTAATGCATGGTTGAAGCATATCAACAACTCCTCCTATGGTGGGCAATTAATATCCTCTAACACAAGTATTCAAAAAACTTTGGTTCTCTTATGATTGTAGCAATAGTAAAACCCCAAAGACCTTGGGACTGATGTTGTTGCAAATAATAAAGAGAGTTTAGGAAATGTTTATTATATAGCTATTGGTTATATAATGTATTAAACCTTTTGGCACCAATAATTTTGTAGAGTTATGAGTGCCATGTTTGGGTGGTAGTTGCTGCATTTATATATTAAAGAGAGAATTAGTTTTTTAGGAATAAATATAAATTTATAAACAAGCAGAAGCTATTGTATAAATGTATTTGTTTGGTTGGGTATTATATTAGTATCAGGTATTTCCATATTTGGGTGGTGGTTGCTGTATTTATATATTCAGACTGCATTTGGTTGGAGAATAAGAGAGAACTAATTTTTTTAAGAATAAATAAAAATTTAGGAACAAGCTGGAACTACTGTATAAATGTGTTTGGTTGGGTATTAGATTAGTACCAGGTATTCCCATGTTTGGGTGGTAGTTGCTGTATTTATATATTCAGACTGAATTTGGTTGGGGAATAAGAGAGAACTAGTTTTTTTTAGAAATAAATATAAATTTAGGAACAAGCTAGAACTATTAGATTAGTACCAGGTATAAAAAAATTTGCGTTTGGTATGATAATAGAGAATAAGAGAAATAGAGAGTAATAGTTGTATGAAATAATAAAATTGCCCTCCACCATAATAATTTTTTAAAACAAATAAAAATTTTAATAGGTATGATTTTAAATATTTGATTTAAGATATTTATTAAAAAAATTTATTAAAATTTATATTTTACTTTTATATAAAATAAATTATTAAAATTTTTTTAAATTTTGAAACTTTATAAATTTTTTAAAATTCAAAATTTTGTATATAAAAATTAAAATAAAATTTAAAATTTTAATATTTATTAAAAATTAAAGTTAAAAATTTAAAATTTTGTATAAATTTTAAAATTTATTAAAAATTAAAGTTTCAAAAATTTGTATTAATTTTAATTTTTATAAAAATTTTAAGTGTGAGCAAAAAATTATAATTTTTAAATTTAAAGTGGGAGAAAAAATTTTAATTTTTAAATTTGTATAAAATTTAAAAAATTTATAAAAAATTTATATAAATTTTAAAATTAATAATTTTTTAAAAAAAATTAAAAAAATTAAATTTTTAGATTTATTAAAAGGTAAAGTTAAAAAATTTAAAATTTATAAAATAAAAAAATTTAAAAATTAAAATTTTATAAATTTAAATATCTTAAAATTTTTAAAATAAATAATTTTAAAAAATAAAAAAAATAAAGGGGTGAAACAAAATTGAGTTGTCAGGTGAGCGGGGGAACACTCCCCAATTCTTGTTTGGATACAAACAAACGGGGCCTTGATCAAGTGCTTTACTAAAACTAGAGTAGGATGCTTTGTCATATTAAGTACAAAACTCTGTTGACTCTTTTATCTGCAAAGGGGATTCATTAGATATTTTCCAATATGTATATAAATAAATTAAAAAAAATTATGGGATATATATATATATATATATATATATATATATATATATATATATATATAGTTAAGCTGGAATGCCATCGATAACAAAAAGTCTTCATTGTCATTCATTTATTTTTGATGATAAAATTTTTAAAACGACGATCGGTACCGTTAAATATGATCTAAACTATTTAAACTATTTAGAAATTAAATTTCATATTATTTCGATATTTTTTTCTTGTCCATCAAGTGAGCATAAAAATGAATGACTGAAAATGAATATTCTTTATAAAGTAATGATAGGAGTATTGTAATCAAGATTAAGAGTATAGATTTAGTTTTAAATACGTTAAAGAATTTTCTAACCAAACGTTAATTAATTTAAAATTCTTTACACCGTTAAACTAGCAAAAAAACTCATATCTGCCATTAAAATTATAAAATTTATAACCCTTTGATTATTAGGTCAACGTTGTTGAAAAAAATAAAAATTTAATTTTTAAATAATTTATATCATATTTAACCGTACTGATCGTCGATTTAAAAATTCTATCATCAAAAATAAATAAATAGCAACGGTGCCCGTTTGCTATCGGTAGTGAAGCATTTTATATATTTTCATTCCCTCTATAAGTGGTTGAGAATGAGAGAATCCAACTTTCAAATGAACCTATCATGAAATGTACATAAATAGTCAATAAAGTTGTGTACGAAAATAAATAAATAAATAATTGTAGATCATTTGTTCTTGGAGTGCTGCAGTAATAAGAGTCCTGTTGGAAGGATTACTGCTGAATATGTTGACGCGCGTTGTGTAATTGCACCTCTACCAATGAGCAGAGAAAAAGGTGGGAGCACTGCTGAACATGTTGATGCTGTGTAATTGCATCTCTACCACTGAGGTGATAAAAAGGTGGGAGCACTGCTGAACATGTTGACGCTGTCACGTTGCGAGTTTGCTACTCGGAACGGAATAGCAGAATATTCGAAAATATTAAATGCTCCTTGAATTTTTTTGACATCTGAGACTCGCTCTTTGAGGGCCAGTTGGGAGCGATCTTGTTTTACGTAGGTTTTTTTTTTTTGTTTTATTTTTTTTCTCCTCTGTCGAGACTTAGTTGTCTTAGTCTGAAGCATAGTTCATTTCTAAATAAATGAAGTGATAGAATATTATCTTTCTTTCTCTTAAAAAAAAAAAAAAAAAAGAAAATAGAGAAGTTGTGTACAAAAAATGACTATCATAGTGGTACTTCAACATTATTATCACTTTTGTAAGAGCTTTGTTGTTGGAATAATAGAGGGCCACGTCTGTATCAATAGGAGGAAGCTCTTTCTTAGATCTAAGGCCCGTTTGGTTGGGATATAAATAGAAATTGATTATTTTAAAAATAGGTATAAGTTTAAAAATAAGTAGGAACTAAAATAATTTTATATTTGATTAAATATAAAAATTATATCGGGAATAAATAAAATTGTGTTTGATAAGTTAAAGAGGAATAAGAATTATAGAAGAGATTAAATTTTAAATTTAATATAAAAATTTATATGGCATGATTTTAAATATTTAATTAAAAATATTTATTAAAAAAATTATTAAATTTATATTTTACTTATATATAAAAAAAATTATTAAATTTTTTTTTTGGTTTTTGAAATTTTATAAATTTTTAAAAATTTAAAATTTTGTATATAAAAATTAGTATAAATTTTAAAATTTTAAAACTTTGGTATAAATTTATTAAAAATTAAAATTAAAAATATAAAATTTGTGTAAATTTTAAAATTAATAAATTTTAAAATTTTATAAATTTGTAAATTTATTAAAAATTAAAGTTAAAAATTTTAAAAACTATAAAATTTAAAAATTTTCTAAAGTTAAAAATTTATAAATGCTAAAAAATTTTAATTTTAATTGTCTCAAAAAATTACAAAAGTGGGAGCAAAAATTTTAAAAATTCAAAATTTTGTATATAAAAATTAGTATAAATTTTAAAATTTTAAAAATTTGGTATAAATTTATTAAAAATTAAAATTAAAAATATAAAATTTGTGTAAATTTTAAAATTAATAAATTTTAAAATTTTATAAATTTGTAAATTTATTAAAAATTAAAGTTAAAAATTTTAAAAACTATAAAATTTAAAAATTTTCTAAAGTTAAAAATTTATAAATGCTAAAAATTTTAATTTTAATTGTCTCAAAAAATTACAAAAGTGGGAGCAAAAATTTTAAAAATTCAAAATTTTGTATATAAAAATTAGTATAAATTTTAAAATTTTAAAAATTTGGTATAAATTTATTAAAAATTAAAATTAAAAATATAAAATTTGTGTAAATTTTAAAATTAATAAATTTTAAAATTTTATAAATTTGTAAATTTATTAAAAATTAAAGTTAAAAATTTTAAAAACTATAAAATTTAAAAATTTTCTAAAGTTAAAAATTTATAAATGCTAAAAATTTTAATTTTAATTGTCTCAAAAAATTACAAAAGTGGGAGCAAAAATTTTAATTTTAAAATTAGTATAAATTTAAAAAATTTTATAAAAATATTTGTATAAATTTAAAATTTGTAAATTAATCAATTTTTTTTAAAAAATAAAAAATTAAATTTTTATATTTATTAAAAAGTAAGTTAAAAATTTTAAAATTTATAAAATAAAAAAATAAATTTTAAATTTTATAAATTTAAATATCTTATAATTTAAAAAATTTTAATTAAAAGAAAAAGATAAGCAACAGATGGAACATCTGTTTCACCTGTGGGGGTGAACTGAGCAGTCCCTCCTCCCCCCCCCCCCCCCCCCCCCCCCCCCTCCCGAATTATTCCAGGATGGGGGGAACAACAATTCCACTTATATTTTTTTCGTTTGGACATAAAGGGGATCACCTCTTATCCTTCCCTTACATCAATTTACAAAGGAACCTAAAAATTAAAGTAAGATCGCTTGTTCGCCCGCTCAAGTTATTCTCCATGTGTTTTTCGTGAGTAGGTGTTTCAAGAGAATTAAATTCAACTAATTTGATTTCTCTTCAGTAAAAAAACAACTATATCAAACATTTAGTACTATAAAATTTACTGTCGTTAGATTTATTTTTTTGATTATTTTTTATTTTTTAAAGCAAACTATTTTATCAATCACCAAAGTTCTAAAAGATCATAATTATTCTAATTATATTTTTTTTTATCTAAAAATTAAGAATTTAATAACATCAGTAACTTGATGATATTAATAATGTTTTAATCTAGTTCTATATATTATATTTTATACGTTTTAATTAAATTATATGTATATTTTTTCTATCATTCAGAGCTTTTTGAGATTAGTGTTAAAATTTTGAGAGATACTAGGTGTAAGATGTACATTTTACACCCCACTCCATCCTGAGATGAATATTATTTCACTCATCACATTGAATGACGAATAAAATTCACCCAACTCCAGAATAGAATGGGATGTAAGATATACACCCCCTAAATAGATGTATACTTATATATACCCTATAACCCCCTAAAGGGGTGTATACTTATATATACCCTAAAATTTTATATAACAATTAGAAGAATCACAATTTAGAGAGATGATGATTTTTACCTCACCAAATCTCCACTTACCAGTTTGGCAAACACCTCAGTTTCCTGTTCTCCCTTTTTAGTCATCACATTTAATTTCATCATGAGTCTACGATGACAACATCATGTCAACACCTCACAACAACAGCATTAAAATAAATAAAAAATAAATAAAAAAATCTCTTCCATCTCCTTTGCACAATAGTGTGACGTTGAGGCATCTATCTCCCGCTTTGTTTTTATTCCCCTCTCCAACCCTTTCCATATTCTCTTTTTTTCTTTTTTTTTTTATACCGATTATTTTATATAAATTAAATATTATTTAATAAACAATTTACATTGCACAATAGCCACCACTATTATTATTATACTAATAATATATGCTATACGTACTAATAAACAAATTCGACAAAATGCTGCAATAACAAACAAATTCAGTAATAGTTTGGAAAATAACATACTATTACCGAATTTGTTTGTTAGTATAGCATTATTTATATAATAATAATAATGGTATACATATATATATATATATATATATATATATATATATATATATATATATATATATATATATATATATATATATATATATATATATATATATATATATATATATATATATATATATATATATATATCGAACTATGTTATATTTTTGGATAAAAGAATATACAGTTAGAATGATAGCGATTCTCTAGAATTTAGTGAGTAGTTGGTTAAGTAGTATAATCTAAGGTTTGAAAATGATTAAATGGGTTGATCTACCGGTGAAAAATTTGATAGTACTAAATGCTTGGTGCTATAGATAGTATAGCGGCCACACTCTATATATATATAATTAGGCTACTATTCTATTAGTAGCACCAAGTTATTGGTGTTATTAAGTTTTTAATTTTTTAGATGAAAAGATGTGCAGTTAGAATGGTAGTATGCCCTAGAGTTTAGTGGGTGGTTGAGAAATAGTATGATATATAAGGGATGAAAATAATTGAAATGGTAGGTCTAACGACAGAAAACTTGGTAGCACAAAATGCTTCGTACTATATATATATATATATATATATATATATATATATATATATATATATATATATATATATATATATATATATATATATATATATATATATATATATATATATAGTTAGGCTACTATGCTATTAATAATACCAAGTCATTGATACTATTATGTTTTTGACACTTCGATTAAGAGATTGTGGTTGGGATAATAGTAGGTCCCTAAGGTTTAAAAGGTGGTTGGATAAATAGTATGATGTAACGGGTGAAAATGATCAAAGGCATTGATCTAATGGTGAAAAACTTGATAGTACAAAATGCTTGGCGCTATCGATGGTATAGTAGCCGGACTCTATATATAAACCCTAACCTTAGCACTAAGCATTTTGTACTATCAAGTTTTCAATCGTTAGATCAACCTCTTTGATCATTTCCAACTCTTAGATCATACTATTCAACTACCCACCCACTAAATCCTATGGGATCACTATAATCCTAACCGCACATTTTTTCATTCAAGGGTTAAAAACTTAATAACACCAATTACTTTGTGCTATTAATAGCATAGTAGCCTAGTTCTATATAAAGTTCGCCTATTATGCTATTGATAGCACAAAACACTAGGTGCTATCAAGTTTTCAACCGTTAGATCAACTCATTTAATCATTTCCAACCGTTAAACCATATTATTCAACCACCTACCTACTAAATCCTAAGAACTACTATCATCCAAACCGCACATTTTTTTATCCAAGGATTGAAAACTTAATAGCACCAATGACTTGGTGTTATTAATAGCATATTAGCATATATATATATATATATATATATATATATATATATATATATATATATATATATATATATATATATATATATATATATATAGAGAGAGAGAGAGAGAGAGAGAGAGAGAGTTTGGCTACTATGCTTGTACAAGCACAAAATAATTTGTGCTTGTAAGTTTTCTACCGTTAGATCTATCTCTTTGACTAATTTTATTTCTTAGATCATTCTATTCCACCAACCACTCACTTAACCCAAGGGGCCCACTATCATTCTAATCACACATCTTTTTGTTCAAGAACTAAAAACCTACAAGCACCAATAATTTAGTACTTTTAAAAGCATAGGAGTTCAATTATATATATATATATATATATAGAGAGAGAGAGAGAGAGAGAGTTTGGCTACTATGCTGTCGATAGTACCAAGCATTTGGTGCTACCAAGTATTTCACTGTTAGATCTATCTCTTTGATTATTTCCATCTCTTGGATCATACTATTTTTCCAACCGTTCACTAAACCCTAAGAGCCGACCCACTATCATCCTAGCTATACATCTTTTCATCCAATTGTTAAAAACTTAATAGTACCAATAACTTATGCTATTAATAGCATAGTAGCCTCTCTCTCCCCCCCCCCCCTCTCTCTCTCTCTCTCTCTCTCTCTATATATATATATATATATATAATACTATTAAGTTTTTAATCATTAGATTTGCATTGAGATTTGTGTTATTATACTTTCTCTTTCTCTCTCTTTAGTTGACTTTAGATAACACAAATATCAATACAAATTCAATAGTAAAAAATTCACAAGTATAGTTGAGCTTGTATTTTTAAAAATATATAAGCTCTACTTACTTTATCTTTCTCTCTCTTTAATTGACTTTACAAAAATATAAATTTTAATACAAATTCAATGATAAAAAATTTACAGACATGGATGAAGTTATGCTTTTAAAAGCATATAAGCTCTACGCTCTCTCTCTCTCTCTCTCTCTCTATATATATATATATATAATTGAGCTAGAATGTTATCAGTAGTAAACATACTCCGCTGCATGTCACCTATTTATTTTTGATGATGGAGCTTCCAAATCAACAATTGATACCAATAAATATGATCTAAATTATTTAAACTATCTGAAAATTAAATTTTATAATTTTTTATTTTTTTTCTTGTCCATTTGGTAGACACAAAAATTATCGGCTGAAATAAATATTCTTCAAAAAGTGATGATAATAGTTTTATAATCAAGATCGAGAGTAAAGATCTTATTTTAAATAGTTTAAAAAATTTTCTAATTAAAATTCAATTGATTTAGATTTTTTTAAACCGTTAAACGAGCAAGTGCCTCATATCTACCATTAAAATTACAATTTTTGCTACCTTTTGATCATTAGGTTAATGATGTTGAAAAGATTTAAAATTTGATTGCTAGATACTTTAATGGCATAGATCTTGTTCAACGGTGCCGATCGTCGATTTTGAAGCTCCATTATCGAAAAAAAAAGGATGACAACGGAGTCTGTTTACTACTAATAGTATTCCAACTCATATATATATATATATATACATATATATATATATATATATATATATATATATATATAGGCTGAAATACTATTAATAGTACAAAGTTATTGATGCTATTATTTTTTAACTTTTGAATTAAAAGATGTGTGGTTGAGATGATAGTGGGCCCCTTGGGTTTAATGGGTGGTTGAGAAAATAGTAAAATCTAACAGGTGAAAATAATTAAAGGGGTTGATCTAAGGGTAGAAAACTTGATAGTACCAAATACTTGGTACTATCGATAGTATAGTAGCCGGATCTCTCTCTCTCTCTCTTTCTCTCTCTCTCTCTCTCTCTCTCTATATATATATATATATATATATATATATATAGTCCGGCTACTGTGCTTGTACAAGCACCAAACAATTTGTGCTTATAAATTTTCTGCCGTTAGATCTAACCCTTTGATTAATTCTATCCCTTAGATCATATTATTCCACCAACCACCACTAAACCCAAGGGGCTCACCATCATCCTAACCGCACATTCCTACATCCAAGGATAAAAAACTTATAAGCAAAAATAATTTGGTGCTTTTACAAGCATAGGAGCTCAATTATATATATATATATATATATATATATATATATATATATATATATATATATATATATATATTCCGGCTACTATACTCTTATGAGTAAAATTCTTTTATATCCATAAGTTTTTATTCCTTGGATGAAGGAATGTGCGGTTAGGATTATAGTAGTCCCTAGAATTTATACTATTTCCCCAACAATCTAGTAAACCCTAGGGGGCCACTATTATCCTAACCGCACATTACTTCATCCAAAGATAAAAAAGTTATGAGTATAAAGAGGTTTATACTCATAAGAGTATAGTAGCCCTACGCTATATATATATATATATATATATATATATATATATATATATATATATATATATATATATATATATATATATATATATATATATATATATATATATATATTTAAAGGAAAATGCTACTTGTACATCCCATTTGGGGGTGTACATCGCACACCCCACCCATCCAATGGGTGGGGTGTGGTGAGGGGTCACTTCACAATTTGTGAAGTGACCCCCCCACCCTTAGATGGGTGGGTGTAAGATGTACACCCCCTTTGGGAGTGTACATGTAGCGTTGCTCATTTTTAAAAGCACAAGTCCAATCATGTTTGTGAATTTTTTGCCATTAAATTTGCATTGAGATTTGTGCAATTGTATTTTTTCTTTCTCTTTTTAGTTGACTTTACAATTGCACAAATCTCAATGCAAATCTAATGGTAAAAAATTCACAAGCATAATTTAACTTATGCTTTTAAAAGTATATAAGCTGTACTCTCTTTATATATATATATATATATATATATATATATATATATATATATATATATATATATATATATATATATATATATATATATATATATATATATGAATTGAGTTTCTATACTTCTAAAAGTATGAAATCATTAGTGTTCGTAGGTTTTTAACTCTTAGATGAAAACATGTACAATTAGGAGGATAGTGGGCTCTTGGATTTAGTGGGTGGTTTGTAAAATAATATGATTTAAGAGATAAAATTAGTCAAATAAATAAATTTAACGGTAAAAAATTTATCAACACTAATTATTTAGTACTTTTAAAAATATAATAGCTGAACTATAATTTTAAAAGTATAGTCATATGCAGTTGATAGCAACGTATTAATATAATGGTAAAATAATAATATAATTTATAAGGCTAATAATATAATTTAATTATTAAATTTAATAACTGTTGTTGTAGAATTAATTCACAAGCACAATATATATTTTTTTTGTTCTTAATTAAATTTTTTTATCATCTCATCCTATCCAATAATATTACTTAAATATAAGTAAAACTCTACTTATACACTCCATATAAAAATATGGAAAATGCTACTTGTACACCCGTAAGGGGTGTACATCTCATATCCCCATCCATCTAAGAGTGGGGGTGTGATGAGGGGTCACTTGATGTGACCCGTAAAAAATATCGATACCATTAAATGAGTGGAGGTGTAGGATGTACAGCCCTTCGGAGTGTACACGTAGCATTACTCTAAAAATATACATCTTACATCCATATAATTTAATAGTTGAATTCCAATTTTAAAATCATAAGTTATTAAATATATTCTCGTACTTTATATTTCTTTGCCAATTAAATATAATAAATACTATACGTACATTTTATTTGGAATGTATATTCTACACTTCATCCATTTAAAAATGAAATAAATTTTATTCATCATTTCAAAGTAATGGATAAAAAAATTTTTACTCTTAAATGGATGAAATGTAGGATGTACATTCATTTTTATACGTACATGAAGCACTTCTCATTAAATATTACCCCTTATATTTATTTATAAAAAATTAAGCTAAAATATTTTATAAAAAATATAGTAGTACTATTTCGTTGTAAAAAGAGATTGATGTATTTTTGTCTTTTTCTGTTTTCTTGGTCCCATCACTGGCTTGTGATGAGCCCATGATTACAGTAGAAATTCCCACACTCCCTTTCCCTATTTAATTAATTAAGAATTCAATCCCAACCTCTCACACTCACTCTGTTCCGCATTCGGTCTCCTCTCTTTCTTATTCTCCATGAAAATGATGAAGATGAAGAATCTCTTCCTCTTCTTCTTGGTCTTGTTCTTCTTCTTCTTCTTCTTCACCCCAATTCAAGCTCTGGAGAATTGCAGCTGCACCAGGAAGCCCGATGGCCGCGGCGCCGCGCGGACGCTGAGGCTCAAGTCGGTGGCAGTGGCGGCGATCCTGTCGTCGGGGGCGGCCGGCGTCGCCATCCCGATCGCGGGGCGGTCGGTCCCGGCCCTGCGGCCGGAGAACGAGGCGTTCTTCGCAGTGAAGGCCTTCGCGGCCGGCGTCATCCTCGCCACCGGGCTCGTCCACATCCTCCCCGCCGCCTTCGACGCCCTCACCTCGCCCTGCGTCCCCAGCTCGCCCTGGCGCGGCTTCCCCTTCGCCGGGTTCGTGGCGATGGCGTCCGCCGCGATGACCCTCATGCTCGACTCCTTCGCCACCAGCTACTACCGCCGCTCCCATTTCAGCAAAGCGCGGCCGCTGGACGACGACGAGGAGGATGGAGAGAGTGGGGATGGGAGGGGAGGTGTGGATGACGAGACGAGAGCGGCGGCGCATGCGGGGCACGTGCACGTGCACACGCACGCGACACACGGGCACGCGCATGGTGCCGCGCCGGCAGGAGCAGGCGCAGGGCCGGCGGAGGAGGCGGCAGCATCGGTGGCGGAGAGGATACGCCACCGCGTCGTTTCTCAGGTGAGAGAGCCAGAGCCTTCCCTTATAGCAGAAGAAATCTATACTATACGTTTTGTTTATTTTTAAGATAAACTTAGTTTGAAATGTGAAGCAACTAGGCTTCGAACTCGGGTCTAAGTATTAAACAGCAAGCCCTTTGTCACTTGCATAAAATTAAACTATTTCTTAACTGTTTTCTATTATATATTATACGCACTTTATATCTTTATCACTCTAGGACATGATTTGGCATGGTACAGTCTATGCCATACAAATAGTCTTTTATATAAAATATAATAAAACTAGAATTATGCTAGAATGAATGATTTTCTGAAAAATAAGACATCACAAACAATTTGTGTTGGTCCTTCCAAAGTGAGCCTTTTGTTCCTTGTTTATTTGTTTTGTAACTTTTAAATTTTGAAATTTTGTTGGTTCATTTTTGATCGCCTGTTGTTGCTGTAATTGTAGGTGTTGGAGCTGGGGATTGTGGTGCACTCTGTGATCATTGGTGTCTCCTTGGGTGCTTCTCAGAGACCCTCCACCATAAGGCCACTGGTGGGAGCATTGAGTTTCCATCAGTTCTTCGAAGGCATAGGGCTTGGTGGATGTATTGTCCAGGTTTTCGCCATCTATACTATCATGAAGCTCTAATTTGAAGATTTTGTTATTATAGTAGTGCTGGTGCTTCTTCAAAACAACTCGTTCTTCATCCTAAGAACCGAATTTACTTAAAACACCGAAAAATGAATAAGAATATCTGCATTGTATCCCAGGATCAAAATTTAGCCAATTCTATGCTGCACTGAGCCTCTTCTTCCTTTTCCATTATTGCAGGCCAAGTTTAGGGCTAGGGCAACAGTGATCATGGCAACCTTCTTCTCTCTCACGGCTCCGATCGGTATTCTGTTAGGCATGGCAATATCGTCCAGCTACGATCGAACCAGCGCGACCGCCCTAATCGTCGAAGGCCTCTTCAACTCCGCATCCGCGGGGATCTTAATCTACATGGCTCTCGTCGATCTCTTGGCGGCGGACTTCATGAACCCGAGAGTGCAAACCAATGTGCGGCTTCAGTTAGGAACACATGTCGCCCTTCTTCTTGGCGCGGGTTTAATGTCTCTTCTTGCTAAATGGGCATAGAAACACAAAATGGTTCAAGACTGACAACTTGAGGCCAATCCGAGAGGTTTTCGCCATCCTCTTGGATACATTGAAATGCCACTCTTTCGACGGACGGATTCGATTATGCTGTTGCTCATGTTTCCCGTTGCTGCAGCTGAAAAGCACTTTTAAGATATGCTGTAACATTTTGGCGGACAAGTTCAAAAATTTCGGTGTGATCGACGAAAACAGTTCGTCAGCATGTTTTGATCTAAACAAAAAGTTTAGTAATTTTGCACTGCAAGTATCAGGAATCATTCTCCTTGCCTCCTACATTCTTTTGGTTATTTTTGGCAGAAATTGTTAATTTGGAATTCAATAGATTGGTACTGGTATGCATCCATATAACCAAGTTGACTCGACTTAACCCTGATCCAAACGTGGTCGGTCGGTCGGGACGATGTGATTGTGACTCGAAAGTCTACTCGTACACTAGTTTGTATCAAACCATGGACCAAAGTGGCTCGATTGGATCCACCAAACCAAGGTTGGGTCACAGATCAACCACATCTAGGTTATTAGAATCTTCGATCGACTGAGACGAACCTAAGATTTTCCTATTTGACCTAGCCCAACTTTGTCATTTTGGATCGAACCAAACTCAATAATAGCTATACAAATTTCGGGCGAGTCAGATTCTATATCCGCTTTTCGCAACAGTGATCTTTAGTAGAGCTTTTGATCAAGGACAAAGTAAAAATCTGAAACTTCTGCTGCAACAGTAAGCAAAACTGAGATAAGAAACCTTAGAAGTATAGGTTCCTATTCGATTCCTCTAATTCTGCTGCAGAGTAAAGGGAAAGGGTTAAATGAAGAATCATTCGGAGAGCTATGCACCGAAGTAAATAATTCATTAATAATAAATCGAGAAATTAATGGAAGTGAAAATAATCCAACTTTCCTTAACCAGTACCATACTTGATGGGATCACAGTACCCACTACTGCTATTTCATATGACATTCAACTAAATCCTTAATGTTGGCCAATACAAGCATAACTCGATATGTTGTTTTAACATGATCTTTGTTCCAATGTCTAGTTATTTGCAGTTGTAGTAACTGCACAAACTGCAACATTGCAGAGTTCATACACTAGAAGACACAAAGATAATAATACACTGTTTTATGCAATCAAAATTAAAACATGCAGTTGCACACTGATCATTATACTGTCACTAAACTTTTTAGAGTACTTGGCGGAAGGTCAAAAAGAGAAAAAACATCTAATTGGAGATAAATCCGCATTGAACTTACATTAATTCTTACTCCTCTTTTTCTCTGGATTGGGTTGTACTTTTACTGATACTGGCTTTCGCTTCAGCTAAAAAGGATGGATCGGGCTGATGCTCACGATCTGCGGGCTCTTTCATCGCCATATAAATATACAATATGATGACCAAGTTGACCGAAATAACAGCAATGAATCCGCTTAATAGTGTCCGGGATTCGGAGGAAAGCTGATGTGTGCCTGTTCGATGTTCACAACACAAAGTTAGAACAATCAAACAAGTGTGCAATTTAAGAAAACAATTAAGCAAGATTATGAATTTACATCTCAAGTCATATCATTAGATGAAGCCTTAGATGAAAAATATGAACAGGAGCGATAATGAAGATTAAGGAGAGCTACGGGTTTTCAACATATTTGTTTAGTATGCAATTAATTACTTTTGAGGAAGAACAGGTCAGAGAAGAAGCGCATACCGGGAAATAGCTTGTTATTAAACCCGTATAATATTGAAACTGGGGTAATCCACATGGCCATAGATGCAATGAAGAACTTTTGCATTACTCCTGGCATTGCTTCTACTGATTGGCCCCCTGTCGGAGATGGAAACAATACTCAATTCACAATTTTTTTGGTTCAAGTTTGATTGTTTAAATGTCGCGAGATGGCAGATTCCGCTAATCAAACGTAGCATGTGTTAATAGATACAGACATACGATAAACTAAGGGCCCGTTTGGTAACGGGTTAAGACAGAACTAGCTAATCCAGGAATAAGTATAAAATACGGAACTGGTGTAAAAAAGTGTTTGGGATGGTTCCAGAAATAAGAGATTTTGTGTTTGGTATGATAATAAAGAATAAGATGAATAAAGAGTATTAGTTGGATAAATTACCTTTTTGTCCTCAACTTTATTATGTAATAATAAAGTGAAAGAGGGTGCCTCGGTAGACGTGAGAGGGTATTTAAGAAAAAAATAAGATGATGGTTGGGAAGAGTGAGAACAGTAATTCCAGCTTATTCTAGTTATACTGAAACAAGCTATACCGATTGATTCCAGATGCGTTTGGAAGAATAAGGAGGATATCCCCCTATTCTCTATTCTAACCCATTTCCAAACAGCTCCTAAACAAATAATTGAATCAATCAATAATGAGTTAGAAACTGAGTCTAAGACACCCCAAAACATTCGATTAGAAATTTATTTTTTACACAGAGATAGAAGAAGAGCATTCGATTAGGAATTTATTTTCGACCGAAAACAATAATTGTGATGCTGAATTCCACTATTACATAGTAAGTTGAGACATTCTCTTTGTTATGACATTTGCATGTAGGTCGACAGCAAAATAATCAAGTAATTGTTTTTTTTTTTGGAATAGAGTCTTAAATCAAAGTCGTTTGTTGCTAAATTTCACGTAATTTTTGTGTGTTTAAGTAGCTAAAAATTAAAATTAGAGAAATAAAAGTAGTTGCTACAACATTTTTATGTTTTTAGTTTCCACTCATCCACATTAGAAAGCACTAAAATTTACAACAACAACAACAAAAAGCGAGGAACAGAAGATATGTCAAAAATTAACATGAAATCTACAGAAAAGAAAAAGGACAGTCGGCCCTCGAATCCGGCCAGATCCGGCGAGGCCTGATGCTGCCGGCGCGGATCCTGCCGGATCCGGCCGATGCAGCTCGCGCGCGAGAGAGATGGGGCGAGAGAATACCTGGGAGATTCGCGGAAGAGCTCTATTTGGGGACGAAGAGTTGGGAAAATTACACTATTTCGGATATTTTTGATAAAAAATTATAGAGATAATTACCTGTGTACCCCTGAAATCTGAAAAAATATCTGATTTATCCCTCTTATTTTTTTTCTTTCCAATATACTCTTCATACGTTCTACTGATATTTTACCGTTTTTCTTTGTTAAGTTAACTAGGATTAAAATAGAGTTAAATAATAATCGGAGTTGAAAACTATCAGATATACCTATTTTGTTTTTATCTACCAAAATTATTGAAAATTTTAAGAATACATAAAAAAAGCTGGTTATGGTAGAAGGGTATATTTGAAAAGGCAAAATGGTAATTTCACATATATAACGGCAGTTCCAAACGGTACACTAACAGAGTTTAACTTCAGGAGTATTTTAGAAAGAAGTTGGAACGTAAGAAGGATAGTTTTAATATTAGCCTTCTAAGAGAAATAAATTTAAAAACAAATAAATTTTTAGGGGTATATAAAAAATTGTCCCAAAATTAAAATAAAAAACAGATTTTGCTAGAATTAATTTTAACAAACAGTATTTTTTTTTTTTTTTTTTTTTTAAAGTAGAATTAAATTTTACAATACTTATCGCCAAACATCCAATGGAGAGAGTCGAAAGTTATTTTCACAAGCTGAGCCGAAAAATAATTCTTTGCACTAGGTGTACGAGTACATTTTATATTTCATAAAATAAAAAAAATAATAAAAAAAAAAAAGAATATATGAAAATTCATAAAATTTGGACACTATTTTTTTTATAAATCGAATAATACTCATTTTTATTTGATTCATTGATGTTTAAACTGATACACCGGGTGCAGAATGTGCGGTTCACAGATGACGTGGTGACCGAAGTTCAAGCAACAATTCCCAAGCAAACAGCCCATGGGACTCGATTGGGCCCAATGACGTTTCAATTTAGGCCCAGGCCCAAATTACTCCCGACACTTTTTAAAACACGTGCTATGCACGTGGACATCAATTTCTCTCACATTAAATATAGGAAATAATAATAATAATAATAATAATAATAATAATAATAATCTCCAAAATTAGCCAAAAAAACACAGAGAAAAAAAAACAAAAAGCGCTGTTGCAGAGTCGGGATCGAGACGCGGAAAGAGGATTTGTCGGGGGCGTTGAAACCCTAACCCTAATACTTGCATCTGCGTCGATCCAAGAGGAGAAGGGAAACCCTAGATTCGTGGGAAGGATCCGAAGGGGAAGAAGAGGAAGAGGAAGAGGAGGAGGAGGGAGGAGGGAGGAGGGAGGAGGGAGGAGCCGCGATGGGGAAGAAGAAGAAGAGGGTGGAGAAGTTTTGGTGCTACTACTGCGACCGTGAGTTCGACGACGAGAAGATCCTGGTCCAGCACCAGAAGGCGAAGCACTTCAAGTGCCATGTGTGCCACAAGAAGCTCTCCACCGCGAGCGGCATGGCGATCCACGTGCTCCAGGTCCACAAGGAGACCGTCACCAAGTAAATCAAACCCTAACCCTAGATCTCTTTTGCCCCTCGCATTTAACCAAATCCGATTCTCGTTTCTTGATGATGATGATGTGTTATTTGGATTCAGTTTGGTTTCGTAGATTTATCTGTTTAAACTAAGAAGGAAGATTAGCAGGAGGATTAAACTAGGTTAATTTTCATTGAACTTCACATAGTATTACCGAAATCGAAAAAAAAAACCCCTCTTTTATATTTCTTATGCATGCGCTTTTTTTGTTTAAATTGCCTTGGTACTATCTAGTAGCTCAAAATTTAGGCTGGGAGCAGTTCATGCAGGGGCATTTACATACCCTGATTAATCAGGTTATGAAACCAAGCAAAACCAAGTATAGCTTACATGTGTGCGTGTGATAGTGCTCACGTGGTAAATTCGATGTGTCGAAGGTTGAAGCAACTACCTTTCACTGATAATTTGATAATGATGCTTTCTTTTTGAGTATTGAAGCTTTAAATGAGATTTCTTTTTATCATCCATTTGTGCCTTTTCTTGTTTTAGATTAACATGTTCCACAATTTGGGGAGCTATTTTTTTTGCTTCTAATTTGTGCTTTACTTTTATGCAATTCAAATTTGGCACGTAGCTATGTTTTTCAAAAATGTACATTTATAGTCTGTTTTTTGTGAATCAAAAGAGGTTTTACTTGATTTTGCATGAATGACTAAAGAAGGATTTCATAGGTTTGGATTTCGATTTAATCTTTCACTAATTAAAGAATTAAAGAGTGTCGTTTGTAATCTTCCCATTTGACCTTTGACTGATTATATGGGGTGTATTCATTTCCTGCAATTCTTTTTTTAGCCTATCAACATTGGTTCATATCATGTGATTTATCGACTTTGTCTTTGTTTTTTCATTTTTTGACATATATTGTGCTTCGTATTTATCTTTTAACTTGTTACTTGCAGGGTTCCTAATGCAAAGCCTGATAGAGATTCAACAGAGATTGAGATTTTTGGTATGCAAGGGATTCCTCCAGAAATATTAGCGGCTCATTATGGAGAAGGTATATATATATTTTTACATGCTTGTGTTGAACAGAAGTGGATGAGTAGTGTAAGGTCATGACACATTATATGATGATTGTGTTCTTTAAAAGTAGGAGTTTTACTGTTTTACCCTGAATTCTTATTTGGAACAACAGTACCCTGTTCTTGCAACCTGTTTGTATTACTTGAGAGGAAGTTTTGATGAATTCAATAACCTGGAGCAGATGAGGTAGTACAGTTTTGATGAATTCAATAACCTGGAGCAGATGAGGTAGTACCAAGATTTTGTTGGGCCTATTCTGGTGTCTGGACTGTACTAGTGACATTTTTCAGTTTCTTCTTCTCTCAATCCTTTTCCTTTTGTCTTATCTCCCTTTTATGACCTGAAATCTCATCTTTATTTATCTCCTTGTAGAGCATATTAGTTAATTCTTTTATGATGCTACTACTATTAGACTAAATCACTTGATTTTTAGGGATCGAGAGATGTTTAATAACCAGTTATCAATTATCGGATGTTACAATACCCTTTAACCATGTAATATACTACTTCTCCAGTTGACTTTAGCTAGAGATCTCAGTTGAATTGGTTTTTGACTTGATTTTAGTAGGAACTTCTTTACTTATTGCTTTGGTTTATCCAACAGCGTCAATAAATCGGGTAGCTTGATCTTTGATTTTTATCTTGTAGAAATTGTCCGTACTAGTGGTCAGATGCCACATGCAAGGTTTATGGAGCTTCTTGCTTGTATCTAACTTCATATATATTGTCTATCTGGATGGTCATAACTGGATGTGAAAACTATTGACTATACATAAGTTCTTTTTGTCTGAATAACAGAAACTAATTATGTTGTAATTTTCAGTCTACACTAGAACTAGATTACTCTTGCTTACTTGATGGCCAGTTTATTGTGTGTATGATTATGTTCTTCTGGAAGTTTTATTGACCTTTCTTCCTGTAAATACTACGCAGATGAAGATTCCTCCGCAAAGATGGCTAAGGTGGAAGTGCCACCTGGTCGACTTGCCACTGGTGTGGTACCCAATCCAGGCATTGGCTATCCTCCACTACCAACTTATGGTGCGATGCCTCCAGTGTATGATCCTGTGCACATTAGTCTATGTTACAGATAGCGTTTTCTTTTTCATCCTCGCTCTTTCTTTTAATTTTAGGCAAAAATATATTGATATCCCCTGAAACTCTGCCCCCCTTAAAAAGCCAACTATAGGTTATTACATCTTTTGGAAACAGGCGGCTGAAATTTTTAGATATTTGGATTTAAACCCTTAACTATGCAGTTGCATGATTTCAAGAAATTTGCCGTCAGGCACTTTTGCAAGTCAGAATTTTCTTTCAAAAATTTATAAAAATTTCGGCAAGAAATAGAGCATTCTCTTTAAGTTTTAGAATGAAGGAATCGAGAAAATTGAAGTCCAGAGACTTGTTTTCCAATGACCTGTAGTTATTATTATATTTTTGTTTCTTTGGTATTTAATGTGTATGTGTGTGTGTGCGTGCGTGCGCGTGTCACTTCTGTTTCTTCCTTTTTCTGCTTTCTCCTTAGCTGTTGGAAGATGCTATATTGACTTTATGGGTTTATTTTATTTTATTTTATTTTATTTTATTTTTACTTCTTTGCCAGTTACAATCCGGCATTGGTAATGCAGCCTCCAACTTGGTCCATCCCAGCTAGGCCACAGCCATGGTTCTCACCTCAACCAGCTGTTCCACTTCCTATTCCACCTACAGGGCTGGCACCACAACAGCC
Organism: Tillandsia leiboldiana; assembly: GCA_029204045.2. Lineage (NCBI taxonomy): Eukaryota > Viridiplantae > Streptophyta > Magnoliopsida > Poales > Bromeliaceae > Tillandsia > Tillandsia leiboldiana. The sequence goes on from CM055083.1 coordinate 827,235, forward strand.
TTTGTTTCCTATTCAAAATGTAGCAACTCCTTTAGCATCCACTTCTGCTCCTGGTCTACCACCAACCATGCCAGTTGGCGCGCCTGGTCTACCATCACCCGTGCCCACTCCGGTGTCGCAGCCACTTTTCCCCATCAGTACCAATGTATCGCCTGCCCTACCGGCAACAGTTACACCAACCTCTCCAGCAGTATTCGGAGGTTCAGGTGACACGAACTCTGCGTACGCCCCTCCTACAGCAAGTGGATACGATGCCGTAAACAATCAAGGTTTGAAATTTTTTCGCAGTATAGAAACAGTACGATAGCTCTTTCTGTTTGTTGATTGTGGTACTTTAAATTCAGCAGATCTTACCCGAACTTAAGTGCATTTTGAATTGGGTATCTAAACTTTGAAATTTTGCTTTTGCTGCCTCAACTTTCATTAAGTTTGATTTCAGAAAATCCCAGTCAAGTTTCACTTGAATTTAACTGTTTCTGTCAAAGGAATTTCTCCATTAAGTAATGGTATATTCTGTTTTTTCCCACTGAATAGAGGTACTTAAATCAAACATTTTTTTAAGCTCACAGGAACTTCATCTATTTAAAGAATGATCGATGAGCACAAACTAAATAGCTATTACTTGAAGTGTCTTAGCATTTCAAGATGTAAGGTAGCTTCGACTGCATACAGATAACTCAGAAGCGCCTTGATATTAAGACATCCTACATCATTTATGTGGCATTTGTTATTATGCTGTACTTTCCCTTTTTTTCAACCTTTATATGGTATTTGATTAGTACACTGTATTATCCTTTTTTTAGGTGGTGCTCCTTATGCAAATTCACATAGTTATGCATCTGGGCCGAACACTGGTGTCCCTTCAATCGGGCCCCCACCTGTGATATCTAACAAAGCCCCTGCCACTCAGCCAACCACCAATGAGGTATACTTGGTCTGGGATGATGAGGCAATGTCCATGGTAAGATAACTTCCTTTTGATGCTATCTATTTCTTTATTTTGCATCATGATGTCTCGTTTTCTAAAATTATGCACTATGCAACAGGAGGAAAGAAGAATGTCTTTGCCGAAGTATCAGGTGCATGATGAAACTAGCCAGGTAAGTCGTCACACCCTTTTCTTAATTCGTTCAATGGATCTGCTATACCTTTCGCAGGTCTATCTGGATAAGGTATGCAAAATCAGTACCTTCCAGAAATATTTGCTAGCACTAAAATGCATCACTGTGATTCGATGATGCATATAAACTATAATAAATTCGGCACATTCTTATCAATTTTGTGGCCCATACTGAATTTTACCATCTATATTCTACTCTGTTCTATGTCATCAATGACTTACTTTAATCTCACCCTCTGCTCCACACTCTATGTATAATGATGATTTGTGGGCGTTGAAAAGGTTTGTAGGCATTTAAATTACTCTTTGCTGCTAGTTAGTTTTACAAACTGACAATCTCATGCTGCAAATGACTCGAGGATTCTCATCATAGCACCAGGGCGAATGCGAAAATGTGTATGTATTTTGTTAATTTAATTTTAAATTTTTGTTCTATATTCTTTCTCCCTATTGCTAAACTAAGCGTAGGGATTTGAGTGGAATAAGAATATAAGTATGCACTGGCAGGCTTTTGCCAATTCATAGCATATCTTGTTATCTATTTTTGGTCACAGTCGCAACCAGAGTTTGGTGCAGGTCAGCAGATTTCATTCAAGTTTAGTTCTTTTATATATCGTTAGATAAGAGAAGATCATAGTACACCACTTATATTGTGTATAAGCTCTTTTTTCAGCGCAACTTATCTGGTTCTCTCTTGTTCGATGTCTTTTGAAACAGATGAACTCCATTGATGCGGCCATCGACAGAAGGATATCAGAAAGCAGGCTTGCTGGTCGAATGACGTTTTAGTTCTTCTTTCGAAGCTGCATCTTATGCTGAAAATTGCATAACAAACAGCTAGGATGCATTTTTGTTAGTGCCATTCTTTAGGGTCTTGTTGGCCTAAAATTGTCTCCGATGGAGAAGTTATCTGTGATTTGGGCGCCATTCGTGTAACCTATTGATGGCTATTGTAGAGCCTGACTTGATCAGTATCTCATTTGTCTGACCTATCAAGATTGTAATCTCCTAGTCAGCAGATCTGTTACATTTTTGTTAAATTTGATGTTTTCAATATAAGAATATCTTTCTACACTAGTTGGTGTGTGGTTAATTGTGGCCCCCTTTCCCTCTAACACTGCAGGGAGGCTCTTAATATAGGGTAGCAAAATAATACCATGTGTGTGTCTGTGTGTGTGTGTGTGTGTGTGGTTGTTTTGTAGCTGTTAGCAAGCATGCTATAGTTTTTTATATTTTGATATAATGCAAGCTCATGTAAAGCTGGAGGCAACAAGCACTAAAGGCTTATTATTGGACCATATCTCTATGTTGTGCCTTTTGCTGCAGTGAACACAGAACTTCAGTAACTTTTCATGCAATAGGAAGTGTGGAGATGAGATTCTAGCAGAATAACCAATTAGAGTTCCTGTTACCAAGAGTTGTTTGGAAGGATTTTAGTGAATAAAAACTAGCAGCAGTTTATTAAGCAATTCTAGCAGAAAACTATTAAATATTGGAGCTTTTAAGATGCAAAAGTTAATTTCATCTCTCTATGCAATATATTAGCCAGCAGCACCTGCAAACCAAATGCTTGTAGCACTCTATTGATAGGGAGCTGTTTCAAAAGTTACTCCAACCCACAAAATTGGCCCAACTCATGCTCCTCTTAGTTGCATATTCCCTCATTTGGCTCTTCCCCTTAATAGAATCCCAACACCCAGAAGGTTCTGCACCCATCTCTGCTAAGCTTTTATCAAGGACTGTTCCTCTTGCAGACTCCTTTTCCTCTCCTCTCTCTCTCTCTCTCTCTCTCTCTCTCTCTCTCTCTCTCTTGCATGTGACTGCAAAAAGATTCTTCCTCTTTTGTATCCAAAAAAAAACCTCCCCATTTCCTGTCCTTAACTGCAAAAAGTATGCACATCACACACCAAAACAATACAAAAGGAATAACACTTCCATCTATTCCACTTTATCTATATGAATAATGTCATGCACCCAGTGCAATGTGCTTTGTACTCATACAACATCTCAGAACTATATATTATTCAAATTTATTTCTTTCACTGTATGATTTGGATACTTACTTTTTATGAATCAAATGATATATTCTATGCTATTTCTATGATGATTAACATCTTATAGAATATATCTATATTTAGATTCTTAGATATTAACAACCAATTGTTATCCAGCAGCATGTGGATGAGTAGGATATATGGATACACCTGGTGCAGGTACATTTATATATATTTTATCATTACATCCATTCTCCATAGAGAAAGCCAAAGCATCAACATAATAGCAACAGAGAATATATAGACCAACTCAATTCTCAAGCTTTTTTGGTACAGTAGCAAACACTTGGACCCTACCACATCTGCCCCTGCTCTCTAAAAGGCAAACACCAACAACATAAGCTCCCCCCAACACCTTCAACTAATAACAACCCCAACACTTACTACACTACACTATGCTGCTATATATATGCTATCCTAAATCATTCCCTACATCTCTCCCTCTGACTCCTACAACAATAATCCATATATGCAATACATGTGATATATATAAATATATATAAAATAGCAACAGAAACACGTACGTTGAATCGAACAGAATATTCATTTAGTATATTCAACGAACATGATGTTCTATCGACTTTAGCCTGAAAAGCTCGGGAAAGAGAGAGAAGGAGAGGAGTCGAGGAGGCCGATGGCCGGCGTGGCGAGGCGGGGCTCGTAAGCGAACCCCCTCAGAGCTCTGCCGCCGTATGCCGTGACGAACGGGCACGGCGGGGCCCATCGCCACTCTTTACGATTCGAATCGAACAGCAGCACCTCGGCCGCCGCCGCCGCCGCTGACTTTATCGTGAATGCTATGACGCCGCCATTTGCGACGCACTCGAAGCCGCGGCCGGCCTCGGCGGCGCAGAAGCGGGCGTGGACTTCGGCCGGCATGCGGTCGGCCTCGGCCCACGAGCTCCCGCACGCCTGCAGCGCCCACACGCGCACGCTACGCGGCACGCTCAGCCTGCTCTTCTCCACCGCCGCCACCAGCGCAATCTTCCCTCCGCCGCCGCCGCCGCCGCCGCCGCCGCCGCCCTCCCAATCGTCGTCGAGCTCCACGATGCTCGGCGATCGCAGGAACCGCCGCATCGGCGGCTGCAGCTTCGACCACGCGTTCGCCGCCACGTCGTACACTAACACCGCGAACGGCGACGAGCTCATGCAGTAGAACCTGCATGGCGCACCGCGGTCGACGAAGCATAAAATATTAAAATTATCATAATAAATTCTCGCTATAACATCAATCAATTAATTATAAAAGAGTTGGGAGATAATAATAGACCTGTTGTTGGGAGCGAAGGCCATGCGGCTGGGGTCGATGTTGCAGAGGCGAGGGAGCGGGCTGGGGGGGCAGGTCCACGGGGAGTAGAAGCCGGTGGCGCCGTCGGCGAGGAAGGTCTCGGAGGTCAGGTTCTTCACGGCGAAGGGGGAGATGAGATCGTCGCCGGCGACCACGGCGGTGATGGAGGAGGGGCCGACGGATAAGGCGGCGGCGGGGAAGAGGCGCGGCGTCGGCGTCGGGGGGAGGTAGGCGGCGATCTTCGATATCGGGTTTACGAGGAGGAGGGTCTTGGGCCCGGAGGAGTCGGAGAGGAAGCAGAGGAGGCCTCCGGAGGCTGCAGCGGGGGAGAAGGATTGGGGGACGAGAGAGGATAAGGGAATTCGGTACCAAGAGAGCGTCGTCGGATCGAGAAGCATAGCAGTGTTCTTCGGCGGCGAAGAGGAGGAGCAGGAGGACGACGAAGAAGAAGGCGGCGGCGGCAGCATCGAAGACGAGGAAGACGAAGAGGAAGACGAGGGAGGGAGGTGGAAGAAGGCGAACCAGAAGAAGCGAGGGGAGAGGACGAGGTGGGAGCGGAGGAAGGTGTCCGAGAAGAGGAGGGAGTAGAAGCGGCGGGAGACGGACCGGAAGCGGAAGAAGGCGGGAGGGGGCAAGAAGGCCAGCACGCGGTCCAGGAGGGGCTGTGGGAGGTGACGCCAAATGCGGCCGTCCAACTCGTCGTCAGCTGCACCTGCACCTGCACCTGACGAGGAGGAACCGACCGCACAGGCACTCATGGTGGTCGACAACGGTAGCAAATTCATTTCTTCCAGTAGCAGCACACTAATAGCAATAACAACAATAATATTACTACGAGCCTTCTTGGAGGTAACTAATTTCTTCCAGTAGCACAGCACACTAATAGCAATAACAACACTAATATTACTACGAGCCTTCTTGGAGGTAAGTAATGGTGAATTTACTAGAGTTTGTATATATATATATATATATAGGGATGTTGCATGCAGGTTGGTTTGGGTGCAGTGTGAGTGAGAGTGCGAGTGTGAGTGTGCATGTATATATATATATATATATATATATATATATATATATATATATATATATATATAGAATGGAGAGAGAGAGGTTGACATGGGAGTAAGTGTGTGTGAAAGTGATCAGAACGTATAAACGAAGAGAAAGGAAAAGTATGAATTGTGCAAACCACATGCGCACCCAAAAATAAATCTCATATTTTTTTTTTTTCCACCCAAGATTTTTTTTTTTTTTTTTTTTTTTCACATATACTGAACTTATAGTATTTTAATTTTTTTTAACACTAAAAATCTGAGCAAATGATCTAAACGCTTGCTTCAACATAACAGCATTTTTGGTGTGTGTTTATATTAGTTAATTTGTCGAGCAATGACACATGGACACATGAAATGGTTATAAATTCCCCAATCTCTTTGTCTAAAGGATCATTATTTAATTTTTCACAAATTTTACTACAGCTTTTTTTTTTGCACTAATAATTAAAAATTATTGTTTAAATTAGGTGTGTTTGTGTGTAATGTGTGTGACAGTGAGATAGAGAGAGAGAGAGAGAGAGAGAGGGAGAGGGGACAAGAGGGGGAAACAGTGGGAGGGGGTACGAAGCCGTAGCACACGACACGAGTTACACGACGTGACAAGGCCAACTCAAAAAAAAAAAAAAAAAAAAAAAACCCATCAATAAAACAAAAAAGAAAAGTCAAATGAATCAAGAAACTGACTACTTTTGTAGCTTGGTGAGTTCGGCTCCTGGGGCCTGGGGCACAAATATGATCCTTTTCACATCTTAATTTATCATAGTTTTTATTCAAAATTTCTCATTTTATTATAACATACTCACTCGCAATTTAATTAAAGACATGCATGCTCGGTTCATAGTTTGTAGTATTTTGATTATTTTTTTATATTTTTTATTAATAATATTTAAATTATTACTATTATTTAACTCAATTTGAATAATTATATAAGCTATAAGCCTGATAATTAGTAACATATTTATTATTTTTAAAATATATTGAATCAAACACTATAATCTACTTTGAATTATAATTCTACAACTCTTTAATTTGAAAGAAATATTATTTATATATCCAACTTTTTTTTTTTGGTAAAAATCTTACACTTCATAATTTAAGATTTAGATCATTTCTTTAAAAAAGTTTTAATATTAGAAAAAATAGAGAGTGATAAGATAGTAAAAAAAAGTAGATTCTTAACTAGGGCCAGGTTGTAAATTTGCTTTTTTTTTTTTTTTTTTTTTTTTTTTTTTTAATGTACAAGCAATATTACTCCAACCAAATAGTGAAGTGCTATTGGTGTTTGTTAAATTATTGATCATATCTAACAAGATGACTAAATGATGACATATTGGAGCAAGAAGCTAAGGAGTAGAAATATGATTTTAAATGCTTATTGTAAGAAGTGTTTTTTAACTTTTGCTGTAGAGATTATTATTATTTTTTTTTTTTATTTTTTTTTATTTTTTTTTTTATTAAGAATTAGAAGCTATGCCTCCTAGGCCAAAGTCCTATTATTAGGATTGGAAATCAAGGTTTTAGCTGCTGGATTATTATAATTTTAAGCTTAATTTCTTTTAGATTATTATAATTAATATTCATAATTAAATTCAATTACTTTTATTTATGGTTAACGACGGAATAACGAGTCAAAAATTTATGATAAACCAAAGTTTTGTAGTTGGAGTATTGCTCTCTCATAAATTAAAATTTAATTCCCAAATTATTGTCTATTTTGAATTTAAGATAGAATTTACTATCCGAGTATTCGATTTGAATTAGTGAACAATATTTTAATTTTAAAATTGAAGCTAATTTATTATTTTAATAAATTTATAGTTTTTAAAATTATATAAAATATATTAATAAAATCTGTAATGACAAATAATACATTCAAATTTTAAAATTAAAATATTATTAATCGATTCAAATTAAGTAAATTAAAAAATTAGATAATACAGTCGAATCAAAAAAATTTACAAATAGGATAAATTACATACATATTTACTAATTAACAAAAAAATTTAAAAAATAATTTAATTAACCTCCCAAAAAAAAAAAAAAGAGAAAAAAAAAAGAGTGCAAAACATATGTGGATCAAGGATTGCTACAAGCCTACAATATTGTTGTCAGGATAGCTGGGCACAAGATATGTAGCGTGGGAGTGGGGAGAGTACAACACTGATAGCTAGTACATTGCTTTTCTCAAAGACAAGTGAGGTGTAGTGTTGTGCTTTTACAACCACAGAGAGAGAGAGAGAGAGAGAGAGAGAGAGAGAGAGATGCATCAGGACAGTGACTGGATTCATACGTCCAATCCTGTGCAAGGACTCCCTTCCCCTCCCCCACCCCCACCACCACCAATCTTGGCCTTGATGGGCCACTGCAGTGAAGAAGATGGGTCAGTAATACAACACACAAAGAGGGAGAGAGAAAGAGTGTTAGAGGAGATCTAGAGAGAGAGAGGGACATAAACTATAGTGCATCGACCATGTTCTATATATAATTAAACTGATGTTCTCATAATTCAATCTTAAAAACTTTCTACTCTATGTCATTAGATGTGCTCTCACTCTCCAATCATAACTTTCAGATACTCATTACATGGAATTAAACAAAACAATTTTTATGCAATAATTTTAAATATATATATATATATATATATATATATATATATATATATATATAATTTAATTTTTATGTTTGTAAAAATACAAAGTTATTTGTGCTTGTAGGTTTTTTATCTTTGGATGTAGGAATGTGTGATTAGGGTGATGGTGGGCTCCTTAGATTTAGTGGGTGGTTAATTGGTATAATAGTATTATCTAAGAGGTAGAATTAATTAAAGTGTTAGATCTAACGGTAGAAAACTTACAAGCACCAATTGTTTGGTGCTTGTACAAGCACAGTAGCCGGACTCTCTCTCTCTCTCTCTCTCTCTCTCTCTCTATATATATATATATATATATATATAGCGTAGGACTATTATACTCTTATGAGTATAAATTTTTTTGTACTCATAACTTTTTTACTCTTGGACGAAGGAATGTGCGGTTAGAATGATAGTGGTCCCCCTAAGGTTTAATAGGTTGTTGGAGAAATAGTAAGAATTTTAGGAACTACTATAATCCTAACCGCACATTTCTTCATCTAAAGGATGAAAACTTATGAGTACGAAAATTGTTTACTCATAAGAGTATAGTAGCCGGACCCTATATATATATATAGTAGAATTTATATGTTTTTAAAAGCACAGTCTATCCATACTTATAAATTTTTTATTATTGAATTTGTATTGAAATTTGTATTTTTTATTTTTTTTTCTCTTTCTTTAGTTGATTTTACAATAGCACAAATCTCAATACAAATTTAATGATCAAAAATTTACAAATATAAATTGACTTATATTTTTTAAAATATATAAACTCTACTCTCTCTCTCTCTCTCTCTCTCTCTCTCTCTCTCTCTCTCTCTCTCTATATATATATATATATATATATATATATATATATATATATATGATCAGCCACCTAACATATTTGATTTGTATTAGTTTGAGTATTTTACATTACATTTAATAGTATACAAAATAGTAAAGTAGAGAGAGTGTGTGTGCGCGTTTGGCTTTTTTATTTTAGAAAAAAATGGAGAAAATGTTGCACGTAACGGGGATAGTTTGTTGCCATTTCCTATCTCAAGTCACTTTTCCTTCTTACACCTCATTGTTGCTATATTTGCTAAGTTGTGGAGTTCCCTTTACAGTTGAAAGATCTCCTTTGCCCCCCTATTATTATTATTCTTCTTCTTATTATTATTATTATTACCCATGTATTTATTATTTTATATTTTATTATTTTAATTTGTTTATATATATATATATATATATATATATATATATATATATATATATATATATAGTAGAGTTTATATACTCTCAAAAGCATAACCTCAAATATGTTTGTGAATTTTTTACCATTGAATTTGTATTGAAATTTATGTTATTTATTTTTTCTTACTCTCTTTCTTTAGTTGACTTTACAAAAGCACAAATTCCAATACAAATTCAATGATAAAAAATTCACAAGCATATTAGAGCTTGTGCTTTTGAGAGTATATAAACTCTACTATATATATATATATATATATATATATATATATATATATATATATATATATATATAGAGCAATGCTACATGTACACCCCGAAGGGGTGTATATCATACACCTCCACCATTTTAATGGTGGCGATATCTTTTACGGGTCACATCGATTGACCCATCATCACACCACACCCATTGGATGGATGGGGTGTGTGATATACACCCCGAAATGGGTGTACAAGTATCATTTCCCATATATATATATATATATATATATAAAGAGCTTATATGCTTTTAAAAGCACAAATCCATTCATACTTGTAAATTTTTTATCATTAGATTTGTATTGAAATTTGTATTTTTGTAAAGTCAACTAAAGAGAGAAAAAGATAAAATAAAAAACACAAATCACAAGATAAATCCAATAGTAAAAAATTCACAAGTATGAATGGACCTGTGGTTTTAAAAGCATATAAGCTCTACTATATATATATATATATATATATATATATATATATATATATATATATATATATATATATATATATATACTAGTGTAGTAAACTGCGCAATACGGCGGGTAGATAATAGAAAAAAAATATATATATTAATAAGATATATTTTTATAAATTTTTAAATAAATATATAAGAATGAAACTTTTTTTATTTCAAATTAATAATAAATTAATCAAATGCATAACCAATTTATATGTTTAAATTTAACCGTTCATAAATAAATAAAGACTTTATATATTTTCGCCATTGAGAGAGAGAACGAAATCTAAAACGCGAGTTATCGAAATGACTTTTTCGTCTCACCCATCATCGCTCTGAGCTTTATCTGGTCTAAGCATGCTATATGACTTGATTAGACCCCACAACGGCGGAGGAGATGGTGGAACAATCTCTCGCACTGCACCATCAACACGCTCCGTTTTAAAGCAAGAAGGGTTGGGTTTAGTCAAGTAGGTGTAAATTAAGATTTAGAAAAGGCTAAATTACAGAAAACTCCCCTGTCATATCCCGCTTTTCCACTTTACCCCCTGTCATTTAAAAGTGGACAATATGCTCCCTCGTAATTACCGAATTGTGCAATAACCTCCCGCCGTCACGATTCCGTCAGTTGACCGTCAGTTTTTTTGAAAATATATTTTCATATACCCAAAATATCCTTGGGAAATATCCCCTAAAAAAAAAGAAAAAAAAAGAGGGCATTTTCGTCAATTTACCATTTATGTTAACGTCGTTGCCCCCTAAAGACAATTCGGTAATTACGAGGGGGCAGATTGTCGACTTTTAAATGACAGGGAGGTAAAGTGGAAAAGCGGGATATGACGGAGGTTTTCTGTAATTTAGCCTTTAGAAAATATGTTTGTTTTTTTAAAAAAATTCTGGATTTGAGAGTAACAAAATTATAAGATTGGTTTCATCTCCAAAAATGTCATGCCGCTTTATCAAAAAGGAGTTGATGAGAATGAAGAAAGAAATATATTATGAGATAATTAAATAATACATTGATTATAGAAGTTGAATAGAGAGGAGAGGAGAGAAAGAATCGTATCCGTTGAATAGAGAGAAGGGGAGAGGAAAAGCCACGACGTTTTATCAAAATAAGAGTTGGTGAGAGTAAAGAAAAAATTGCTACGTGATAAAAAAATATTAAGAATTTATAGATTTATATAGATATATAGATATATATATATAGACCATGCATTTCATAATTGTGAGGTGAAAAAGAATAGAAAGGGGTGTGCAATTAATAGAAGCTCATCTTTATTGTTCTTGTTGAATATTAATTTCTTTCAAAAAATAATTATTTTTATATAAAAAATTAAGTTATTAAAAAATATAATATTTTTAAAATCTGAAGAAAAGAAAAACTTTTTCAGGGTTAATTTTGTCCAATCAATTAATAGTTTGCGGTTGCTAAAACTGATGCATTGTGGGCCACAACCCGCAAATTCATTGTTCACTGGCCCAGTTTTGGCCTGGAGTTTACCTGGCCCAAATCAGTATCATTATGTCATGTCACATTGTAAAGAGTCTAATAAAAAAAAGTATACAATAATTTTATGTGGAAATAATATATATAAAAAAAAGAGAGATTTTTTCTTAAGTAGAATTACTATATCCTGTAAAGATAATATCATGTCATGTGACGGGAGATTAAATTGGATCGAGTCACGTTCAAAATGGTTGGAGGAGACTGGTCGGACAGAATCACAATCGAGATTCGTAGACGTTGTGTCTGTACGCTTTGAGTGAATTGATTGTATATTTTTAACTGCTCGAGTTCGAACTTTTAAGATTAATGGATAACCCCAACGATTCGATATATCTATCTTATCAATAATAATATTTGCTGTGGTATTTAATATCATGGTCAACTTCCAGCCCCAAAATGCTGATCAATATTTATTTTTTTATTTCTAATTATTATTATTATTATTATTATTATTATTATTATTTAATATTTTTTTGAAGTGGTTCACAATGTACTAACCATATTAAACCCAAGCCTGGCCCAATAAACCTAACTTAGATGACAAGCAATCAAAAAGGCCAAATTACATAACCTTTTCTATTTCTCTGCAACCAAGCAAGCACATATGCCAAAGCTAAACAAGGAGAAAGAGGATCCAAATCTTACAAAAAAACAAAAAAACAAAAAACAAAAAACAAAAAAACTAAACACAACCCATCATTCAAATAAAGATGCCCTGCTCTAAACAACTCCTAAAGTCCACAATCCATCACCAATCCATCACAAAGGGGGTGACAAAAAAGTGTCCAATTGAAGAATCATCACCAAAGCTGAGCTCTTTCCACCCATAACCAACCTTTTTTTTTTTTGTTTTTCCTCTCAGCCTTGTAGAGTTCCTCTTCAACATCTTTTGATGGGTGATTCACAATTGTTTAGTCTTTTTATCACTATAACAACCCCTTCCCCTTGCTTCATACTTCTTTGTGGCTTCAATAGCAAAGAGAAGTGTCCTCAAAGTGGAGAAGTGCTTTGTTATGGAGCTAGGGAAGAAGAGCTACTTTGGACCATTTTATCTCATTCTCTACATCTCAATTGTGGTTTCCTTATTCACTCAATGTGGTAAGTATATGCATTCATTAATCATAGTACCTGTTATGCTAAAGCTCAATTCCTTTGTGGGTAATTTGCACCGAGGTTCTAGGTGTAACAATTCTGATTTCGAATCTTTGCATTACGTTACAAATTGCATACTTTTCATCAAATTTCTCAGTTTTGAGCCGAATGTACCATTCAGATGACAATTATGTAGATATTGCTATCCAATTCGATAAAATACATGCTCGAAAAGGACGAGTTGTAACGAAATCTTAAATTAGACGTTATATTAGAAACTCGCATAACATAGCACACTTGTTTCGATTTCATGCTTTTCCTGTATTGAATTAACAGAAGCAAGGAGGTTGAGGCAACCCAAGATGCAATTCTCATTGATCAGATCATCGAAAAAGCCGAAATCGATGAGAAGGAAACTTGAAGAATCATACTCAACTTCTGACCCATACTACTACATTGGCTCACCTTTTGTACTACCCCCATATGGTGATGATATGGGCCCTTCCTCCTCCCCTACAATCAATCCCCCATTTTGTGTTTACCCCCCAGTATTCTTACCACCCCCGCCCTCCGTCACAACACCTACTCCTAGTATTCCAGTTCAATTCTCTCCGCCCCCACCAATTAACTATTCTCCGCCCAAGGTGATCACCCCAAGCCCACCGGGGGTGACCCCAACCCCACCGACGGTCATTCCAAGCCCACCGGGGGTGACCCCAACCCCACCGACCCCAACCCCTCCAACGGTCACTCCAAGCCCACCGGAGGTGACCCCAACCCCTCCAACGGTCACTCCAAGCCCACCGGAATTTGTTCCAAGCCCACCCGAGTTCGTACCGAGCCCGCCAAGTTACACTCCAGGCCCACCGGGTTTTGTACCGAGCCCACCGGGTTTTATACCGAGCCCGCCTGAGTTCGTGCCCGGTCCACCTATATTTCTACCACCGATAGTGTACCCGCCACCACTCGGTCCGCCGCCGCCGCCGGAGACAATGCCCGGGTTGTGGTGCGTGGCGAAGCCAACGGTGCCCGACCCGATCATACAGGAGGCGATGGACTATGCTTGCGGGTCGGGGGCGGACTGCAACGTAATACAGCCAAACGGGTCGTGCTACCAGCCCGACACGCTGATCGCACATGCGTCATTCGCATTCAACAGCTACTGGCAACGCACGAAGGTGGCCGGCGGCACGTGCGACTTCGGCGGCACGGCAATGCTTGTCACCAAAGATCCAAGTAATTAAACACTTATAAAATTGAGACTTTTAAAACTCAAAATCAAATCAAATCAAATCAAAACCAAACAAAATTAAGTTCGATTTGTTTCATAGATACAATTATTGTATTATTACAACCTACATGATCAATTTTTCCTTTTCTAGATCTCCTTCTACTTACACCAATTAATTAATTTGTTTTTTTTTTTTCCAGGCTTTGATGGTTGCCATTTCAATCTTTTATGATGATTACGAAGAGGATTAACGCAAGCAAATTAAAGTGATTACAGCGGCGGAAAAAAGCACTTATGAAGCTACACAATTTTTCAGAAATTTCCACTATTAATTAATATATACAGAATAAGAAACGTTTTGTATTTACAAGTTTATTATGATACTCTTTTGGTCTTTATATTTTATTTTTGGTTGTAATAGGGGACACAGCAGAGTCCTTCCTATTAGCTTTTAAGGATAATCTTGTTTTTTTTTAAAAAAAAATTCTTTTGATAAAGTTATGTGTTATTCATATTTTTCATGTGTTTCATTTATAAAGTACTTAAAAGCAGTAATATCTATGGCTTGTATACATAAAAAAAAAATTTGCCTTTATTTGCTTTGATTCTTCAAATTTTTTACGTGCGAAAAACTCTTTGCTCGTTATCATCTTTTCTAAATCACATTATATGTATGAGTCCAACTACCATCCTTTCAGAAGGACCGAAATTTTCTGTCTTTCTAAATTATTTTGGATAATAAAAATTCTGAATCGATGATCAAAACTATTAAAATTGATATAAAGTATTTAATTTTTTTAAAATTTAAATTTTATAAATTTTAAAAATTATTTATATAGTAATTAAAAGATCATAAAATTGATAGTTTTTGACATACTATATCATTGTTTATTTAATAATATATAATAATTTGAATCTTTTTTAAATATTTTAAATTAATTTTAATAATTTTGATCATCTATTCTGTATCTCTATCGGACGAAAACGTACTCCGTCCCTCTAAAAATAATTGCTAGACTCCTATTATATATAATAAAAAAAATAATATACTATTTGTACTATATTAGAACATTTTTAAATATTATTAAATATAAAAAAAAATTTAATTGTTAGTTTTCTTGTAAATAAATTTTAATATTATCTTAACCTAAAAAAGTATACTCTCACAATTAAGTAATTAATTACTAGGTATTTACTTATTTTTGCATTCAATATGTACAAAACAAAGGGTTAATGTTAGTAGGGGCCCACAATTTACAAACCAATGGGAACACCCCGTATTTGTATGTAAAATGTACGAATAGTCACTGTGCTATCACCATGTTACAATTCAGTTAGTTAACTTTTTACTAGGGACTTTATTTTCTGAATTTTGCTATGCATTATAATTTAGTTTCAAACAATTTATTTATTTTTTTATTTATTTATTTTTTAAAATAATTATTCTATCTCAATCTCTTGGGCCAGTGGAAAAGTCCAGTAATTCGAATTATAACTCAAAATTCATAAAAAATAAAATAAATATTTGTATTTGCAAATTTAGATCATTAACAATATTTTAAACTTGTAAATTCAACACTAAAATATTTTTTGTTTAATGAACGTATTTAGTTTGGATGAGAATAATAGATGTCGTCTTTTTAGAATAATTTGTTATAAAACTAAAATGATGGTTACAGCCTAAATTCTGAAACAAATTTATTTTATTTGAAAATAAACATAATTAAAATAAATATAATTTAAATTATTATATTAATTCTTTAATTAGTTTAATATTTTAACTAATTTAATTATTTTATTAACTAATTAATTAATTAATTAATTAATTAATTAATTTATTAAATTATTTATAGTTAATTAAATTATTTATTAACAATATTTATTATTATTAATTATTTTATCAATTAATATCTAGAATTATTTATCAATAATTAATTAAATAAAATAAATTATTATTTAATTACTATTTTATATTATTAATTAAATAAAATATTATTATTTTAAAATTATAATTATTCTTATTCTTACTTATGCCAATCTAACTATTCAAATATTATTTTTTTTAAATAACTTAATTTTTATCTAAAAATAAAATTAATTTCTATTTATATTTTTTTCTAAATTAATATCTATTTCGAAAATAAGTAGTTGGACTGAACGCCAGAAAAGTACATGGACCAAATTGTAATATTGGGATACTACAGGAACTGCACATACATTTTGCTTCTCTTTTTCCCTTCCCTTATCCAAAAAAACCGGGGACTTCCTCCCCTGGTATTCAGAAACCATTTATATTACAAATCCAAAAAAAAAAAAAAAAAAAAACCTGGAGCTCAGAAACTTTTGCGCTTAGATTCGTTCAATTTCTCTTGGGCATGTGTTAAAAATTGTAAATTGTGTACTAATTTTGCACTGCCCAAGCCATGATGGGACTTCTCTTCTTTCGCCCTCTCTCCTTGTTGACTATTTATAGATAGATTGATAGTTGGAGAGCAAATTTCATCTGAGTTTTAGCTTATTTCTGAAGTTCTCTTCCAGTTTTCTATTTTTTTTCCTGGTTTGTAAGTAATGGGAGTGATAAAGGTGTGATCTTTGAGGTGAGTTCTTTTGATTCTAGCTAAAATCTTATGTGGGTTCTTTTTTGGGGAGCATTTTTAGGATTTCTAGTTGGTTTATGAATTTGTTCTTCTGTTTCAGTGGTAGTGGAGTTGCTGATTCAATTTGAATCTGATTAGCCATTGGGTTTGAGGTAAAATACTTCTTAATCTTTTGTTCTTTTGTTTTTTTCTTCTTCTGGTTCTAGCTTTGTTGTGAAATCAGAAGGTTTCTAAAAAGTTGCATCTTTTTAGATTATGTAACTGATCTACATGCAAGCTTTTAGAATCAACTATGTTCTGGTTTAATTTTTCATCTTTTAGTAGTAGTGACAACTTTGATTTGGTGTTTTATTTGGCTTTTGCCACACTTTCTAACTGATTATTGTTAATCTTGCTTCTCTCTTTAAGCCTCTATGTATCTTCTTTGTCTTGTTGATCTCATGCCTCACATGTTGAGTTTGATGAATAGATGTTTTGTGCTTAATCTTTTTCTTCAGAAGCCACAATAGAGAATGATTATTTAGGTATTGTTAAAATGGTCATATACGTCGGATCGTTGGCGCTAACTATTAATCCAAAAAACTCGAGTTATTAAAAATACGTAATTAATTCATTTGACACTCCCACTCAAATTATTAGTTTTCTAAATCTATTGTCACGGGACAGGAAGATGAACTTACAATATAGAAGCCAAAATAAGGTTTATGCAATTGTTGAACTCTAGATTGCTTAAATTTAGAGGTATAATTTGTTAGTCTAGTACTGTTTCTTTAATCATACCGTCGGCAAAATATGTCACCATTTTACATCGTCTTCTCAGATGTTATCTTTTGGTTTAGTCTTCGTTCTGCACTCAGATCATGTTGTATTAGGAGACGCAATAACAAGCTAATTTGATACATCACGATCCTTTTCAGATCATACAACTTGGATATCTTTAGTAAAACAGCTTCTGGAGAAGCAGTAGGAGCTTTGATTCTTTTGTAGCTACAACTTAAAAATGTCGATCCTATCGAAGTTACGCTGCATCACCGTGGATGTCACGGGTACTCTAATAGCTTACAAAGGAGAGCTCGGCGATTACTACTGCATGGCTGCTAAATCAGTAGGATTGCCATGCCCTGATTATAAAAGAATGCATGAAGGTTTTAAGGCTGCGTACACCGAGATGGCAAGAAAGTACCCATGCTTTGGACATGCGGCGAAGATACCGAATATCGATTGGTGGAGATCATGTGTCAAGGACTCCTTTGTCAGGGTAAGAATTATGTTTTGAGATGTTTACATATATACATACAACACACTAAAATACCATTACAAGAAAAAAATTTCTAGTACAAAATGTCTAAGATGGTGCGCTTTTTAGGTGTATACTTTTGCATGCTGCTTATGAATGGCTTCGATAACTAATACTTATTTTATGTGTGTTTTGGCAATTGATTGTGCTGCAGGCCGGCTATGAATATGATGACGAGACATTTGAGAAGGTGTTCAGACGCATATATTCGTCTTTCGGTTCCTCGGCCCCCTACTCCATATTTCCTGATGCCCAGCCCTTCCTGAGATGGGCGCGTCAGAGGGGCCTCACTGTCGGAATTGTTAGCAACGCCGAATACCGTTATCAAGATGTTATTCTTCCTGCCTTGGGTCTGAATCAGGTTAGCTGTTATCAGCTCGCGTTTCATATTAAATGTAGACTTGTTGTTTCGATGCTGGAACAAATTATCTTGTGATAAATTGTTCGGTTCCTTCGCATTAAACTTGGTAATCCAGGAAAAATGGGTAAAATTCGGGGATCGAACCACAATAAGTAAAACTTCAAGTCCTCCTTTATTGTACAGTGACAATATACTATTTTTGTTGTTCCAGGGATCAGAATGGGACTTCGGTGTATTCTCGGGCACCGTCGGTGTCGAAAAACCCGATCCGAAAATCTATCACATTGCATTGGAGAAGGCGGGAAATGTAGCACCTGAAGAAACACTACATATCGGGGATAGCATGCGCAAGGACTACATTCCCGCCCGCAGCGTAGGAATGCAAGCCGTGCTTCTGGATAGATTCAAAACGCGAGACGCCGAGAGTTGGAGACAGTCGGGCGCGATGGTGTTTCCCGATCTCGTCGCCGTTCAGCACTGGCTTACCA
Source organism: Tillandsia leiboldiana (assembly GCA_029204045.2). Classification (NCBI taxonomy): domain Eukaryota; kingdom Viridiplantae; phylum Streptophyta; class Magnoliopsida; order Poales; family Bromeliaceae; genus Tillandsia; species Tillandsia leiboldiana. The sequence goes on from CM055083.1 coordinate 845,899, forward strand.
AGGAAGAAGTGATAGCAGCCGGCCAGCAAGGGTAGAGAGATGTTTTGATGTACTAAAACTAAAAATTTTAGACAAGTATGGGGGGAATATGTCAAACTCTTTCTCCCCCTCCCACCACTTATGTGGCTATATGGGAGATTGTGGAAAAATAGTCTCTGTTTCAGGGTGCTATTGCAATATAATCAATGATAAATGATGTAGTTTATGGAAAAAAAAGAATTAGCAGGTGCTTGCTTCGGAAAATATGTGTTGTTTGTTGGCTATTTATTTATGGGTTAAAAATAGGTTCAACTTTCTGCCCGTGATAATAGGTCCAGGAGACTAATAAGTTGAGTTGGGTGAGCCCAATAAGTTGAGTGGGGCTGCGGTCCACAATAGACCTAACGGCAAGAGGCCCAACAATAGACCCAACGTCCAGGCGGGTTGAGTTCGGTCGAGACCCGTGGGCGCTGTGTTTGTATGCTTTAAGTGAATTGGTTGCGTATTTCTAACAACTCGAGCTTTTGGGATTAATGGTTAGCGCCAACAATCCGACAAGTGGTATCAGAGCCAGTGGCGCGGGTTCGATTCCCACACGGTGTAGGTGTTGGGGGGGGATTGTTGGCTATTTATTTATGGGTTAAAAATAGGTCCAACTTTCTGCCCGTGGGTCGAGACCCGTGGGCACTGTGTCTGTACACTTTAAGTGACTTGGTTGCGGGTTCGATTTCTGCCCGTGGGTCGAGACCCGTGGGCACTGTGTCTGTACACTTTAAGTGACTTGGTTGCGGGTTCGATTTCTGTCCGTGGGTCGAGATCCGTGGGCACTGTGTCTGTACACTTTAAGTGAATTGGTTGCGAGTTCGATTCCCACACGGTGCAGGTGTTGGGGGGGATTGTTGGCTATTTATTTATGGGTTAAAAAGGGTCGAGACCCGTGGGCACTGTGTCTGTACACTTTAAGTGAATTGGTTGCGGGTTCGATTCCCACACGGTGCAGGTGTTGGGGGGGATTGTTGGCTATTTATTTATGGGTTAAAAATAGGTCCAACTTGGGGATTGTTGGTTATTTATTTATGGGTTAAAAATAGGTCCAACTTTCTGCCCGTGGGTCGAGACCCGTGGGCACTGTGTCTGTACGCTTTAAGTGAATTGGTTGCGTATTTCTAACAGCTCGAGCTTTTGGGATTAATGGTTAGCGCCAACGATCCGACACTGTTTCCATCAATTTGGGTTAAAAATAGGTCCAACTTTCTGCCCGTGGGTCGAGACCCGTGGGCACTGTGTCTGTACGCTTTAAGTGAATTGGTTGCGTATTTCTAACGGCTCGAGCTTTTGGGATTAATGGTTAGCGCCAACGATCCGACACTGTTTCCATCAATTTGGAGATTATAGACATTGAAAAGAAGTGTGGGTATCATTCATCCATGAAAATTGACTCAGAATCTACTAGTTCGATTTTCAACTAATAAGAAAAGGAAAATTGCAGTTCAATGTGCGGCAGAACTGATAGTGAACATAATGTCAGATACCGATCATCATCGAGTGCTTATTCAAATGTGCCGTTGAGGCTTAACATCAGCATATATTTTGAGTGTCAGTTGTCAGATCTGTAAAATCGACTTTCATTTAGTGAGCCACTCATCGGATCTATTAATTAAGCATTTAAGTCCTTAACGGCTATAAAAGATCCGTGCACACACATCCTATGACTGCAGGCCTGCTGCTCCCTCCCACTTCTGTTCCCATGATCTCTTTCCATCTTCCCGCTCGTCTCGCCAAATCGTTCTCCTCCCTTCCTTCTGCCTCCGCTGCCGTTGCTGCCGCTGCAGCCGTCACCTTAGAAGAGATCGCCGCCACCCGCAAAGGTTCTTCCTCTCTCGGCAAAAAACAATTGATTACTCTAAAAGCTTAAAGTTGTTGCAGAATGATATTCGAATTCAGAGCATGTTGTTGCTCTATTGCTTGGCTAACCTATATCGTGTTTGATGAAATGTTTGACCCAACTAATGAAATGGTATGTTACACAAGTAAATTGAGGACCATTAGGGGCATTTCTACTTCACGAAGGAGTGTGAAAATTACGATCCTCAAGTGTTTGATGAAATGCTTGACTCGACTGATGCAATTGGCATGTTGTTATACGGCTTTCGAGGGAGGCTCAGATTGAGGTTTGAGACATAAATACGGATGGTGGATGATTTGAATTTGATAAAATTGCACAATGCAGTCGTACAAAAGTTAATCGGTCGAATATACATACACAGATGTTATTATATTTTGAAAAAAAAAAAATTGTGTTACACAGCTAGCATAAATGATAAGTTGTTACTGAGAACACGCGGTCGAGCCACCCTTAATCCCGGCTTGGCTTAACAAGTTAACTCCGTATGCTTTTTTTTTCTCTTTAAGGTTTGGCAAAAGTTGTCCTCAAGAAAGGAAAAACACAAATTTTTCGAGATGGGAATCCAATGGTGTATAGTGGTGCCGTAGATAGAATAATCGGTCGACCGCCTCCGAGAACTGGCGATGTAGTGCTAGTAGCAGACGGATCAGAAAAGCCGATTGGGTGGGGTCTTTACAATTCAGTATCAATGTTTTGTGTCAGACTTATGCAGCTAGAAGAAGAGGCAAAAAGGTAATTTTGATTTTTTACTACTTTAGATGTTTTGGTCATTTCATTTCCATGATTAGCATAAGGAATTATTTCCGTGTATTATTCTGTTTTTTTTTTCCTTTACAGGGATCCTTCTTGTGCTTTGAACATGGAGAAACTACTTGAAACAAGAATTTTTGCAGCAATGGATTTACGTCGAAGTTTGGGTCTACCGTCAGCTGACACAAATGCATACCGTCTTATTAACAGTGAAGGAGATCGGTATATTTGCAATACTGCTTATTTAGTTGCAATGTGTATTATTTGTAGACTTATTTACTCATATTCTTGTTTGAAAGTTATGTTATTTAAAATGAAAGTTTTTATTATTGAACTTTCGAGATATTTGCGTTCCATGCAGACTTTCTGGCTTAATAGTGGATATTTTTGGTGATGTTTCTGTTATCGCTTCATCTGCGGCTTGGGTTGAGAAATATAGAAAGGAAATTGAGTTCCTTGTTGGTAATGTTAGTGCTGTTAACCATATAAAATGGAGATCATCAACTGATATTTTGAAAGAAGAGGGCCTGGATATATCGGAACCAAATGACTATAGTCCGTCTCCATGCTCGGGGAAAGTAAAGGTGTAGCATTGTAACTAATATTCTTGCTGTTTGAATTTCAGGCAAATTTGAATTTACATGGTGCCATGTTAACTGTCATTAGTTCAAAAATCAGTTCTATTTTCAATGTCTATCAAGCGACATAAATTCAGTTCTGTACTCTCGATATGTTTTGTGCATCTTTTGAAGATAACGATTTTTTATACGACACGTTAGAACTTGGTGAAAACTACAAATGGTTTTGCAAAATATATATAAAAGAAAATACAAAGCAATCTAACTACATAATCTACCGACAACTAAAGTTAACTTGATATTTTGATACCCAATCTTGGTTTGGTTGCTTCACTTTTTATGTTTACTTGGTTTCAGGTAGTAGAGAATGACATTTGTTACTCAGTCTCATTGGATGGTCAGAAAACAGGGTTTTATGCAGATCAGCGTGAAAATCGCCACCTCATTTCCTTACTCTCAAAGGATCAGAGAGTGCTCGATCTTTGTTGCTATAGCGGCGGTTTTGCTCTTAATGCTGCGAAGGGTGGAGCCACTAATGTCCTTGGTAAAATACTGTAAGCCAGTAAACTACATAATCCTCCTGTTTTAATTGAATTACAATTTGCGATATCGAGCGAATCTGATTACTTGCGAGCAACAGACTTTGATCTGCATTACATTGTAACAGATGGACTGATGATTATTTCAGCATGGTAAGTTTAACATCATAGTTGTGACCATTTTCAGGGATTGATTCCTCATTATCTGCCTTAGAGCTTGCGAGTGAGAATATCCTTCTCAATAAGCTGGACCCTGAAAGAATCTCATTTCTCAGAGAAGATGCAACTGAGTTCATGAAAGGTGCTGTATCCAGAGATGAATCATGGGATGTAGTAATTCTTGATCCTCCAAAACTGGCACCGCGGAGAAAGGTGCCTTCTTCATTGCTTTAATCTTGAGTTTGCTTCTGAAATTTCTCTCTTATGTAATACGACGTCGGTAATTGTCTAAACTGTTGTCCTTTTTAGGTGCTCCAAAGCGCGTCGGGCATGTACAGAAATTTGAACTCACTAGCAATGCAAGTAACGAAGCGAGGCGGGCTACTGATGACCTGCTCGTGTTCAGGAGCTATGACTCAAAGTGGTCTATTCCTGCGAACTCTTCAGGCAAGTTACAGTTTTTTGTTCTGCAAGATATGTTTGCTCTCATGCAGCAATAAATGATAAGTAATTTTCTCATTCTAAGCATATTTTGTGAAGGGTGCTGCATCGACGGCGGGAAGACGAATCACGGTTCTACGTCAAGCTGGGGCGGCCTGTGATCATCCTGTCGATCCGTCGTACCCGGAAGGCCAATATCTTAGCAATTTCTTGCTCAGAGTGATGTGAGAAAACATTGTAAACACAAGAATCACTTCTCCTTACTATCTTTTGTTTTGATTAAATTTCATGTTGTGCCATCAATTTAGCTTCTTAGTTTACAGTAACTACTATTAGCATCTTGCATGTCATTTTCTTGGTTTCTTCTTGTTCACTGATTTACAAATTTCCAGTCAATATGCCAAACAAAATGTTCATCCATTCAAATCGGATGAAATGTACCCCAAGAAAAATCAACCAAGGAGAGAAGTAATTGAGAACACATCATAATCAATGCAGAAAATCGTTAAATATTGTACCCAAAAAATAAAGAAAATAAAACTGTAAAATATTGGCAAGGCAAATTCATTACTTTCAGAAAACCTACTTTTAGTATTCAGCAGTCAAAGAATCAAAAGGCTGTATAAAATCTTTTAGCTATATTACACAAGCGGAGAATTAAAACTAGTTTTCCATACAAAATCTAAGAGCCTACTACAAGTATATAGCTCACCCCCAATCATATATATACGATTATCTAAGGTAACATGTCTCCTCATGAATACAAGATACATTTCTACTAAGCAAGGTGAGCCGGCAAATCACGATACAGAATATCTGGAGTCACTATTCACCGGCCAGAAGGGTTTCTGTTCCAGGACAAGTATGACGGATCTCCGAGTTTCCTGCAAAAAGAGGTAATAAATGAGACCAAATATATTGCGTAGACAAAGAACCGACAAAATTAAGTAAAACAAAATAAAAATGAAGAACAGACAAAATAGAAGCATTGCGTTGTTATTTCAAAAAACCCCAAGCACCATTAATGAGGGGGGAAAAGAAGGTCATGACCGAGGATCAATTGTTATAAAAGAGACAATACTCGCAAATCTTTATTGAGAGCAGTGAATACGATAAAACAATGAACATGGTTTCGGAAGCTCTTATTGCAAATTTGCCCAAAAATTAGGAGAACAACAAGATGGGTTTTCATAAAGTTTCTCGTGTGTTAAGAGAAGATGATATTATTTGTATCTTATCATATTTTTCAAGGTTACGGCAAGAAAGTAACCAAGTTAATGGTACTGTTACCAGGATAAGCAAAGACGAGAAAAAAGATGCTTAGCGAAACAACGTATGTTCAAAACTCAACAGTTTCCATCAAGAAGTTACTCGGTTACAAGTGACGTTAAATTCTAGACGGGGAGGGAGGAGATTGAAATAATGAAAAACTACATACTGAAATCAGAAGTTATAGTTCAGGTACTTTCCCAAATGCATTACAGTTCAGGTATCATTATATATTTTAACCTCTTGCTTATTATCAATTTAATAGTAAAATAGTTTGTAAATCTGCTTCGTGTCTAATTCATAACTCACTTGGTTTTACCTAAGCTCGTGACTTATAAGTTGCCGCTAATATAATCCATAATTTGCTCACCTTGGTTTTATAAAGTATACGATAGTAAATGATGTCGCCAGAAAGAAGCAGAGTCCACCCACAGTGAGGTATGCAATGCCGAGGAAGTCGTTCTTTCCTCCAAGCCAGCTTGACGTCGAAAGCACCAGCTTCTTCTTGCCATTGAAACTGTACGTGTTGTAATTGTTCTTCAATGTCACCGTTATGGTGTCGTTCACTTTTAGATCAACCTCAATTCTCCCATAAAACTTTCTGAATGTTGGAAGTGCTGCAGTGCGCATCCAAACAATAAGATCCTCCTGTTCGCTCAGCTGTTCACATTAGAAATACCCCAGATCAATATCATTTGCGGTAATAAGTTATCCATGGCAGCACAAAGAATACTTAAAATTTCGTAAGGAGAGTTCTTTAAGAACATCCAGTCTAATCTTGAAATTGTATACTGTTGCAGGCAAGAGTACAGGTAATTAGAAAAGTGAACTGTAGATTTATTAACAATGCTGGCAAGTAATGGAAACTGACTCCAATCCCTGAAAAAGGTCTACAAATATCCCTGTAAAATCTGGATTTAAAAATTAAACGAATCGTATTTTTGTAAGAAACTATACTTTCAATGGCATCATATGAAAATTCAAATTTTGCATGGATATATTTGAATAGATGATTTGGAGGGGTCTAAATGTAAAAAGCCAGAGTGATTTCTGATTACCAGACAAATTTCTATTTACACTTACAGATTTGTTAGGAATAAGCTTTCCGCCGCCTTTGAGAGTTCCATTCTGGAAGTTCTTGGGAAAGACATCCTTTCCAAATTTGTGGTCCCTGTCGCTCTTCCACGAAATGTCTTTCTTGTTCACTGTCAAGTTTTGATTGCCACGTGTAAAGCTGTACGTGTCATTGAACAAACTCCACGCTATAAGACCACAAGGAACAATTGGGGAACCATTTGCGGTGGTTTTTTCTGGGTCGCAATAGTCCGTCTCATTTGCCTTTCCGGAATCTCTCAATTGTTGGTCATTTCGGCTCTTCACATACCTGAAGTTGAAATGCATCACCAGTTAAAATAGCACACTACCATATGAGGTAGATTTTGTATATCCACCAAATGTCGAGGTCATGTACAGACCTTACTTGAAATATAGCTCATCTTCAAACAGCAACAGAGACTTTAAAAGTTTAAATTGTACCATCTATGCTTTACTCATATTTTTTATTTTAAAAAACCTTGCCCAAGTTCTTTTCGAACTTAACAGTTACCATCGAAAAAGCTATACAATATTCCACCAAGCACTAGAATAGTCCGCTTAAGTTATTGAATTTTCTGTTTGAAAAGTTTAAAATACCGTAAAGTTCTGACAAACGGGTATTTAAATCAAACACACAAAGTTCGAATAATTTTCAAAGGTCAGGTATTCATTTCACCATGCTCTACATATTCACCTTCTGTAAATTAATTAACTTGGTAACTGATACAAAGGTTTTGAGCTAAAGTTGACTCAAAGAAGAGTAGAACGGAATAACCTGTTCAATAACAATACTACCTACGAACTCTTAAAATGGATAATTGTTCTAATAGTTTAAAAGGTGGATGATGTATACCTCCTGTGGTTTTGGTAGAAGTTATCAAGTTGATAGTACACATAGATCGGGTGATCCATATCCTTTGGAACCTGCAAAGAAACAAATATTTTGAACTATTAACCAGGTAATTGAGAGTAATCAGAAAATTTTAACTAATGATTATTGCAATCCTTTTATTTTTCAAGGCGCAATTCGGTTCAGGGAAAAATTTAGACGATATAACTACTTTTGTTCTTTGGGCTCTCCCATTATCCCGGAATAAAGAATATAAATGTCTACTCCAATTAGTGAATTTTCATAGGATAAGGAGGATAATTTGATATATGCCTTGTTGTCCCCGAACAGGCTGAGTCTACCTTAAGAACTATCGCAATAGAGATGCAAAAGCGGAATATCATTACCGTGAGTGTTCTTGTGCAAGTTTTGGGGATCGCGTCATTTTGGATGTAAGAAAGTTTATCGTTGATCATGTTTTTCGGCACACATTCGGCATCGTATCGATCAATGATTTCAACAACCTATCAAAGAACATCAAAAACAATAACCAAAAGATATATCAACAAACATAGCTATTACTACAATAACGAGCTCGAGAGCAACGTGAAAATTCTAATTCTAGCTTACGTTATTGGAAGTTAATAACGCTGCGATGCCGAGAGGGACGAAGATGACTCCGACAACTATGAACACCGATATGACCTACATAAGATTATCATCTTCATGTCAATTAAACCTAATTTAAATCTCCTAATATACAACAGATATTGAAAAAACATGTTCTAAAATCACATGAAAGTTGTGATTGCTCAACATACCCACTGGGGAGTAAGAATCGGCTTACACGCCGGAAGCTCCTGCTGTGTGAACTTGGAATCTGAAGCACAACAACCCAAAATCACAACTTTAAGAGTCTAATGCTAAAAATAGAAATTCCAAAGCATATCTTTGATCAAAAAGTCAACTGATTCTACCACAAAGCAACGAATTTGAGATCTAAATTACCCTGCAATTATAGCAAGTCCACAACTAGCCGAGTACAATAACTAGGAAAAACACAAAAGGAAACCAAACCCTAAGTCGGAAAATTAGCAATTAAACACCAAAAAAAAGGGGCGATTTTGACGAGAGATTTACACTTGGGCCTCTTCGAGTTCCTCGGATTCGCCCCGTCGCCCGATCCGGAGCTCGATCCAGCGCCGGAGGCGCCCGTGTGGTTCATCATGGGTATCCAAAAACACAAAAAAATCACAAAAAATGGGTTTTCTTTAGGAGCGATTAGGGATCTAAATCGAAGTGGGCTTCGCCTAAATCTACGAAGCTAATCTCGTTCTAAATAGGAAACTCTCCTCCTCTTCTTCTTCGTCTTCTTCTTCGACCTCCTCTTACTTTGACTACGGGAGGAGAGAGAAAGAGAGGAGAATGAATCGTATTCGTATTTGACGGCGAAGAGAACACGAAGAGAGAGAGATGAGAAAAATAATTAAAAAAAGGGGTCAAAATAAATATCGCTAAAATTAAAGGGGAAATTTTACTAACAAGGGGTCAAAATTGCGTCAAAATAAATATCGCTAAAATTGAAGGGGAAATTTTACTAAAGAGATGAGAAAAATAATTTTACTGAGACCAAAGGTATTTTTACCTTTACTAATATAGAATTAATTTTATATATGTCCACATGTACCCTATTAAATAGTAAATAAATTTTTATAAAAATTAAATAATTTAATATTTAGCATAAAATAATTATTTTATTTTTATAAATTTATTTTTACAAAAAATTATTATTTTTTTTCTTCATCACTCCGCTATTGCACGTGCCATGTATCCGAATTTCTTTTTTGTCTCGAGAATTTCGCCTTCAATATTATTGTCACGTCGCTGTAGTAAAAAAGTAGAATATAAAAAAAATAACAGTAAATAATATTAAAATACAAATTATATATATTTACTATTTAATATTTTTTAGAAAAAATTATATAAATGATCCTTTTATATATATATATATATATATATATATATATATATATATATATATATATATATATATATATATATATATATATACGGGTCACATCGATTGACCCATCATCACATCCCATCTATTAGATGGGTGAGATGTGTGATATACACCCCGAAATGGGTGTACAAATATCATTTCCCATATATATATATATATATATATATATATATATATATATATATATATATATATATATATATATATATATATAATAAAAATAAAATAAAATAACGCGCTTTTGTTCGTGCAACGCACCGTTTGAAGCCTATATATAATGAGGGGTGAGAATAGTATTAAATAATAAATAATAAATAAAAGTTAAAGATATAGTTTTCAATCCTAAACCACATGCAATTTTGAATTGAGCAATGCTACACGTACACCCCGAAGAGGTGTATATCATACACCTCCACCATTTTAATGGTGGCGATATCTTTTACGGGTCACATCGATTGACCCATCATCACACCCCACCCATTGAATGGGTGGGGTGTGTGATATACACCCCGAATGGGGTGTACAAGTATCATTTCCCTTTTGAATTGAACAATGCTACACGTACACCCCGAAGAGGTGTATATCATACACCTCCACCATTTTAATGGTGGCGATATCTTTTACGGGTCACATCGATTGACCCATCATCACACCCCACCCATTGAATGGGTGGGGTGTGTGATATACACCCCGAATGGGGTGTACAAGTATCATTTCCCTTTTGAATTGAGCAATGCTACACGTACACCCCGAAGAGGTGTATATCATACACCTCCACCATTTTAATGGTGGCGATATCTTTTACGGGTCACATCGATTGACCCATCATCACACCCCACCCATTGAATGGGTGGGGTGTGTGATATACACCCCGAATGGGGTGTACAAGTATCATTTCCCTTTTGAATTGAGCAATGCTACACGTACACCCCGAAGAGGTGTATATCATACACCTCCACCATTTTAATGGTGGCGATATCTTTTACGGGTCACATCGATTGACCCATCATCACACCCCACCCATTGAATGGGTGGGGTGTGTGATATACACCCCGAATGGGGTGTACAAGTATCATTTCCCTTTTGAATTGAGCAATGCTACACGTACACCCCGAAGAGGTGTATATCATACACCTCCACCATTTTAATGGTGGCGATATCTTTTACGGGTCACATCGATTGACCCATCATCACACCCCACCCATTGAATGGGTGGGGTGTGTGATATACACCCCGAATGGGGTGTACAAGTATCATTTCCCTTTTGAATTGAGCAATGCTACACGTACACCCCGAAGAGGTGTATATCATACACCTCCACCATTTTAATGGTGGCGATATCTTTTACGGGTCACATCGATTGACCCATCATCACACCCCACCCATTGAATGGGTGGGTGTGTGATATACACCCCGAATGGGGTGTACAAGTATCATTTCCCTTTTGAATTGAGCAATGCTACACGTACACCCCGAAGAGGTGTATATCATACACCTCCACCATTTTAATGGTGGCGATATCTTTTACGGGTCACATCGATTGACCCATCATCACACCCCACCCATTGAATGGGTGGGGTGTGTGATATACACCCCGAATGGGGTGTACAAGTATCATTTCCCTTTTGAATTGAGCAATGCTACACGTACAACCCGAAGAGGTGTATATCATACACCTCCACCATTTTAATGGTGGCGATATCTTTTACGGGTCACATCGATTGACCCATCATCACACCCCACCCATTGAATGGGTGGGGGTGTGTGATATACACCCCGAATGGGGTGTACAAGTATCATTTCCCTTTTGAATTGAGCAATGCTACACGTACACCCCGAAGAGGTGTATATCATACACCTCCACCATTTTAATGGTGGCGATATCTTTTACGGGTCACATCGATTGACCCATCATCACACCCCACCCATTGAATGGGTGGGGTGTGTGATATACACCCCGAATGGGGTGTACAAGTATCATTTCCCTTTTGAATTGAGCAATGCTACACGTACACCCCGAAGAGGTGTATATCATACACCTCCACCATTTTAATGGTGGCGATATCTTTTACGGGTCACATCGATTGACCCATCATCACACCCCCACCCATTGAATGGGTGGGGTGTGTGATATACACCCGAATGGGGTGTACAAGTATCATTTCCCTTTTGAATTGAGCAATGCTACACGTACACCCCGAAGAGGTGTATATCATACACCTCCACCATTTTAATGGTGGCGATATCTTTTACGGGTCACATCGATTGACCCATCATCACACCCCACCCATTGAATGGGTGGGGTGTGTGATATACACCCCGAATGGGGTGTACAAGTATCATTTCCCTTTTGAATTGAGCAATGCTACACGTACACCCCGAAGAGGTGTATATCATACACCTCCACCATTTTAATGGTGGCGATATCTTTTACGGGTCACATCGATTGACCCATCATCACACCCCACCCATTGAATGGGTGGGGTGTGTGATATACACCCCGAATGGGGTGTACAAGTATCATTTCCCTTTTGAATTGAGCAATGCTACACGTACACCCGAAGAGGTGTATATCATACACCTCCACCATTTTAATGGTGGCGATATCTTTTACGGGTCACATCGATTGACCCTCATCACACCCCACCCATTGAATGGGTGGGGTGTGTGATAGTACACCCCGAATGGGGTGTACAAGTATCATTTCCCTTTTGAATTGAGCAATGCTACACGTACACCCCGAAGAGGTGTATATCATACACCTCCACCATTTTAATGGTGGCGATATCTTTTACGGGTCACATCGATTGACCCATCATCACACCCCACCCATTGAATGGGTGGGGTGTGTGATATACACCCCGAATGGGGTGTACAAGTATCATTTCCCTTTTGAATTGAGCAATGCTACACGTACACCCCGAAGAGGTGTATATCATACACCTCCACCATTTTAATGGTGGCGATATCTTTTACGGGTCACATCGATTGACCCATCATCACACCCCACCCATTGAATGGGTGGGGTGTGTGATATACACCCCGAATGGGGTGTACAAGTATCATTTCCCTTTTGAATTGAGCAATGCTACACGTACACCCCGAAGAGGTGTATATCATACACCTCCACCATTTTAATGGTGGCGATATCTTTTACGGGTCACATCGATTGACCCATCATCACACCCCACCCATTGATGGTGGGGTGTGTGATATACACCCCGAATGGGGTGTACAAGTATCATTTCCCTTTTGAATTGAGCAATGCTACACGTACACCCCGAAGAGGTGTATATCATACACCTCCACCATTTTAATGGTGGCGATATCTTTTACGGGTCACATCGATTGACCCATCATCACACCCCACCCATTGAATGGGTGGGGTGTGTGATATACACCCCCGAATGGGGTGTACAAGTATCATTTTCCCTTTTGAATTGAGCAATGCTACACGTACACCCCGAAGAGGTGTATATCATACACCTCCACCATTTTAATGGTGGCGATATCTTTTACGGGTCACATCGATTGACCCATCATCACACCCCACCCATTGAATGGGTGGGGTGTGTGATATACACCCCGAATGGGGTGTACAAGTATCATTTCCCTTTTGAATTGGAGCAATGCTACACGTACCAACCCCGAAGAGGTGTATATCATACACCTCCACCATTTTAATGGTGGCGATATCTTTTACGGGTCACATCGATTGACCCATCATCACACCCCACCCATTGAATGGGTGGGGTGTGTGATATACCCCCGAATGGGGTGTACAAGTATCATTTCCTTTTGAATTGAGCAATGCTACACGTACACCCCGAAGAGGTGTATATCATACACCTCCACCATTTAATGGTGGCGATATCTTTTACGGGTCACATCGATTGACCCATCATCACACCCCACCCATTGAATGGGTGGGGTGTGTGATATACACCCCGAATGGGGTGTACAAGTATCATTTCCCTTTTGAATTGAGCAATGCTACACGTACACCCCGAAGAGGTGTATATCATACACCTCCACCATTTAATGGTGGCGATATCTTTTACGGGTCACATCGATTGACCCATCATCACACCCCACCCATTGAATGGGTGGGGTGTGTGATATACACCCCGAATGGGGTGTACAAGTATCATTTCCCTTTGAATTGAGCAATGCTACACGTACACCCCGAAGAGGTGTATATCATACACCTCCACCATTTTAATGGTGGCGATATCTTTTACGGGTCACATCGATTGACCCATCATCACACCCCACCCATTGAATGGGTGGGGTGTGTGATATACACCCCGAATGGGGTGTACAGTATCATTTCCCTTTTGAATTGAGCAATGCTACACGTACACCCCGAAGAGGTGTATATCATACACCTCCACCATTTTAATGTTGCGATATCTTTACGGGTCACATCGATTGACCCATCATCACACCCCACCATGAATGGGTGGGGTGTGTGATATACACCCCGAATGGGTGTACAAGTATCATTTCCCTTTTGAATTGAGCAATGCTACACGTACACCCCGAAGAGGTGTATATCATACACCTCCACCATTTTAATGGTGGCGATATCTTTTACGGTCACATCGATTGACCCCATCATCACACCCCACCCATGAATGGTGGGTGTGTGATATACACCCCGAATGGGGTGTACAAGTATCATTTCCCTTTGAATGAGCAATGCTACACGTACACCCCGAGAGAGGTGTATATCATACACCTCCACCATTTTAATGGTGGCGATATCTTTTACGGGTAACATCGATTGACCCTCATCACACCCCACCCATTGAATGGGTGGGGTGTGTGATATACACCCGAATGGGGTGTAAAGTATCATTTCCCTTTTGAATTGAGCAATGCTACACGTACACCCCGAAGAGGTGTATATCATACACCTCCACCATTTTAATGGTGGCGATATCTTTTACGGGTCACATCGATTGACCCATCATCACACCCCACCCATTGAATGGGTGGGGTGTGTGATATACACCCCGAATGGGGTGTACAAGTATCATTTCCCTTTTGAATTGAGCAATGCTACACGTACACCCCGAAGAGGTGTATATCATACACCTCCACCATTTTAATGGTGGCGATATCTTTACGGGTCACATCGATTGACCCATCATCACACCCCACCCATTGAATGGGTGGGGTGTGTGATATACACCCCGAATGGGGTGTACAAGTATCATTCCCTTTTGAATTGAGCAATGCTACACGTACACCCCGAAGAGGTGTATATCATACACCTCCACCATTTTAATTGGTGGCGATATCTTTTACGGGTCACATCGATTGACCCATCATCACACCCCACCCATTGAATGGGTGGGGTGTGTGATATACACCCCGAATGGGGTGTACAAGTATCATTTCCCTTTTGAATTGAGCAATGCTACACGTACACCCCGAAGAGGTGTATATCATACACCTCCACCATTTTAATGGTGGCGATATCTTTTACGGGTCACATCGATTGACCCATCATCACACCCCACCCATTGAATGGGTGGGGTGTGTGATATACACCCCGAATGGGGTGTACAGTATCATTTCCCTTTTGAATTGAGCAATGCTACACGTACACCCCGAAGAGGTGTATATCATACACCTCCACCATTTTAATGGTGGCGATATCTTTTACGGGTCACATCGATTGACCCATCATCACACCCCACCCATTGAATGGGTGGGGTGTGTGATATACACCCCGAATGGGGTGTACAAGTATCATTTCCCTTTTGAATTGAGCAATGCTACACGTACACCCCGAAGAGGTGTATATCATACACCTCCACCATTTTAATGGTGGCGATATCTTTTACGGGTCACATCGATTGACCCATCATCACACCCCACCCATTGAATGGGTGGGGTGTGTGATATACACCCCGAATGGGGTGTACAAGTATCATTTCCCTTTTGAATTGAGCAATGCTACACGTACACCCCGAAGAGGTGTATATCATACACCTCCACCATTTTAATGGTGGCGATATCTTTTACGGGTCACATCGATTGACCCATCATCACACCCCACCCATTGAATGGGTGGGGTGTGTGATATACACCCCGAATGGGGTGTACAAGTATCATTTCCCTTTTGAATTGAGCAATGCTACACGTACACCCCGAAGAGGTGTATATCATACACCTCCACCATTTTAATGGTGGCGATATCTTTTACGGGTCACATCGATTGACCCATCATCACACCCCACCCATTGAATGGGTGGGGTGTGTGATATACACCCCGAATGGGGTGTACAAGTATCATTTCCCTTTTGAATTGAGCAATGCTACACGTACACCCCGAAGAGGTGTATATCATACACCTCCACCATTTTAATGGTGGCGATATCTTTTACGGGTCACATCGATTGACCCATCATCACACCCCACCCATTGAATGGGTGGGTGTGTGATATACACCCCGAATGGGGTGTACAAGTATCATTTCCCTTTTGAATTGAGCAATGCTACACGTACACCCGAAGAGGTGTATATCATACACCTCCACCATTTTAATGGTGGCGATATCTTTTACGGGGTCACATCGATTGACCCATCATCACACCCCACCCATTGAATGGGTGGGGTGTGTGATATACACCCCGAATGGGGTGTACAAGTATCATTTCCCTTTTGAATTGAGCAATGCTACACGTACACCCCGAAGAGGTGTATATCATACACCTCCACCATTTTAATGGTGGCGATATCTTTTACGGGTCACATCGATTGACCCATCATCACACCCCACCCATTGAATGGGTGGGGTGTGTGATATACACCCCGAATGGGGTGTACAAGTATCATTTCCCTTTTGAATTGAGCAATGCTACACGTACACCCCGAAGAGGTGTATATCATACACCTCCACCATTTTAATGGTGGCGATATCTTTTACGGGTCACATCGATTGACCCATCATCACACCCCACCCATTGAATGGGTGGGGTGTGTGATATACACCCCGAATGGGGTGTACAAGTATCATTTCCCTTTTGAATTGAGCAATGCTACACGTACACCCCGAAGAGGTGTATATCATACACCTCCACCATTTTAATGGTGGCGATATCTTTTACGGATCACATCGATTGACCCATCATCACACCCCACCCATTGAATGGGTGGGGTGTGTGATATACACCCCGAATGGGGTGTACAAGTATCATTTCCCTTTTGAATTGAGCAATGCTACACGTACACCCCGAAGAGGTGTATATCATACACCTCCACCATTTTAATGGTGGCGATATCTTTTACGGGTCACATCGATTGACCCATCATCACACCCCACCCATTGAATGGGTGGGGTGTGTGATATACACCCCGAATGGGGTGTACAAGTATCATTTCCCTTTTGAATTGAGCAATGCTACACGTACACCCCGAAGAGGTGTATATCATACACCTCCACCATTTTAATGGTGGCGATACACCCCTTAATTTCTAATTCTTTTTAAGTTATATATATATATATATATATATATATATATATATATATATATATATATATATATATATATATATATATATATATATATATATATATATATATATATATATATATATATATATATATATATATATATATATATAGTTCGGCTATTATACTATTAATAATATCAAGTTATTGGCGTTATCAAGTTTTCTACTCTTAGATCAATTCCTTTGATCATTTTCATCCGTTAGATTTTACTATTTCCCAACCACCTATTAAACCCAAGGGGCCCACTATAATCTCAACTATATATTTTTTAATCCAATGGTTAAAAACTTAATAGCACCAATAACTTATTACTATTAATAATATTCCAGCCTAATTCTCTCTCTCTATATATATATCAGCCTAGTTCTCTCTCTCTCTCTCTCTATATATATATATATATATATATATATATATATATATATATATATATATATATATATATATATATATATATATATATATATATATATATATATATATATGAGCAATGCTACATCTACATCCCCACACCCCCACTTATTGAGTGGGTGGGATGTGGGATTTACACCCCTATAAAGATGTACAAGTAGGATTTTTCTCTCTCTATATATATATAGAGAGAGAGAGAGAAAAAGAAAGAGTAGAAATTATATATTTTTAAAAGTACAAATCCATTCATACATGTAAAATTTTTTATCATTGAATTTGTATTGTAATTTGTGCTTTTGTAAAGTCAACTAAAAAGAGAAATAAAATAAAAAATATAAATTTCGATACAAACCCAATAGTAAAAAATTCAAAAATATGAATAGACTCGTGCTTTAAAAAAAAATATAAGCTCCAATATATATATATATATATATATATATATATATATATATATATATATATATATATATATATATATATATATATATAGTAAAACTTATATGATTTCAAAAGTACAAATCTAATTTTATTTGTAAATTTTTTACCATTAAATTTGCATCAAAATTTGTGCTATTTTACATTTTCTTTCTCTCTTTAACTGACTTTATAATAACACAAATCTCAATACAAATTCAATGATAAAAAATTCACAAGCATAGTTGGATTTTTACTTTTAAAAGTATATAAACTCCTCTCTCTCTCTCTCTCTCTCTCTCTCTCTCTCTCTCTCTATATATATATATATATATATATATGAGTTATCTACTTAGAATTTTATTATTGAATTCAATGGCATTATTAGGTATTAAGTTTTAAATATTGCAGTTTTTGCTTATTAAAAAATTAACTATTAAAATTACTAAATTTTGAATGAAATATAAGATAAATTTGATAGTGATAGTATCTTGTATATCTCTCAATACTTTTGAAATATCTTGGTATTTTCTTTTAAATATATTCTTTTTATATTTTTTCGTTATTCAAAACTATCCATGATTAAATTTTTATCAGAATTAAAAAAAAAATTAAAAATTTATTTTGTGAAGGCAAATAAGAAAAGTCCGGATAAAAATATATATTTAAAAAGATAAAAAATTAAAAATACGTTTCTTAATAATTGACTAAAAAAATTTAATTTTAAAAATATATTTGAAAGAACTTGAAACGTTAAAACGATATTTTTAATATTAGTCTTTTAATATAGATAAATAAAAAAGTAAAAAACTTTTTCTGGGTATAAAATCAATTGCCCCAATTTAATAAATTCTTCAATTTAATGGCCTAAAATTAATAAAATAAATAAATAAATAAATATATATAAGTTAACAATTTAGTAATTATATTTGGATTATTATTTATATAAATTATCATTTTAAGGTGAGAGATTCGATTCTCATTTGTGCATTTTAAAAATGAAGCTTCCAAACTTAGGTCTTTAATTTTTTGGTGTTAGATTACTATAGATAGGTATTAAGAATATTTATAACGATTGAACAATATTATCAAATTATATAAAATAACTATTTATTTTAAAAAAACTTAAGCACTATAAAAAATAAAATATTTATATATTTTATATGCAACATTTTGTTTTCGAACTCGAATAAAATAAAAATAGTAAATTAAATTGGATGCAGAAGATTTATTTTGTCTTTCTAGATGTGATTAAAGTCACAACCTGTACCACCTCTACCCTCATATTTTGGAAGTGACAACACATTTTAGTTTCAAATCTCCATTATATGAAGTAGGAAATAACAAGCCCACTTTCTTTCTAGAAGAGTAGTAGCTGCACCTGCAGGGAATCATCATTAGTCTCACATATAAAATCATATTCAACTGCAAGAACGAGTAGGGGATAAGGGGAAGGAAAATGCTAGATGTACACCCCAAATGGGGTGTACATTTTACACCCATCCCATCTTAGAGATGGGTGAATTTTACTGGTCACATCGAGTGACGAGTGGATGAATACCCACCTTAGGATGGGTGGGTGTAGGATGTACACCCCATTTGGAGGTGTACACCTAGCACTCCTCTAAGGGGAATATTCTTTTTTTTTTTGTATCCAAACAACAAAAAATTGTTTGGAACAGCGGTTCCACATAATTTCAGAATTATGGAGGGATAACTGTTCCAAGCAGCACGTGGAACAACTCAGTTGAGACTGAATTGTTCCACCTGCAGTTTTTTTTTTTTTTTAAAAAAAAATTAATTAATTTTATTTTAAATTATAAGTTATTTAAATTTATAAATTTTAAAATTTATTTCATTATTTTATAAAAATTTAATTTCCTCTATTTTTTTTATTCCTTTTTAATTTACTAAACATAATTTTCTTTATACTCGGTATAATTCTTATACCCACCCAAACATAAATTAACATTAGTTACTGTTAATATCATAACTTATATCTATCCCCGGTATAACTGAATTTTTCTTATATCTGAGACAAACACAGCAATAAAATTTATGTTTTGCTTTTGAATGTTACTAATACTTCGTTAGAGAAAACTAATGTGATTATGACTTCCCATGAGTTGCCCCAGAAGGCCCCGTAGTGGGCGGCGCAGTTTCTAAAACAACTTAATTATAAAATATAGATGAAAGATTTTAGATTCACTATGCTGGAAATAGCTTATGGGCTAAAGTTTTAAAGCTCTTAATTTGGACCTTAATTCTCGAGAGGGTTACGATTATTTGAATAAAAAAGTTATTAAGGGATGTAAATAAAACACTAAATTTAAATTTATTATATAAACAATTTTTAAAAATTAGAAATTATTACATAATCACCTCTCAAAATAGTAATTAGAATCAAACTAGACTTGTGTGATTTTATAAAAGCACGGAGGCCTCTGTGCTTTCAAGTCGTTTTTTATTTTGCAACTTTCGAAAGGACGATCAATTCCATGCAACTTAATCTAGAATATTTAAAAAATTTAGAAATTAAATTTTATAAATTTTTGATATTATTTGTCTAGTGATCAAAGAGGTTCAAAATCAATAATTTTAATGATCGTTGTCAGCCGTTTGCAAATTGAATGGTGGAAAAATATTCAAATCATATAAAATTTTGATAGGAATTTTTATACTATATAAAACAAGATCTATATTTTTAATCTAAAATTTTAACATTATATTATCATATTTTGTGAGATTTTTATTTTCAACCGTTGATTTTGAGCCAAGTTGTAATACTAAAAAATCATAAAATTTATTTTCTAAATAGTTCAAATATTTTAGATCAAGTTTAACGAAACAGATCGTCGATTCGAAAATCCCAATATCGAAAATAACTTAGAAACACGATAATTCTGTGCTTCTAAAAGCACACAAGTCCTACTAATTAGAATCAATTCAATTCAAAAGAAAAAAAAAAGTACAAGTTCATGTGCTAAAAATGTAGAGTATGAGTATAGTAGTACATAGCATGTCACGCTCCGAGATCATCAATTTGGATAGTTCGGGTACGTCAACAGACCCGTCAATCGGATATATGCCCGAAAGGAACAGTAACATCTATCTCAAAGAAAGTAAGTTATCAGTGAGATATAATATTAGAGTATAAAGCTACTAACTAAAACTTTTATTCATTTAAACAAACAGTTTAAATATGCATTTGAAAGTAAGGTACATAAGTGAACCACCAAAATATAGAATTATTTATATCTTTCTCTCAATATATTTAAACAGGTATTACAACTTTACTTTTTTTTTTCTCATAATATATAGTTCACTCAAAATACAAAATGGTGATATTTGCTAGACCCTCTAGGTCTCTATACTGCTGGGCCCTTGCCCATTTCATATGTCTCAGCGGCTGTACCTGGACGGGTAGAAATAGTCACCAACAGGGTGTGAGAACTATGAATAGTTCCCAATGAGTTTATCCACCGAGAAACATGCTATAAACCTCTTGGTCCAATGGAAACATTAGTTATAAGATAATAGAAAAACTGTAAACTTCTATACTAGCATGTTGATATATATGTAAAAATATCCCTACACTACTAGTGTACGCTCAATGTCACTATGCTACCATATTGTGCCATACTAGGCTACTGTCTATAAGCTCGGCCACTATGCCGCTAAAGAAAATATCACAATTAACCCAACCGCGTCCGGTCATACTAATCATATTATGATTTAGATTTCATAATTGTACTTCGTAGAGAGTCGGCATACACGCGAAACCCTCTCTACTAGGCGGTTGATTTAGTTCTTATAGAACCACCTTTCCACGGAGAGTTAGGTCCTGCTCAAACACTCTCATGCATTTGGGGAGCGGAGTGTTACTCACACGCACACTTCATTTTGCCTTTGGGAAGTGGAGTCTTGCTCACACACACTTCATTTTGCTTTTGGGAAGCGGAGTCTTGCTCACACACACTTTATTTGCATTTGGGAAGTGGAGTCTTTCTCACACGCACTTCATTTGCATTTGGAAAACGGAGTCTTTCTCACACACACTTCATTTGCATTTGGGAAGCGGAGTCTTTCTCGCACACACTTCATTTACATTTGGAAAGCGGAGTCTTTCTCATACACACTTCATTTTGCCATTGGGAAGCGGAGCCTTACTCACACACACTTCATTTTGCCATTGGGAAGCAAAGCCTTGCTCACACACACTTTATTTTGCCTTTGGGAAGCGGAGCCTTGCTCACACACACTTCATTTACATTTGGGAAGCGGAGTCTTGCTTATATACACTTCATCTTGTAAGGATTTTTTTAAAATAATATTGTTGATTTGTCTTTTGGTTTTTTGGTGAATGGATACAACTCTTAGTGAATGGATGCATCTCTTCGTAAAGAGATATGTTTCTAATCAAAGGGTGTGACTCTTGGTAAATAGATATGACTATAATCAAAGGGTGTGACTTTTAGTAAATGAATGTGAAAGGATATGATCCTTAGTGAAATGATATGACCTTTAGTGAAAGGGTTAGGCATGAAAAGACACAACTTTATAGTATGTCTCTTCGTGAATATGTCCGTTGAAATTTATTCGTACATTCAATGAATTTTAATGAAAAGTCACAATTTGAAAAGTCACTTAAGCACCCGTTCGTAGTCTATATAAATCCTTAGCGTTGACTACTGAACAAGAGTTGAAAAGAGTTCAAGTTTCCATTTATAATAATTTTTTTGTTATTTCTTTTTCTGTTTCTCTTTGACAACTTAATCGAGTGAGTGCTCAAAGACTCAATTTCGTGTGTACAAAAGGAGAGTGGCTTTGCTACACGCCTTGAAGCCCTTTTTCATCCTTCTACTTCATATAAACTTTCTACACATTTGATCAAACACATCTTGCCTTTGGGAAGCGAAGTCTTGCTCACACACACTTCATTTTGCCTTTGGGAAGCAGAGTCTTGCTCACACACACTTCATTTGCATTTGAGAAGCGGAGTCTTTCTCACACACACTTCATTTGCATTTGGAAAGCGGAGTCTTACTCACACATATTTCATTTTGCCATTGGGAAGCGGAATCTTGCTCACACACACTTCATTTTGCCTTTGGGAAGCGGAGTCTTGCTCACACACACATTTCATTTATATTTAGGAAGCGGAGTCTTGCTGACACACACTTCATTTTGCCTCGAATGAGTTTAAAGCACCTTAGCACTCATTCACTTAGGAAGCGGAGTATTGCTCACACACTTCCCCCAGGAGTCGAAACATGTTCCGCCCCTCCCGTTGGCACTTTTGTCTTCACGTTTTCTCTTTTACTTTTCTCTTTTATCCTAGGTTATTTACTCTAGGATAGCCTGAATGCCCCTAGGACACCAATTTAGGTTAGAGTTTCTTGTTTACTCACATTCACAATTAACCCTAAGTTCTTACTCTAGGGTCTTAGCCATACCCTCTGGAAGCCAATTTCATTTTAGTTCTTTATACCTTTCAGAATTACCTCGTTCCAAATGGGTTTCAACCCTAAATAGTCATGCTTCCAACTGGCAAGCGTCAATTCCGAATGTATAAATTTTTCATTCTCTTTTATCTCTTTAGCCACTTAGCATTTTTCTTTAACTCTTTAGCCACTTTAAACTTTCTTTTAGCTTTTGCCTCATTCATTCATTCATTTGCTTACTTATATTTATTCATTAACCCTATGTTTACAATCTTAGGGTACCACGATGTCTCGAGGACACCAATTGTTTTAAATTATCTTTGGCCTAGAGTTCATTAACTCTACACTTTCATTTCATACTCAACCTAGAGTACACTGAGCAAAGGAAAAGAGAAATAGTGCACCCTTTTTAGTAAAATCCCCCACCTTTAAGTTCCTTTTGCAAGAATTAGGGCTTGATCTAATTCCTCTCCAAGGAAGTTCCTAAAAATAGGAGTATAATGCATAAGAGGTCATTCTATCTCTTTCAAAACCCTTGAAAACTTAAAACCCATTAAACCTTAAGAGACCTATCTTTTGTTTTGGCTCCAAAACGTGGAGAAGAGGATTCTTCTAGCTCCAAGATCCTCCTTAGGAAGCTTCCTCCAAATCTCTTGCCTTCCAAGAGATCAATCCCTTCACTTCCTTCAAGCTAGGGTTTCTTCCCCAAGCTTTTAGAGAGAGAAAGAAAAGAGAAGCGAAGAGTGAAAGGGGAGGGTGGAAATAGGGTTATCCCTGTGAGGGGTCGTGTTTTAAGAAGGTAAACCCAAATTATACCCTCCACACTAACCATAGTTAACACAGTTTGCCTGTGCTGTTAGGGGCTTGGAGTAGTTTTAACAAGGTAAACCCAAGTTATACCCTCCACATTAACCATAGTTAACCTAGTTTGCCTGTGCTGTCAGGGGCTTGGAGTACTGGTATACGGGTTAGGGTACCGGGTGTTGGGGTACCGGGTATGGTTAACCCAGTTTGCCTGTGCTGTAAGGGGCTTGGAGTATACGAGTTGGGGTACCGGTACGCGGGCTGAGGTTCCGGTATCCAGATTCCGAGGTTCCGGTGGGCTGAGTTCCGGTATCCGGATTCCGAAGTTCCGGTAAAGGAGGTTCCGGTATCCGGATTCCTATTCCAGTACGCCAGCCAAAAATTTTCCAAACCGAGAGTTGGAATTTTCTGTGAGGTTTCGATATCCAGATTCCAGTTAAAGAAGATTCCAGTATCCGGATTCTTGAGTTCCGATACGCCAGCCGTGGGCTAAGGTACCGGTACACCAACATTTAGAAAATAGGTTCCGGTACCACCTTGGGGTTGAGGTACTCAACTCAAAAATCTTGAATTTTGCAGATTTTGATTTCTTAACCTGATTTCTCGACTCAACTTTGATCGAAGACTCTTGTTTCGAACCAAAACTCTTCAAACATATTCTTAAGTAGCATTTTGAACGGAATAATTTAACCGCACTTTGCTATTTAACGAAATTTGGTGTATTACATAACAATCAAGTAGATTTCAGAATACAGAAGAGTTGAGAATGTGATCAATATAATGAGATATAGCATTATAATCATTTTGTACTGTTAAACATTCACAAAAAAACAATACCAGAATATAAGGCAAAAGTTGTAGAGATATTCAGAGTTCTTAGAGTCATCCAAAAAAATAAGAAGAAAAAAAACAAAAAGGAGCAGCAGAAACATAGCAATTAGATATCAACAGATTTTTGCACCAGAAATTAACAGCGCAAATAGCGATATCATCTAAACAACATTCACTGCAAAACAAGACGCATAAAATTAACTTCGGTTTACTTTAGTACAATACCATGCTCGATAGAAAATCTCACGCTGACTCGGTGTTCTCGTATTTTTTGTATCTAAGTATCTCAACACCTAAGTAATCAATAACGCCATGGACAGCAACATGCGGTTTTCCGACCTTCACACGAACAGCAGAGATTTGAGGGAATTTGAGAAGAGTGGTATTCACAATAAGATGAGCCACAGATTCTAGAAGATTTTGCGATGGACCCTCCACTATTTCTCTAACTATCCTGCACAATACATATTCAAAGATTCAAAGATTGAGAAAGCTAAGTGAATGATGCAATTTGGGTAAAGTAGAAAAGAATAACAACAACGTATTACTTGTTTGACCTTTAGCTTTACTTCTTTTTTCTGTTCGAATCTGAAGTTTCAATTTTTGTAAAAATTGATGCGATTTTCATCACATTATAGATTGAATTATGGTATTTAAAAAATATCAGGTTGAGTTAGAGAAAAAAGAAAACAACTTTGCCAAGTAAACAAAAATGGATGTCAAATACAAGAGGAGTTAGTCATTTGCTACATTGTTCATGGCAATCCAGTTTTTGATATAATGTAATTTTCTACAAAGTAATTTGTTAACAACATAAATGAGACAAATACACCAGTTTCAAGAACAACAAAAATAAATTGATGAGAACTCGACAATCTGAAGAGCAAATAGATCACATTACGCACAAAACCAAACAATCAGATGGAAAGAAAAGAAAATATTAAATAACATATTGCAGAAAAGAAATTACCTGTAAATGTCAGTATAGCTAACAGTATCAGATAGGTCATCAGTTTTACCAGCAGTGCTTAAGTCTAACCAGGCATCGACATCCACGACAAACTTCTGACCAGTTTTTTTTTCCTCCGGCTTCACTCCATGAAATCCGTGGAACTGCAATCCTCTTAATATCAGCTTGTCTTCATCAATCAACTTGCGATCGGCCATAAGTATGCCTATAAAAATAGCATTACTCAGTCCTTTTATATGACATTAAAAGCATATAACAATGCAGCTAAATAAAAAAAAATGTCTACAATCATGAGGTTCTAAATGCATACTAGAAGTTAATTTGTTTACGAGGCTTCTAAAGATTGAAATGAAAACCCTTCGACTAAGTTCTTTACTACACATGGCTATATACTTTCATACTCAAATGCTCAACATCCGTGTGTATCTAAAAACAAGCGAAAATGGGGAAGCAACAACAAAAAATAAAAAGGAAATGAATCAAGCTGATTTACTTCTACGGTACTCAAACTATCTTGAAAAAAATCAACTTGGTAATGCTTTCACGATCGACAAGGTCGCCAACATCCTAATACAAGAAAATAAAATGTCGGAAACATACATTTGGCTTGCTCTGCTGAAGTAAATTATTATTATGTTGGATCATCATTCTAACTCTTCTTACTAGGAAAGATCGAGCAAATTAACACTTCCCATTGAACTAACATTGCCTTTGAAGGCGCGGCGAACAAATTAAAGTCGAGGAATAGTACCTCAAACTCTAAATTGTATCATTCATTCCATGTATAACTACGAACTAGAGATGCTTTAAACAAGGCGCAGCAAGATTTCAATGATTAAATGGTTATATGTTCATCATGTAGGCCTGGGTTTTGCCTACATATTCATGATTTTTGCTGCTTAGAAGCTACAACATCATTTGTTCCAACACACGAAAAATTAGGTTTTGGAAGTAACAAGCTCTCGATTGAAATCAATTTTTGCGTGCACTAGCATTAGATTATATATATATATATATATATATATATATATATATATATATATAAAAACAAACTTGATCATTGTTTACAAAATATGACATTTCTAGCATGGTTTTAACCCAATTCTACGATTTATTCTGAAACGAAAACATAGATAATTCCTCAAACCCTAGCATCAAATATTATCGGAGAAATATATCAAATTTATAAGATTTGATCAACACTATCAAACCCCAGCATCAAATTTTGATACTAAATCCACAAAAGTTCATTGGAAAATAACAATTCCACAACCCGAAAAAAAAAAAAAAAAAAAAAAAAAATCTCTGAGCCAAGTAGTGATTTACTCACCTCCCACGCCAAAATCCAAATTTGTGAGTGATTTGATTAGTTTGGTTGGAATAAAAAAGATTGAATCCTACCTCTTCTTCGTTTATTTTGCTTCTTTTGATTCCCTTCCAAGTGTGGGATTTTGCTTGGGTTGGATAGTGCGGTGGTGGTTCAAAGGTAAAATTGTATGATGTGTCCCTCAACTATGGACAATTATGAAATCCCTCCTTAAACTTTGGAAAATGTGTAGAGGCACACCCAACTATAGGTTATTTTGAAATTGGTCCTTTTTTTATTGAGACTCCTCATCTTTTAATTTTTTTTTAGTTGAATTTTCATATTTAGTCAAATATAATGACTCTAATAGTTATTAATTATTAATTAGTTAGATTTTAATTATTGAACTTTATAAAATTACTAATAAATTTGATAAAACCTTCTTCTTTTTTTTTTTTTTTTTTTTTTTTTTTTTTTTTTTTTTTGGACTAAGATTGTCTCAATCCAAACAATAAATAAATAAAAATTGAGAGCTTTATTTCAAAATACATTTTTGAAGTGTACACGTAGCATTGCTCTTTGCTTTAGTTTAATAAATAAATAAAAGTTTTGCCCTTTTTTTATATATATATAGTTGAGTTATTCTATGATCTAAACTAAAAATTGTGATAAATTTAATAATTTCATTAGCTATTATTTATAATTTTTATAAGTAAAATTTTTTTTTATTGAATTTGATGGAATTACTTATGAATTTAATAAAACTTCAAATTAATTGATTAAAATTATTTAATTCAAAAAAAAAAAGTTACAAAGTATGTTTGAGGGGTACATTTTAGAATAGGCTATAGTTGAGGGGGGGGTCTCCATATACTTTACTTTTTATTTTGAGATTTTTTTTGTAAAATGCTTTTGTTACGCGCGAAATAGTTACTCATCTTACGGTGGAGATTAGTGAAGAAGATTATAAGATATATATTATTTATTTACTTTTTATTAGGACTTTTAATGTGCCGAATGCAAGAATGCGGCCCAATAACTTTGTGGATCGGCCCATTACTCACTTTTTAACCATCAATAACCTTCTTTGAAAATGACAAAGCCATGCTACATATACCGATGCAAATGGATCCGGGTTGATGGCGCTTTCACTCGATTTGGCCCAGATGCAAATGGATCCGGGTTCAAATAAGCCAGAGGCCGAAAATCACTTTTTTTTTTTTTTTTTTTTTTTTTTTTCATCTATTCTGCTTCCTGGCATGCTACGAATGAAGTGGTAAGTAAAAGTCAAAAATAAAATTAAAATTAATTCGCCTCAGCACAACAAGAACAAGATACCTCGCGCTTTCAAACTCAGTTGCTAAATCCGCCCTGTTTGCATCCCTAGCTACGTGTGGTAGCGGTTTGCAAATATCAAAGCACGTGAGTTTGGAAGAGAAAAAAAATAATAGAGACGGTCACAACGTGAGATCGCCCCATCAGTCATTCACGCAGTATCCGAATTCATATCGTCTTCAGGATAAACGACAGATGAAATGGTCCAATCAAAATTTTGTTGCTATCTGGGGCCGACGAACAAGTTGAGGTAGGTAGGATTCAAGTTTAAATTCGCTTCAGATTTCATACCCCCTCTCTCTCTCTCTCTCTCTCTCTCTCTCTCTCTCTCTCTCTCCTTCTATACTCTGCAATCAATTGGTCAACCGTAGATTCAACAGTCTCACCATGGAAATAGTTTTTATTAAATTTGATAGGGTAACACCAAAATACGTACGTAGCATGGTTTGAAATAATTGAGACAATACCTAGCCTACTACATAACATGAACATAAATAAACTCAATTATGCATACCCAACAGAATCCAAGGTGCTTTGATTTTCCCACAGATGATTTACATTGGAAAATGAGCCATAGATATATTCTCTCTCGTTTTGCTTTCTCCCTTTTATGGCTTAGTTTTTTCTGGTCCCTTCCAAAGCTTACAAAGAAGTTTCCTCGAATAATACTGAAACTCCCATGCTAGCTGGGCATTTCTCTCTTTAGCAACAAGTCCTTAATTACATGCACCTGATGCGGCAGTTCACCAAGTTGTCAAAATCAAAATCTAATTCATAGCATTCACCTTATCAAAATTATAAACTTTAAACACTTATTTGTTAGATATATATATATATATATATATATATATATATATATATATCTATAAGATTAGATTAGATTTCAAAAATATTAATTAATTGTCAAATATTAAGCGCAGTGCATGTGATATACAGATACACCAGGTTTAGGAAATACGAAATTTCTCTCCTTTATTCTCTCTCCATTTCTCTTAGACCCATAAAAGCAAACTGCACCATCTCTCCTTTTCTTACCAAGACCAAAAAAAAAAGGAAGGAAAAGCTTATCCAAGTAGTGAAGTAGGAAGGGTTTATATATAGGAGCACATAAAACTTTGTCATTAGAAGGTATATATATAGAGCTATTAACTTGTAGTACTATTGTAATGCTTATGAAATATAAATATATATAAATATATGTATATATATATATATAGTGTGAGGGGTCTATATGTTCTATGAAAAGAAGATAAAGGAAGAGGAGATACTCTTTGTCTACCTTGCTCAACACAAAAGGAGTCGAGGTTCAAATAATGAGGGCCATTTCTAGCTCTTGCTTTAGTATGAGTATCTTCTATATGTACTTGTGTGTGATGTAGCTTATAGCTTGGTCTTCATAGGATATATTATGTATAATTAATGATGTACATATATATATATATATATGTGTGTGTGTGTGTGTGTGTGTGTGTGTGTGTGTGTGTACTATATATGTCTCAATTTTTAGATTTCATTATTGTTTGTAGTTGATAAAAGAAGTAACTATTTTGTGCCCACTAAGCTATCTAATAGCAATGTTTAAAAAGACTTGGATGTATTGGGGGAGCAGGAAGCAGATAATTTATATGGATATATAAAAGAGATAACATGAAGAATCCTCTAATCACAGCATAGATCATCATGGTATATCTTGGGAATTGGGTGGAATAATTTGTAACTAAGATTATTCTGACTCTATTCTAGTTTTTTGGGAAAGGAATATTTATTCGCTTGTATAGCCTTCCAAGTTTCTTTCAAATTTTTCTTGAGAAAAAAATAGTAGGACACCTGCTTTATTCATAAAGTAAATAAACTTACCTACCGTCATGAAATAGATGTCTCTAAAAGAAAAGTAAAAAAGAATGAACGGATCATGGAATTACTCCAACAAATCTTTTTATCTCTCCGCACATCAATTAACAATTGTGTTGTTGATCTGCTAATGTGGCAGAAAATAATCCTCAGTAAATTAAATACTCCCAAGTTCCTTCAAATCTTACTGAACAGGATACATCACTTTGATAATACTTCACAGTAAATATAAGTAATATATATTAACCTTAATGTAGAGCATCCTATATGCATTTAGAAGTGCATAATGCTTTAGCTAGCGTCATGCCACATAATTATGTAGGGATATGAATTCATACTGTATATATTTTTTTCTATTCCTTTCGTGAATCGCATGAAAAATCACTGTACATTTTATAGTAAAAATGAAAGCAAAAAATCATTCCTTAGCCACTTAAACTTGTTGAGGCAAACGTTGTTTCACACTTATAATTAACTTACAGGAACTCATGCATCACTAGAAAAAGGATGATCAACACATGAAGTATTAATATTACAAAATTTCGATACTGCATTATTGGACTTGAGATTCATGGTAACCCCTAGTAGCATCAAACATGATCAAACCCATGCATGAGATCCAAATACTAGCATGTGTATCATTACTTTGTATCTTCCTTCTAATTTTTTAGTAATGATCGAAATCCACGCCTTAGTTAACACTTTCTCTTTGTATAACAAAACATCACCCTTAATTAATTCATTAGGACCCTCTAATCATATGATTAAGTCTTTCGATGAGAAGAGAAGCTCTTCTTGGAGATGGTCTCTCGAGCTTCGTCGGATACTCGAACTTCTTTTCGCCACCAACCTCGCCATCACTCGAAAGAATTGGCTTCGCCTCATGATACGCGTCCCTCGTTGAGTCCATTCCAATGCAAGAATCGATAACCGTTGATGGTGCAACTTGAAGATGATTATTAATACTCTTAGTAGCTTCTTCTTGTGAGCTGGCCATGCATGCTGCTAAGGATCCTAACTCTTGGAGTCGGAGATCGTCGGCCCAAACCCCGACCATCGGGTTTTGCTCGTCGTTACGACATTGAGGATTAATGGGCCTTTTCTTGCCTAGACAAAACCACTCGTTGGTCGAAATGAATTTGTCGACAAGAGGGCGATCTACGTGGTATTGCATGTCTAGCTCATAGTTTGCACCATGCAAGTGTAGATCGTAGAGAGAATCGGGAAGGCTTGCGGAATAATTAGAACAAATTTCTTTCGTAGATGACATGTCGATGACTCCTTGATTTCCAATTTCTTTGTAATCTCCCGATCCCACGCTCTCCGCGGTGAGAGTTTGAAGTGCTTTCTCTAACATAGTTTGCATGTATTTCCCTTGAGCCTCAATCCTTATTTGTAGGTGCTTTTGAACCTGCCCACAAATTCATTCTTATAATGCAAACTTTTTTTACTTTCTTTCTTCTTCTTTTTTTGGTTGAAGGAGAAATGGATATATAGCTACTTAAAGGATATATATATAGTTTTGTTTAACCTCTACTTGCTCATGCAATCTTCTTTGGACTTCCATCTGCATCCTCAGTGCATCATTATTTGTATGCAAGTTCCTGCTATTTAATAAAATATTCACAAATCTTTTAAGATTTCAATATCCAATTTCTTTTTGGTATATATAAAAGGTGATCGTATATATATATATATATATTATAACTCACTTGTTCATATTGCGGCCGATAATGCTCGGCGAAGAGGCTGCATTTCTTTGGAGCTCTTGTGCTGCAGCAGAAATAAATAAATAAATATATATATATATAGTTGGAAACAGGATATATATAATACTTGGAAAAACAAATTTTATGTTTATATTTGGTAAAAAAAGAAAGAAAAAGAAAAAGAAGGATGATAAAAAAAGGTAGTGCTTAAGGCCTATATGACCATAGTTTTGCTTTACATGAAAAGAAGAGCACAAATGAAAAATTAGAAGATATAATTTCTTTATTTTTTTTTCGGAGAAAAGTTATCAGGCCATGAGGAGTATAAATTATATAATTAACCATGTGTAAGAGATGATATTAATTATAAAAGGGATTTATGTAGTTTGATATCTTTCTCACCATCCTTAATGGACTGTTCAGTGAATTCCTTATGTGGCTGCTTCCCTAACCTAAATTTCTGCAGCAGAATTATCATGAAAGTAATGATCATCACAGACAGATCTAGAGAGAAAGAGAGACTGTATTTTTCTCTCCAAAAAATTAAAGAAGATTGCATGACAAATATTTCAATATTAATTTGTGTGCATATATGTACCTGAAGGTGGCTCTTAAGGTGGTAGAGAGTGAGACCCTTAACACCCATAACTCTCATGATAGTTTTTGGAGTGGCCTCTAACAAAAACACAAAAATGATTTCATGTCATTAATTTGTGCATAGATTAAATATATATATATATATATGTGCTCAAGAACAAATTGAGGCAATTAAAGGCAATTCAGAAAGATTTGAAGAAGGAGAGGAGGAGGAGGAGGAGGAGGAGGAGGAGGAGGAGATATATATATAGAGGGGGCCGGTTCGCACTGTCGGGTCCTCCGAGCTGAGCGACGGCATCGACAAAGCGATCGTGAAGCTCAACCGTCCATCGAAGCCGCGGCTTCGGATCGGTGGTGAGAACAAGGCCTGAATCTCCTTGCACACCCATGCACCTGTCATGTGAGCTATTCATAGTTGGCTTCTTGGTAGGGAACATTCCTCTCTCTCTCTCTCTTTCTCTCTCTCTCTAATTCTCTACCTCTCCTTATTAATCTATGGAATTGGAAGAGATTCAAGAATAAAAGCTCAACATAAATGGAGGAATAGGGTTCCCTTATTGTTTTTGGAGAGAAATTACTAAGACCATGTACACCTCTCTCTCCTTCTAATTCTCACCTTGATCTCTATTCTCTCCTCTCCAATATCTCAACCTTAATTATATTGGAAAAAGTAGGAGATTTTATTATTCTATGTGGAAAAAGCTAGCAACCAAATTGAAGCTATGCCCTTCCTTTGCTTAAAGGTGAGGGAGAGGAGGGAGAGAGTATCTTTTAGAGGAATGCAGCGAATGCTATATGTACATCCAAAGGGGTGTACATCTCACACCCCTATTCATATAAGAGTGGGGGTGTGAGGAGGGGTCACTCAAGTGATCCCTAAAAAATATCTCCACCCTTAGATGGATGGGGGTGTAAGATATACATCCTTTTGGATGTACACCTAGGATTTTTTTATATATTATTTCTTTACTCAATCTCAACCGTTCATCATTTTTTTAATTAAAAGAGTGTTTATTATAATAAATACCATGAATACAGATAAAACAAAAATTTGAATCACAATGCAAATAAAGTAAGTGATTAGCATTTGAGGTTACTAGGTCTCTTGTATCTCATCTATCTTGGATAAGCCATTCATTGGCAGGTAATATAATATTAATTAATTTATATATGGCATTAAGAATGTGTCGAGAGAGAGAGAGAATCTAGCTTTTATATATATATATATATATATATATATATATATATATATATATATATATATATATATATATATATTCATTTTCATACTCATAAATTATTTTTAATTATAAAATTTTCAAATTATCGATTCATATCATTGAACATATTTTGGAGTATTTAAAATTTTTAGAAACTAAATTTAATAACTTTTCTATATCATTTATCTTACGATAAAAAAATTAAAATTAATATTTTTTAACGATCGATATGAAATGCTTACTGATTTAATAGTGGAATAGATTAAATTTTTAATAAAAAATTATACTCACTATCTTGATAAAAAACAATAACTCCAATCTTCTATTTTTAGTAGATATTTCAATTTTAATTGTTCATTTTATATTTGCTTAACGAACTTTATTGTATTTTAAAAAATTATAAATTATATTTTTTAGAAGTTTCAAATATTGTAGATAATGTTTTACGATATAGATAGCCAATTCGAAAATTTTATTATTAAAAATAATTTATGAGTACGAAAACTTAATTATGCACTTATAAAAATATTTGAACAGTCGATGATGTGATAGGGAAACCAAATCTTTTATTGGATATATATTTCTGTAATTGGTATGAAAAATTATGTATTATGTGATAGATAAGGGTGTGATCAAAAATTTAGAATGAATAATCTCTTAGCTTCTAAACACATAAGGAAATTTTCATAATCTAAAAATTATCATAAAAAATTCTATTCTGATGTTCCGAACGAGGCGAGGGAATGGATCGAATCTCTCTTCTTCAACCGTTACAAGAGATTCTTTAGAAAAATTCTTATAATTACATCAAAGATGTTTTTAAGATTTTATTTGTAAATTATTAATTTTCTATTAGATCACTCTTTCAAGCCTCATGATATTAATTAGAACCAAGCTCGGCTTCCATCTCTACTATTTGATGAAAATAATATATATAAAATATTATGTCACATGTCAGGCACGGATTTTAGAGTTGAGCTGGAATGCTATCGATAGTAAACAGGTTCCGTTGACACTTATTTATTTTTGATAATGAAACTTTCAAAATAACGATCGGTACCGTTAAATATGATCTACACCATTTAAACTATCTGAAAATTAAATTTCATATTTTTATATATTATTTTCTTGTTCATCAAGTGGACACAAAAATGAATGACTGAAAATAAATATTCTTTATAAAATAATGATAGAAATTTTGTAATAAAGATCAAGAATATAGATCTTGTTTTAAATAGTTTAAAAAATTTTCTAACCAAAATTTAATTAATTTAGAATTCTTTACATTATTAAACTAGCAAAAGATTCATATCTACCATTAAAATTACAAATTTTACAACCCTTTAATTATTAGATCAATGATGTCGAAAAAATTTAAAATTTAATTTCTAGATAATTTAAATAGTTTAGATCATATTTAACGATACCGATCGTCGATTTGAAAGTTTTATCATCAAAAATAAATTGGTGGCAGCAAAGTCGTTAGTATAATTTACTATCGATAAGCTCAACTCCGGATTTTATACCTAGTTGGCAAATGTTACTATCAATTCATTCCAGAAAATAATATAAATAAATACACAAAAAGTGAATCCACAAATATATAGTGTACACGTGCAAAGTTGGTGCGTATAACCTAACTTTTTAGCTTATATATTGCGGCCCAAATGATGCATGCATATCCACTACTGGAGATGTTAGCTTACATTTCAAGCACGCATTTGGAGATGCTCTTCGCACTTTGACTAAATCCTTGTCTAAAATATTATATGCTTCTTTTAGGACACTTGTAACTTTACTTTTGGTATGAACTATGTTCCTCCGATTATAATATGATATATAATTTTTGGAGTATCGAGATTCTGTTCGTTTGCCTGCAAATAAATTTTAAGTTGACAATAATTTTCAGTTGAGCTAAATTTTAGTAAAGTAAATAAAAAAGTTTTAAAATTATAACAAAAAGGAATAAAATTGGAGGTACACAGAACATTTCTAGCATAACAAGATTAATTAATTAAGAAAAATAAAAACCCTTGGGGGGGGCTCGAACAAATAAATGTTACAAAAAGTGAACAATATATCAAACCAAGAAAGCTTGGTTACTGAAACTATATATGACACAGCTTAGAATACATGATAAATTTTAATAGTTGTCTAGTACAGCATTATTAATTGAGCAAGCAATGTACAGAGTTTGAAAACATGTTTTTTTGGTTCAATCCACAGATAGATGATGATATTACTGCGAAGCTTCCTACAAGATGCGCCGCATGCAGGGACCATGAAGCATTTCCAAGATGCTCATAAGAAGTTGATTCTCTCAACAGACAAATAATTTGCACGCAAAATAGAAGCATTCCCGACAATTCATATCTATGAGGAAACTAAGAAAGCATCCTACCAGGTAACGTCATTCGTAAGCCGAAGCAGCTTCCTTCCTTTTGTGGCCCCACCGCGGCGTGGTCTCAATAAGCTGATGCGGCATGAGCTGCCTCTCCTTCCTTGTCAACTTCTTATAGTTACTAACCCTGAGTTTCGCGATTTTGGCCTCCTCTTCAGGTGTGGTCTCCCTCACAACCACAGTGAGCCGGCATTTGGGTCTTACCATGATTCCGGACCGCCCTTTCGCATGGTATGACAGCCGCTTTAGATAAACTCCTTTGCCGACAAAGGCTTCGTCTGAGGGCCAGAACAAGAAAATGAGGAGATTTACTTCAGAATGGAAACATTTTATAGTTTCTCTTTCATAAAAAAGTTGAAAAATCGACTCACCGACTAGGAGCTTATCGGGGTCCAAACCGTGATTGTGGGCTGCGTTGGCGCGGGCTGAATGGATCACCTGAAGTGCTTACGAAGAAACAAATTGATGAATGACATAATCCATTTAACGTTTGGTCAGATCTAGTAATCTTATTCACACTCAATGCCTATTTGTCTGTCGTCGCCAACAACTGCTCTACCACACAAAGCAGAATCCTCCAAAACCATGCGCTTGGCTAACAAATATTCTGCTCGTGCTCATAAGCTGAAGTGAGATTTCAGGGCCCCAAAAGCAGAAGCCCCATTTTGATGCTCCTGCTTCTAGGAAAGCCCTACTAAAATTTTTTATATGTTTGTGTTTCGAGCTATGCTACATATACACCTCAAATGGGGTGTATATCATACACTCCACCCCATCCAAGGGTGGGGAGTTACCCACCGGTCACTTCGAAGTGACCGGTGAAATTCACCCCATCCTTGAATGGGTGGGGTGTAAGATGTACACCCCATTTGGGGTGTACACTTAGCATTAACTTTGTGTTTCTTTAAACAATTCTACTCTAATAATACTTTTTCGGATAAGCACTTTGTCTTGAATAGAGTCAGTTATGCAGACAGGGAAAGGTGGTCAGCAAAATATCATGCAATAAAATATCTCAAAAATCAATCAGACCTGATAGAGAGTCTTCGCAGCTCTTTTCACTGTTACTTGCAGCTGCAATAGGGCATCTTCAACACGCATCCCACGAACAAGTTTGGCCACCAGATTGATCTTCTTAGGGCTCTGGATTAAAAGAACTACAATGAGAGTTGATTTTGATGGCGCAAATAGTGTCCTTCGAAGAAAAATCATTAGTAGACTTCAGTATAGCTCAATCATTTAATACATCAAGGCAATACTTCAGCTTTTTGCAGTTCAATTTACTATTCTATATGATAGTGTTGAATAGATACCAAAAATAAACAACAAAAGCAAACATGTTGAACAAGCAGAACAATGTCTGTTATATGCCCGGCATATAGGTGGAAATTATGCATGCAAATAAGCAAGGTTTTTTAAGTGCATGCAGGCAGACATCAGCCATTGAGAGGTATTTGGGCAATATAGCATATTTCCAGGAGAATACAAGTGGGAACCCATCATTTTTCTCCTTTACCAATGCTGTTCGTCCTTACATGTGTAGGTGCATGACGCAGTGTTCACATGATAAAGTTTGTTCATGTTACAGGTTATACCATCCCCTTCATCTAAAACCATTAGAAAGGATTAGAATTTAACTTTAACAAAGAGAAGTAATCAACTAAATATTTCGAACCGCCAGGATAGGATAAAACATAGACATCAACTCCAGGCTAAGACATGTAAATTAGATAATTGCATACTAATAAAAAATAACAAATTGATAAACATTCCGCTAGAGGAGGTTAAACTGCATGTCAGATAATTGAGGATTTAGAAAATCAAACAGTAAAAGAAGGAATCATGCGAGCGTGGATAAAAGAGTATTTCGTATGTTTCCCACCTGTCTGATATCCTTCTTAATAGCTTGAACCGTCAGAGGCTTAGAAACTACACCCTTTTTCTCAGCTCTCATAGCTTCTCCCATCAAGGGAGTCAAAGGAGAAGAGATTGGAACCATATTTGTTTCTTCCCCGGCGAGCAAACTCCTCGTAGTGGAAATTTCCTATAACAACACAATTATAAAGTCAAAATCCAAGAGACAAGAATAAAAAGAATCAAACAAGACAAACAAGGCAACTCATAAAAGTGAAACAAGATCGGAGTGACAAAAAAGATCAGCTTAAATAAAATGGCCCCACTATTTTGAATCTAAATGTATAAAAAAGAAGTTATCATAAAAAACTCATAAATCATTAATCCTTTATGATAGTACAAAGGCATAGAACATTATTATCTTTCTAAACTGGAAAGGATGTATTGAACTAAGACTAACCTAGCAAAGGAGTTTTCTCAGGACTAAATTCTGTAAAAAGATGTTCAGCTATAAGCAGAAACCCTGTCTCCCCGATACTTTGTAACATGGTTTTCAGAAGAATAATAAAGCTGCAAATGAAGTTTAGACAAAAGTAGATCCCAACAAGGTCATCAAGGAATAACCCAAACCAACAGACTTCTTTATATCTCGTCAAACTCATGCACCAAATAAAATGTAGGAGTCATCACAGGAAAAGCATGCTGGATATTGATGTAAAGATTCGGAGCTCAACATTTGTTGAGTGCTGTGCATAGTATTCACATATTGAGTATGAATGGTAACATAGAAATGATACTACTCCTAACTACAATTAACAGAATAAGCAATCCAAGTTATGCAATCTGAAGCCATCAGAACCACAGTCAATAATATACATGTAGAGTAGTAAGAGTTTATTACAGCATGTTGTAAATATTGATCCAATGGCCCTTGATTTCTTCTCGGAGCAATATCAGATGCTCCCCATACATGTGCAAATCGTCCAAATCGTCCTGCATGGCTATGCGTGTTAATTTTGGCAACTAAATTCTTTTTCAAGGAGTAGCTTCACTAATATACTAGCTTATAAACAGCGACACTGCCGGTAGTGAATGTG
Organism: Tillandsia leiboldiana; assembly: GCA_029204045.2. NCBI lineage: Eukaryota > Viridiplantae > Streptophyta > Magnoliopsida > Poales > Bromeliaceae > Tillandsia > Tillandsia leiboldiana. Next base: position 885,236 of record CM055083.1, read on the forward strand.
CAGTTTCTTTTGTTCAGAGAAAAAAAACCCTACCGAACCCTTCTATTAAGATATAAGAAAATACCAGATTATAAGGCGGTTCGTGAGCAGCAGTATGTACCTGGTAATGAATAATATTTTGTACTGGTACAATATGCAAAGCCATGTATTTCACGGTTTTGCCCCATGGTGTTTCCAATCTGGCGAAGAGCAAGCTGCAGATAACCTTGCCATCTCACCATTACTAAAAAAGTAAAAAAAAAAGCTTTTCAATCAACAACTGTTCAATAAAAGATCAGATGAAATCATGAAATGTAGCAAGGACTTATTAAATTGATATATAAATTATGCAATGCATTGGGGAATCTCCTAATGCAAAAAATATGTTAAATAACTTTCATAACCACAAAGAGAACTACACAACACTATTGCACTTGATTATATGCATTCACATTTGGTATAACAAACAGAAACGGTAACCTAAACAATTTTCTCTACTAATTTTCAGGAAAACCGAGAAAACCAACCCAAGCAAACCCACCATCTTTACATCCAAACTAAAGGTCATTCTTCATTTTTTTTCAAAAAAAAATCCATCAAATTGTACAAAATGGTTTATTATACGGATGTACTAAATGGTAATCTTAGATTACCATTAAATTCACATAAAAACAGCTCCCTATTACATTGCAGTAATTAATCATTAATCTTATGATTCTCACCATTTGGCATCTTATATCCAAACTTTTAAGTAATCTCTATAATACACGGATAGTATACCACCAAAAACACACATCTAATTAGCTATTATGATACTAAAGAGCAGCACCCATTTCTATTCAAATCACATATACTCTTATCTCAAACATGATGAAGTCATCCAACAGGCTAATAAGAAAAAAACTTAAATTGCAACAGTCATAACTATGATATAAAACTAAAACAAAAAGCTCAAGTCAATTGCCGTGCCACTTTCCGCCTAAGCTATTTCAGTATAACAGCATCCTAAACCAAGAAATCTGAAAATGAACCTGCATAAAAATAGTTTAGTTTAAGAAACATTGTTGGATTTAGAAGCCATTGATTAAAAAAAATAGTGTGGTCATGATCATTTATTTGGCAGCGGATTACATTTTACTGAGGTTCAGGTTATTTTCTGAAGCAACAGCTCCGATCAAGCAACTCACCGATACTAAATCTATGACATGTGGGGCATAATTCTCTGATTTAAATTAGTCCACCTTGATCAAAATTGCAATCACAAACATCAACACCGCAAAATTAAGCGCCAACATGATGCGATTCCACACCTGAGCGAGAGATTGGTGAGCGTCGGCGTCGAGGGCGGTGACGGGTGGGACGCCCTTAAGGACGGCGGCGTCGGAGCTAGGGCTCGGCGACAGTTGAGCCCAAAACTTAGCACCAAAACCCTCGATTCAACACTCAAATGGAAGGGAAAATGGAGAGGAAGATATCGAAAAGCTTCGCTTTGAATCTAAGGGAGAGAGGAGGGGATCGAGGAATCGCCTCGCATTTGAAGTTGAGATCGCCGTGTCTTAGTGTTGGGGTTTGGGAGCAGAGAACGGGAGAAGAGCGAGGGAGAGTGACAGAGGTGCTAGGGTTAGGGGTTGGGCGGGGAGTCGGGATGCAAACGGGCGGATCCGGGGGCAGGAAGGTCTCCCACCACCCGCTCCATTTCTTACCAGAACGAATTCGGGCTGATTAATTTTGATTTTGATTTTAATTTTTATTCATCGCTTTATTAATAATTAATCGGGCAGTAACGAAATTTTAGAAGAAAAAAAATAATTTTTCATCTTCTTCTTTATTAACTTGACGGATCGGATTCGAAACGAATTACATTCGGAGACGGGAGCTCCACCAACCGGATCCATTTGCATACCTAGCGGGGAGGGTATAATGTAAGCCGGGCTGCAGGCCTTTTCTTAGGCCCATCATGGCCTAGGTCCTTCTCGGGCTGGACCGTGCTAGGCCGGCAGGCCATAAAGAGGAAGCCCATCACGGCCTGGAGTTCCGATCGGGCCGGGTAGTGGGCGAATCTACGGGATTAGGTTACTCCAATCGTATGTAATCCCAAATTTATAGATGGGATTAGTTGATTAAGTGAGCTGGCCTAAATTGATTGGACCGGAATTATTATCAATGCAATCTAGTCCAATTTTATTTCCCAAACATGCTCAATTATGTGCTTTTTTCTATTTAGAGAAGCATCAACATCTATTTTATTGAAATCTGAAGAGATAGGTAATAATTCTAATTAGAGCTCTCCAGAAGCTGTAGATTTTTTATTTGCCAAATAACAACCATTGACCAAGCAGATCTGAGTGATGCAGAACGTGGCGCCATCAGAGTACTAAATAAATGGACCACAAATTAAATGGATCTCTGCATCATTTGGTGCTAGATCACTAATTAATGTTGGCTTAATAAACTAGTTAAATTGACTTACCAACCACAATGCAAATAGTGGAGCACGCAATGCAAATACATGTGAGTACAATAATTCAAATATCCAACTGTTTCAAATGAGGGTAATAATTAACAACATTCAACTTCACAGTCACCATCAATTACATAATAATTCGTCGCATCACATCATGATCCCTTCATTCCAGTTCTAGTTCTATTTCTTTGAAAAAGTTCTGACAAATTTCAGTAACTAAAGAATATCCACAAACCGAAGTTTACAGAGGTAAAACTGAGTACTGAGTAGTAAAAAAGTGTCAATTTCCATTTATGTCATATGCAGTGTGTCAAACTCATTGACATCTTACAACAACAATTTTGAGAAGTAAGAAAAAGATTTCTGTAGATAGTTTGAAATTTTGAAAATCTGCGGCAATATCTCTGAAGAAACTTCGTGTGCTTCTTATAAATTTACAACAATCTTTGCTCCTACAAAAGAAAAAAAAAAAATTAGAAAAATGTCCCTAGCTCAACTTGTGATGATGAATGATGTACTAGATATTTCAGATAGGGACCTTTCAGTCTATGAAAAATTGCATAAAGTAAAAAAAGAAAAAAGAAAAGAAGTGGACTAAAAAATTAGATTTTTATGAAAATGGCCTCTACAGGATGGAATACATCGAACTGAAACAAAGATATGGACCTGTTTATGCTTCTGAATCTTGTCGAAGAGGCTGGGCATCGTTTTGATGGTTGTCGAGTGGCATGTACTGAGACATAATTGCCATGATCTCGGTATCCATGTACGACTGTAAAAGGAGAAGATTAATTTTGTTTTCTATTCTTTTTCAAACTTATCATGGATTAGATGGATAAAAAATTTCTCTTCAAAAATAAATTAGCAGTATAATAATATACAGCACAACGACACACCCTTAGCCTATATTTGTAGAATATGTAGCCTGCTACTCCGGTTCCAACCACACATGATAGAACTAAGAGAGTTAAGAACCACCCAAGTGTCGACATGTTCTTTGCTGCATTTGAAAACATAAACAGTTATCAGAGCGTTGCACATAATAAATCAGGATATTGCTCTTACAAATTATTGAGGAAATATGGAAAAGAAATGTACAAAATTGATTAAAGGAACAATATATTTAACCTAATGCTGAATCCTTACCTATACATGTGTCTTCGGATTTTATATACAAAAGGTTACCCTTGCACTTGCAATCATACCCGCCCCACGTATTCTTGCAAGAGCAATCAGAACAGGAGCATGCAAGCTTTTCCTTACATTCATCAATGTCTGTAACATTAATACAAATATTTTGGTCACTTCACTCTCTTAATCCAATCAATTTCATTTTTCACTATAGGGGAAATAGACAGATAGTAGTACCTTCGCATTTGTGGCCGTCGCCTTGGAACCCAGAAGGACACTGGCATCCATTCAACGCAGCATCCTTCGCATGACAAAAAGGTGAATCACATTAAGATAATCTTGAAGAAACATAGTATGGATAAGTAAAAATATGAGTTATCTGAAATAGAAGGCTAGATCACAATACCGAGCAAGCAGAGAACGTTAGTCCATCTTTGGTTTCTGACCAACAACCTCCATTGTTCATCGCACACCTCCCGGGTCCCACAGCTGAAGTTCAAATGAAATATAAGGCATTATTAACTATCAGCTTTAGAGCAAGTATAATTAAGCCAAAAGGCATATGCAAAGTGTTCATGTAATCATAACGGGCACTAAAAGATTGGAATGATGTGGTCGCAGGTAGAATTATCGGTTTTTCCTATGGAGAAAGCATTTTCTTCTGTCTTTTCAGTTGAGTGTTTAACTCATCCTGAATGTAATCAGCACATACTTCATTGCTTGTAGGGCAGAAAATATGTTATTGTCTACATAATGAGGATATGAAGCTCAGTTTTGAGAAGTTCAACCACAATTTTAAGTAGTCTTGCGCGTCCTTTATTTCACAAGTCCTTTCAGATCCTAAAAACTCTATCTTTCTATTTTCTTGATTGCGTGACACGTGAATTCCCATCACGTACAAGATTTCATAGCGTTTAGGGCAGTATTATGGATTTCATATTTCTTACACAATATTGAGGGCGTTAATGTCCTCGTTTAGGACTATATTTAGCTAAATTCATTGATTTCTTAATTAATAGACAACAATAAAAATAGGATGGAGGCCCTAAGACGGGCTTTCTTCTGGAAGGGGGCTACTTCCATCGAAGGAGGACAATGTATGGTTAACTGGAAGACGGTCTGTAGGAGCACATCGGAGGGAGGTTTAGGAGTCCTGAACTTAGAAAGTATGAATTTAGCCCTAATGGCAAAGTGGTGGTGGAGATTCCTCACTGATAAGAGCCTGCTTTGGGGACCTCTCATCAAGGGACTCTACTATGGACGAAGGAAGCCGTTGAGAGAAGGCTCCTCCTTTCGGCCGCTCTCTCAGTGGTGGCGTAACGTCTTAGCCACGAGGGATATCTTCAGTTGTGGGCTGACTTACTCACTAGGAGATGGCCTTAGCGTTCGCTATTGGTCCGACATCTGGGCAGCTCAAGCCCCTCTTAGCACCCTTTTCCCAACAATCTTCACAGCTGTCAGGGGGAAGAAAAGTATGGTGGTGGAGTGTCGGGGGGTGAACGGGTGGAAGTGGGGACATATCCTTCGGGGGTTCAATCCTGGTAACTCGACAGAATTGGAGATGGTCACCCTGCTCAAGGAGACTACCGCGGAGTTTTCAACCCGGCCGATAAATGATGAAGTTCGCTGGAGATGGACACACTCCGAGTGTTTCTCGGTTAAATCTCTTTATCTTTTCATCGAGAATGGTGGGATATCTGATCACCGCTTCAAGGAAATCTGGAAGATCAAAGCCCCTCTTAAGGTCAAAATCTTCTGCTGGTTAGCCCTAAGATCTAGAATCAAGACCAAAGACAATCTGCTCAAAAGGGGGTGGACCGGGGACGGCTCTTGTGTCCTGTGCCTAGAAGAAGCGGAGACGGTGGACCACTTGCTCCTAAACTGCCATCTTTCTAGAAGCATTCTACATGCTTTCCATCTGAATATGGCTAATCTCAACAATATCAATAACCCAAAGACGGTTGCTTCAGTCTGGAGCCACTCCTGCCAGAGAAGGGGAGCATTACGGGCTAGAGAACTCTCCGGACTAGTATCGGTTTGGTGGACGATCTGGCTTGAACGTAATAGGAGAATTTTCGAAAATCGTAAGAAGACAGCGGGAGGGATTTTTACGGAGGCGCGCGATTGTCGGAGTCGGTGGGAACTACTTGCCGTCCCCCTTTAGTACTTTAGTATTACAAACTACTTGTTTTTTTTTTTTTTTTTTTTTTTTAGGCCTGGCTGCCTACTCCTGTTGCCTAATTCATCCCCCTTATGAATGAAGCGGTAGCATGCTACCTTCCTCTCAAAAAAAAATAGACAACAATAAAAATAGATGCTGTAGTAATTTTGCAGTACCTTTACAGGAAGTGTACCCATCTCCCTGATACTGAACACCATTTACTAATGGGCATTCACATAATCTGCCCCTAAAAGTATCCTGCAAATAAATGTGATAAGAAAGAGAGGATTTGTTACCAATTCACATAAAACAAATAAATTTTGTCGCTAATATGTAATTTATATAAATGCATGCCATGTACCTTGCAAGCGGTCACATTTAGGTGCTGATCTAGCCAGCAGCCTCCATTTGATTCAAGGCATTCATTTGTTTCAATATCTACAGTCAAGAGAAACGAAGGGAAACTAAAAAATATTTTACGCACAAATGGTTAAAATTGTCACTTTATAATGTCAACATTGATTCCTTACCTGGGCTCAAGCAAACATGAGGTTCTGTGGACTCCTTAAAACCGGCACATATGGCTTTGAGCACTGCACTTCTTTCCAATTTTCCTTCGAGAAAGAAAGAACATTTTCACAATACAGCCAGTAAGCCATAGCTACACTAAACATGTTTGCATTGACCAATACTGTTTAGCTTCCCCAATGTTAATCATTGTGAGAAGAACTTTAAACAAGGAGAAATATGTCGGATCGTTGGCGCTAACCATTAATCCCAAAAGCTCGAGCTGTTAGAAATACGCAACCAATTCACTTAAAGCGTACAGACACAGCGTCCACGGGTCTCGACCGGACTCAACCCACCTGGACGTTGGGTCTATTGTTGGGCCTCTTGCCGTTAGGTCTATTATGGACCGCAGCCCCACTCAACTTATTGGGCTCACCCAACTCAACTTATTAGTCTCCTGGGCCTATTGTCACGAGTCAGAAAGTTGGACCTATTTAACCCATAAATAAATAGCCAACAAAATATACTAGCCCAAAATATAGGGGTTAGTAGCAAACCTCGATATTGAACATTGTTTATAACCAGAGTGGGCAAGATGGTCACATCTCCACGAGAACCCTGGCCGATCTATAACACAACAAGGCAAAACTCGTAATCAGTGATGCGAAACCAGAAATACATAGAGAGTAAAGGGCTTGTAGGCAAAATGTTCCCAATCTGATAATCAATATGCCATTTTCTTTCATCGATAGAAGCCGAAAAACATGTTCAGGCGAAGTAACGTGCAAGATTTTAAACCTGAACTTCCTGCTCTGTCTTCAAGACAGCATTCTCTGTATCAGCATTGGGATCGCCCATGCATTTCAAAATATTGTCCAGAGGTAAACCTGATTTTTACCACACCAAAACACATCAAATTCCAGTCTTTAAAATGACAAAAAAAAGAAAAGGCTAACTCTAAGAATGAAATAATTAAACTCACCAAGAGACCTAACAACTTCCTCGGCACAATCTTTACTATACTTCTTCTCCTTCATTGAGCACCTAACATGATAATCTGTCACGAAATCCCACCAAAGCCATGGCCGGCTGCTCTCGTTCGCTACTCTATGCACACAAAGCTGCCTCAAATTCTCGAACACGACATCCTTCCCATCGTAACCCTCGCCAAAGTCCTGTTCTGGATCAGGCGCGCAATACCTCCCATTATTGATGCACTGACTCTTGCATTGCTTGCTAAGCTTAAATGCTTCAGGACAGAACCAAGTTATATAATGGGGTGTAAACTGAGTATATCCCCCTCTCTCAAGAAGCTGAGCGTGGCCTTTGAAATTCTTAACAAAGTCCATTTGTTCGTCACAGCGAGGGCCACATTCATCATTACTATTAGTCCAAAATTCGTACTCGACCCTCTCATCAGGGTGAGGCATTGATTCTCGCCAATCTAACTTAACCACAACTTCTTCTCCGCCTTTCTCAATCATCTTCTTTAGAGATTCTCCGAACGCATGGTTTATCAATGCCGAGGGAATGGTAATTTTTTCAACATATTCAGAATCCTGGGTTTCTTCCGGGGTGTCCATAGTGAGAAGAGGCTCGTCTATGTTGTCAGCAATTAATACTGCGCCCGCACCAGCATTTTGGGCATTCCATGACTTCAAAGCAAAGTAGCAATCTACAATCAAAGAAGAAAATGGGATTTTAAATAAGGTTAACAAAAGGATTTAATTAAGGCTGAGTAATGAAAGGGACCATGTGGGTCTTTCCTTATCTTAGAAGGTTGAGTTACTCACTTGACAAATCATACAACAACTATTTTTTTAGGGAATATTTGATACTTCAACATTGTTTCTGTTTAGGAGCTAAATGTATTGAATGTAACAGGGAAAAATGTTTAACTAACAAACTGAGTGTGGGCACATCAAAGCAAATTGTAGAACAGAGTAACCAGAGCATTTCATCAAATAAAACAGAAAAAAAAAAATGATATGGTCATTTCCAAAATTCACTATCCCTATGCCAAAGAAACTACAAACTTTCCTAATAAGTTACTTATTCTCAAACAAGTTTCCAAAAATTAGGAACATAAAATGAAGAGAAAAAAATCCAATTATTTACTTAATAACTTTTTAAGTTCCATGACTTCAAAACAGGATTAAAATAAGGCCCACCGACGAAAAGGACTGAGTGGGACTTTGCTTATCTTAGAAGATTGAGTTACATCACGGATGAATAATGGATTTTTTTTAATTAAAGGAAAAGGTTATAAATGTGATACTTATGTGTAATTTCTATTTTAGAGTTCAATGAAATTAATGCAACAGATTAAAATGTTCAACTTACTAATTGAATGTGGTATTTGTCAGATCGAAGAAGATTATGAATTGAAGTCAAAATTTGTTAAATGAATGTAGGCTGCTCAACTATTGGCCATTTTGAAGTAGGCCTATGGACTTTTAATTTGAGTTATTTTGTTAAAAATCTCATGATTTTATTATTTGTGATCACTAATTATTAATAAAGTTTACATTTTTATCTGATGAAAAATTAGTAGAGTCATAAAATTTGACCAAATCACTTACTAATTTAACAAAACACACTAAGGGGGCTCCATGTATATAGTTCAAAATGGCAGATAAATTTGCTAGCACATTAATATTTCGCAACGAAAATAAATCAAAATTATTAAACTCCTACAGAAAAATTAATAAATTTATGCTTGAGAGGTTTCCATACAAATATATTTTACTCAAACAAAAACACATCAGATACTTTCCAAATATGTTATCCCAGTAATAATTCATGATTAATAACAAAAGCATTAATTGAATGCAAATAAACAAAAACCCCAATTAATCGAGCATACAACTACTTGAATCGAAACCAAAACATAGATAAATCAATCATCGCATATATAGATCAGAGCTCACCTCAGAGATCAAAATAATATCCCCCAAAAAAGTAACTAATCGAACACAAAAACACAAGTAATCACTTATACATCTACTTAAATCGAAATCAAAGCATAGATGAATCGATCCGAAGGGAGCTCACCTCCGCGATCGAGGAGGAGGATGACGGGGCGACGGGATTTGGACTTGAAGGTGGAATCGAAGGGCTCGCACCCCGTGGTCTTCTTGTCGGGGTACATGACGACCCCGGCCATGGTGCCGCCGTAGTTGGGGATCCCGTAGTTGGCGATCGCCGCGTCGTGGTGGCCCCGGATGTGCTGCGGCGAGATCACCCGCACGCTGCTCGTCTCCACCACGAATCGCCCCGATGCGAACCGGGGCGCGGTCGCCGCCGCGCCGAGGAGGATGAGGAAGAGCGAGGCGAGCCATGGGCGATGGCTCGCCATGGTTGGGGTAGAGAGAGAAAGTGGAGAGAGAAGGAGGAAGGAGACTCTGAGGAGAGAGAGAGAGAGAGAGAGAGAGAGAGAGAGAGAGAGAGGAATGGGAGGGGGAGGGAGGAGGGAGACGACTCACTAAACGAGCTGGTTGTTAAAAGAAGGTAAAAATGTACGGATCCCCTTCGATTATAGGAAATTTTGACAGTGGCCCATTAATTAAGTTTTTATTATTATTATTGATACTAGTTTAACTTATAAGTTAAAAGTTTTACTAATGTACGGATCCCCTTCGACTATAGGAAATTTTGACAGTGGCCCATTAATTAAGTTTTTTTTTTTATTATTGATACTAGTTTAACTTATAAGTTAAAAGTTTTACTAAATTCAATAGCTCTATAAGTGATTATTTGTTTCTGGTTTTAGTTTTATTTTTGACAAAGTTAATAAGATTTTTTAATTAATTGATTAAAATTATTTAAATTTTAAAAATTAAAAGTTAAGAAAGTATTAGTAAAAAAAACAGCAAGTATTGATAATTTTTTAAAGTTTCTTATGAGATTTTGGTTATTAATTATTTATAAAATTTATAATGTTATTAGCTGAGAAGAGTATTAGAAATAATAAAATTTAACAAAATTATGATGATCGGTATTCGAAATTTCAAATTAAAAATTTATTTATATTTTATTTTAAACTGAATTTATTTTTTAAAAAGTAATTGTGAGAGTGTACAAAATAAAAATAGTAGAAGGGCTTACATTTAAATGGCATATTAAAATAATCTTCCCAACGTTGTGCATGTGGAATTTTTTATAGAGGGGGAGAGAGAGAAGGTGTTATTGCTCACTTCGTGCTATTTGTTTTGTTTTTTTGTTTTTTGTTTTTGTTTTTTTTTTTTTTTTTTTTCATTTGTGTGTTTTGGGGAAATTGAGAAAAGAAGGGGGGGAGTTTGCTTATTTTCTACTACTCCCTACTTGTTTGGTTTAGGTAGTGATTCGTCAATGTTACGTAAATATAGATGGTGATAGAAAGATGTGAGGAGCCAACTACCAGGGACAACAGGTGGTGAGCGAGCGAAAGTGACCGTTTAAACACTTTAAATTGTTTAGTGCTTGGACGATTATGCCCTTGACCAAATTAATATTGTCATTATTTTATATATATATATATATATATATATATATATATATATATATATATGAGTTCGGCTGCTTTGTTTGTAAAAGCACCAAATAATTTGTATTTATAAATTTTTTATCGTTAAATCTATCATTTTGACTAATTTTATCTTTTAGATCATGCTCAAAAAATAAAAACCTATAACCATCAATAACTTATACTTTTAAAAGCATTGAAGTTCAATTCATATATATATATATAAAGAGAGAGAGAGTCCGGCTAATATAGTTATAAAAGTACCAAATAATTTGTATTTACAAATTTTTTATCATTATATTTATCTCTTTGACTAATTTTATCTTTTATATTATATTATTTTACAAACCACCTACTAAATCTAAGGAGCTTAATATTATTCTAACCGCACATTCATTCGTTCTATAACTAAAAACTTACCAGCACAATTAAGTTAGTACTTTTAAAAATATAAGAGCTCAATTACCATGCGTGATATCATATTAATAACACAAAACCAATATTTGGATAAAAAATCAATTTCCCATGAATAAATTTGGTCATTAGCGAAAATTGGGGGTGTTTTGGTCATTTCAACTATCGTGTTACACTCCTCCCGTTGTGTACACGACAAGGCTGGGGCAGTTGACGGTAGGATATACGAAGGGATCATGTTAACTAAACTACACCACAAAATTGGACGGCCATGATCTCATCAAGCTTACAAAATAAAAAATATCTCAAAAAAAATATATTATTATTCTTGGCTCTCATTAATGTGCACATTTGGATTCAAAAAAAATCCAGAGAAAATATTTTGGGTCCCCAAAATGGATATATTATGTGTTGGTAAATACTCAAAGATTAAAGTAATTTATATTAAATGAGAAAGGACTAATAAAAAGAATAAAGTAATTTAAAAAGAATTATTTTCAAGGTCATTTTTTTCAGCTTATTTTAACTAATTAATATAAACAACAGAGTCATAACATGTCAATCCGGATTATTTAAAAAAAATAAAATTATTGTCATTAGGCAAAACTAATTAAGTCATGGTGCATAATTATACTTTGCCATCATAATTAAGGTAAATAGAAGGAAATTTTATGCATAACACCTAATAAAATTATCCATTTACATATGCAATCATTGCTGTTATCGTAAACGCATGCAATCCCTTTACAATCTTTTGAAATTTTCATGCATCTTTTATGGAGTTGTAGCTTATCCCAAATACCCTTTTTGTATGAGAAAGTGAATTTTATTGAGCAATTTGAAACATTTTAGGCTTTGTACGTAGTAGTAGTAAATATATATATATATATATATATATATATATATACAAGAAAATGTAATAAATTATTAAAAAATAGACAAAAAAAATCAGTAGGGGTATTATACTATCGATAGCATCAAGCACTTGGTGTTATCAAAATTTTCACCGTTAAATCTATCCTTTTGTCAATTTTTATCATTTTGATCATACTATTTTTACCAATAAACCACTAAATTCTAAAAACCACTATCATCATAATCACATATTTCTTCATCTAAGGACTGAAAACTTAACAGCGCAAATGACTTGGAGCTATTAATAGTATAGCAGCTTAGTTCAATATATAGCACAAAGTATTTAGTACTAATAAGTTTTCTACCGTTAGATATTTTTTTGATCATTTTTATTATTTAAATCATACTATTTTATTAATCACCCACCAAACACAAAAAAAAAAAAAAAAAATGAGGAAAATTGTTATTCCCATCTGGGAACAACCTTATTTACATTATTTTTTTTATTTTTTAAAATTTAAATTAAAATTTATAAAATTTTAAGTTTAATTTTTTTTATTTTATAAATTTTAAAAATTTTAACTTTAATTTTTTATAAATCTAAAAATTTTAAAAAATTTAAAATTTTAAAATTTATGCAAATTTTGTATATATAAATTTTTAAATTTTTTATATTTTTTTTTAATTTATACAAATTTAAAAATTAAAATTTTTGCATCATCTTTTACACATTTTTCGAAATAATTAAAATTTAAAATTTAAAATTGAGAGAAATTTTAAATTTTTAAATTTTTTTATTTTTTAATTTTAAATTTTAATAAATTTATTAATTTTAAAATTTTAAAATTTATATAAATTTTTAACTTTAATTTTTAATAAATTAAAAAATTAAACGGTATTATTTACTAAAATGTAAACTTTAATTTATACAAATATTAATTATTATTTAATTAATATTTTATATTAATTAATTAGATAAAATATTATTATTTTAAAATTATAATTATTTTTATTCTCACTATTCTAATCTAACTATTCAAACGCTATTTTTCTTATTTTCAAAAACAACCCAATTTTTATTCAAACGCAAAATTAATTTTATTCCTGCTTATTCCTGAACTTATACCTAGGGGTGTCAACGAGCCAAACACAAGCGAGCTGGGTCGGCTCATGTTCGGCTCGTTTAATAAACAAGCCGAATACAAGCCAGCTCGTTTAAATATTGAGCCGAAAAATTCGGCTCGTGTTCGGCTCGTTTATTAACGAGCCGAACACGAGTTGACTCGCGAACAAGAAGTTAGATTTTTATTTCCATTGCTAGGTGTAAATTTGAAAAAAATTAAAAAATTTTAATTTTAATTTAATAATTAAAATTCACAAAAAGATAATTTTTTTATATTAGGTTGGTCTAAAATCTAAATAGTAAAAATTACTATAGTATTTTTTGAAAGTATTAAAGTGTTGGCACTATAATATTTTTAATCGTTGAATTAATTTTAATAGCTTTTTGGATCATACACAATATTTCACAAATAATTATTATTTTTGACTTTTGATCTAATGACTAAAAAGTCAGTTTCAAGAATTAAATTATTTTAATATTTTTAAAAACATTCTAACTATAAATGAGCATTTTTTTATTTTAGGTATAATGGAATTGAATTTTATATTTAAGTTAGAATAAAAATTAAATATAAAAATCTATATTATATATAATTATAATTAATATATATATATATATATATATATATATATATATATATATATATATATATATATATATATATATATATATATATATATATATATATATATATATATATATATATATATATATATATATATATATATGTATTCGAGCGGATATCGAGCCGAACACCAGCGAGCTGACTCAGCTCGTGTTCGACTCGTTTACTAAACGAGTGATTCGATCTCGAGCTCATTTCGAGCCGAACACGAGCTGACTCGCAAACAGCGAGCTGGATTGCCACCCCTACTTATACCTATCACAGGGATAAAGAAATTTATACCTTTTAAATTTATCCTCGATCCAAACGGGACCTAGAGAATCACCATTATCCTAACTGCATATCCCTTCATCTAAAAGCCGAAAATCTAATATATGGCACCAATGACTTGATGCTATTAATAGTATAGTCTAGTTATATATAGAGAGTTTAGTTAGCATTAAGTATTTGATGCTATCAAATTTTTCGCCATTAAATCTCTCCTTTTAATTATTTCTATCCCTTAAATTATATTATTTCATCAACCGTTCACTAAATACTTAAAAATTATTATTATTCTAACCGCTATACTATTGATAACATATAAATAATATTCATTATTAATTTTTTAATTATTGGATTAATACTATTCTACACATTTTTTCTAAATCCTAAGCATGCAAGAGTCAAAAGATTGGCAGTGAACATTATTTCTATAATATCAAATATATTTCAAGCACATTATATATATATATTAAAAAAATATATATAAAATAGAAGTTAGATGACCTAAGAGTCTACGCTTGTACTTAAGATTGAATATTGTGATGTATATGGCACTGCATCTAGGATATAATTAATTAATTAATTAATAAGGAATCCATCTACATAAAAGATATTAATTTCTTGGTATTAGCAAAGTCAATGAGGCTTAGGTAATTGTTTTTCTAAATAATAATGCTCCTTGAGATTTGCAGTAGAAATTTTGGGTCAATTCAAAGAAGATTTTTTTTTGGGGGGGCACTAAATTAATATAATAAAATCTCCATGGTTGTTGTAGATCTAAAGGAATAACTCCTCACCTTTATTCTTAAAAAAAAAGAAAAAAATTCTTTCTCTGTATATGACATTCATACTTGGATTGGATTTGGATCATGCCAAATTCAAGTTTAAATCAAAATTAATCAGTTTGAAATCTAATTTGAATTAAAAAATTTTAATAGGATTGATGAAAAAGCTCTTACAAAGAAGTAGAGTAATCATTTCAAAACACCTAAGTGATATGAATAAAAACAACATGAAAATACAATGCACCTTGAGAACTTTTTTTCTTTTAATTTACTATCTATTTTTACTGAGCTACACAATTCATGAAGAATAAGATATCCTAGGAAATTTATGTAACAAAATATTAACACCACAAATATATTATTCATAATATATTTTTACACTCAAGGACAAGTTTCACCAAAAAAAAAAAAAAAAAAAAAAAAACCAAGTGTCACAATTGTTATTTAAGAGCAATTTCCACTACCCACAAAAAAGGCAATCAAAATGAGCAGTGTACATGTTGCTTTCAAGGAGTGTATGCAAGGAACAATGTGGAAGGACCTAAACAAAAGGAATTGTAACAGTGGTCTCTATATTTGTTTAGTATTGTTAAACTAAATCAGTTTTTATTTAAGATATTCAGAATTAAATTGAGCAGAATAAGAAGAAAAATAAAAAAAATGATTGGGTCGGACAAGATTTGGGCTACATGTGATTTCGCTCCGATTTAATTTTGAACCATTTGAGTCTCGCTCGAAAATACACAACTAATTATTTAAATTGTAGAGATACAATAAAAGTAAGTTTAGATTGTGACTTAGTTTAATCAGACACACGCAACTTCGAACATAATTCAACTCAACTAAATTTACCGTCATTTTAAACGTGACTCAGCCCCTCTAAGCCAACATGTTGAATATGTTATTATTGAATATTTTATTTTTTAAAAATATTTTTTATAAATTTTATTTGGGATGTATATCTTATATCCCATCTATACTAATTATTTTGAAAGTGACTAATAAAGTGGTTAACAAAAAAAAAATTACCTTTGAATGAATGTGGTGTATATTATACACTTCACTTAGAATGTATGAATAGTATTGCTTTTTATTTTTATATCTGAATAAAGCTTAAAGTATAATAAAATTTGCAGAAAAACTAATTAAAATAACTAAATTAGGAAAATAGAAGTTAATAATGGTATCAATCCAAACATAATAAAAAATAATAATTATAAAATTGAGAGCTTTACTGAAAATACTCTATAGTTGAGGGGGTTCTGATTAATTTTTTCACCAAGTAGTAAAGTAACCGCCAAACCGGTACTCTCTCTCTCTCTCTCATGCGATTTCGCCGTTTCCCGCCCCTCGCGGAACGCTCCTCCTCCCACCATCTCCATCTCCCTCTCCCTCTCCCATCCCCCTCAGACCCTAACCCTAACCCTAATCCCTCTCCCCACCCCCTTCTCTCCTCCCCCTATCTCGTCGAGCTCCTCGTCCGCTCCCCGGGCTCCCTCCCTCACCCCTCCGGTCGCCGCCTCCACGCCCTCCTCACCGTCTCCGGCTCCCTCCCTGACCCCTTCCTCGCCGCGAAGCTCGCCGCCTTATACTCCAGCTCCGGCGACCTCCGCTCCGCCGCCGCCCTCCTCCGCCGGAACCCTAACCCCACCCCCCTCCTCTTCAACGCCCTCATCCGCGGCTACGCCCTCCGCGGCTCCCCCCTCGAGGCCCTCTCCCTCCTCCGCCGCATGCTCGCGCGCGGCCTCTCTCCCGACCACTTCACCTTCCCCTTCGCCCTCAAGTGCTCCGGCGATCTCCCGTCGCTCCCCCTCGGCCGCTCGATCCACTCCCAATGCCTTCGATCCGGCCTCGAGATCGATCTTTACGTCGGGAGCTCGTTGATCAACTTGTACGTGAAGTGCGGTGAGATTCTTGATGCCCGGCGCATGTTCGATGAAATTCGTGTTAGAGATGCCTCTTCCTGGAATGCGATGATTGCCGGGTACATGAACGCGGGGGCCTTTGAACTTGCTCAGCAACTGTTTGATGAAATGCCCAGTAGAAATATCATCTCTTGGACTTCAATGATTTCAGGCTACGCTCAGAATGGGCTCGCGGACCGTGCGTTGGTTTTGTTCGACGAGATGAGGAGGGATGACTCTGAGGTGAAGCCCAATTGGGTGACGTTGGTGAGCGTGCTTCCTGCGTGTGCCCATTCCGCCGCACTTGAGAAGGGGGAGAGTATTCACAGTTACGCCGCTGCGTTGGGATTCGACTCGCACCCGACTGTTCAGATCGCGCTGATTACAATGTATGCAAAGTGCGGGAGCCTCACGAAAGCTCGAAACTGCTTTGATCGAATTCACAAGAACCACAAAGGTTTAGTTTCATATAATGCCATGATCGCAGCTTATGCTTCTCATGGGCGTGGAATCGATGCTACAGCGTTATTTGAGGAGATGATTAGATTGGGAATTTGGCCTGATTCAATCACTTTTACCGGATTGCTTTCTGGATGCAGCCATTCCGGGCTACTTGATCAAGGGCTCTCATACTTCGATTCTATGAGAACAATGTATAAAGTAGAACCAAGGTCCGAGCATTATGCTTGCATTGTAGATCTTCTGGGTCGGGCGGGGCGGTTAACTCAAGCCATGAAATTGATCAATTCGATGGAGATCGAAGCCACTCCAAGTGTGTGGGGCGCGCTTCTCTCAGCTTGTCGGACTTATAAAAATCTAGAGATCGCAGAGGTTGCGGCGAAGAAACTGTTCATATTGGAACCCGAGAATTGTGGGAACTACGTAGTGCTCTCCAACATGTATGCGGAGGCGGGAAGGTGGGACGAGGTGAATAGATTAAGAGCTTATTTGAAGAACACTGGTATTAGAAAGAGCCCCGCGTGTAGTTGGACTGAGATCAATAAGAAACTCCACGTATTCTTCGGTGGCGACAAGTCTCATCCACAAGCAAATGAGATCTATATGCTGCTAAAAGATTTGCCGAATAAGATTAAGGCCGCAGGGTACGTTCCCGACACTAGTTTTGCTCTACATGATGTTACTGAGGAAGAGAAGGAAAGTAACTTAATTACGCATAGCGAGAAGCTTGCGGTGGCATTTGGGCTTCTAAATACGAGCCCAGGTACGGTTTTGAGAGTGACGAAAAACCTTCGCATTTGTGGGGATTGCCATACGGCCATGAGGTTAATTTCGAAGATCTATCGGAGGGAGATTATCGTCAGAGACGTGAATCGGTTTCACCATTTCAGAGATGGGCTGTGTTCCTGTGGCGATTACTGGTGACTAAATACAGAGATAAATACCTAGAGTAATTCGATTCCAATGGGAGGTAAGAACATGCTGGGCATTAGACATCTTAATTTACTGTTTGATTAAATTGCGGTAATGAAGGTGAGGAGTTGCACAAGAGCTTACACTTTGACTGTGAATAAACCATACATGAATAGAAAAAATTATTCGAAAAGCTGCTATTCAAATTGTTGGTCTCTGCCTATTCATAGCTTGTGAATTTTCCAATTTTAGCAAGGTAAAATGTTAGCATGTTTGCTTCTATTAATGGCCTGTAAATCTTTAATATCAGCATCCGGGATGCTTTTTTCTTTTCTCTTTCTTCTGTTCTGATTAAAGCTCAAATGTGAAACCAAGCAACACTATCCAGGGTAGATCATTAAGTTAAAAATATGTAGAGATCCACCCAATTTCATTAGAAAATTTATTAATTTAATTGTTTCTATTGTCGATTAGGTAGCTAATTTGGCGATTTGCATCTGAGAATAATACAACTGCAAATCTAAAGATGAACACAGCAGAATTTTTGAATTTGGATGAACCAAGTAATCAAAATTAAAGAGATTGACCCAGCAGACCAACCAAGACGAATGGTTCGGTCTAGTTGGACCGAGCTCGATCATCATCTCCGTACTTCAAAAGAGAAACAGAGGACTCTCAATTCATCGGCCGCTTCGATATGATGCTACACGCGACTCCCACCTCACTCCCCTCCCCCGCCGATTCCGCACCATCTCCCACCCCCCGTTTTCCGCCACCACCAAACCCTAACCCTAGCCTCCGCCCCTGCCGCCGCCGCTTCCTCGCCGACCTCTGCTCCTCCGCACGAACCAAACCCGCCATGGCCGTCGCCTCGGCTTCGATTGTAGGGGACGGGCGCAAAACCCTAATGGAGTACTTCGGCGGGGGCGGGGGTGGGGGCGGGGTCGGGGTCGGGGACGACCTCGCCGTGCTCCTCGCGCACTTGCAGTGCGCGTGCAAGCGGATCGCCGCCCTTATCGCTTCCCCCTTCAACGCCGAGCTCGGCCGAGGCTCCATGGCTTCGGCGGCTTCGGCGGCGGCGCGGGATGATCCGAAGCCGCTTGATGTAATCTCGGTAATCTCAAATTTGGCTTCTTAATTCTTAAGTATTAGCTTTGTCCGGTTAAGAGGAAGATGCTAGCTTCAGGTTGTGTAAATTCATATAGAAATTGCTCTTGACCTTAAACTGTTTAGAATTGTTCAGTAGACACTAATTAGAGATGCTAATTTTGTTTTTAGCTTGGCTTCTAGAACATGAGAAGCAGCAGGCAAGTGGTTATCATACTAAATTTTCGAAAAATAAAAACTCTAATTTGAAGCATCAACTTCTGCAGAAGCAGAATGTTATCAAGAAGAAATTTGATGAAAAAGCTGTTGACGCTTTTTATGTAGCTCTATTCGCACAAACTACAAGTATTTATGATTTTAGTTTTTGTTTTTTTTTGTTTTTTTATGGCACATCTTCTAATGCAGAACGAGATCATACTCTCCTCGCTCCGAAATTCTGGAAAAGTCGCAGTTATGGCGTCCGAAGAAGACGATCTTCCGATTTGGATAGCCGACGACGGCCCATTTGTGGTCGTTACCGACCCTCTGGATGGTTCGCGAAACATCGATGCCTCTATTCCCACTGGAACCATATTCGGGATATATAATAGGCTTGCGGAATTAGATCATCTGCCTGTGGAAGAGAAGGCACAGCTCAATTCCCTACAGAATGGAGCTCGACTTGTTGCTGCGGGCTATGTGTTGTATTCATCTGCCACCATTTTGTGCATTAGCTTTGGGTCGGGAACTCATGCATTTACTTTAGATCAGCTGACCGGAGAGTTTGTTCTGACACATCCAAGCATACAAATTCCTCGTAGAGGTAATATTATTTTACCTTCACATATTTATGTTTGTACACATGTAAAACTAACTATTTATCTATCGTAATGTATATATGCCCTTTAACTTTCAGAAGCACCCCTTTAGAGATTCTATTCATAATGTGAAACTAACTTATCCCTACGAATTGCATAACTATCCAACTCTCAAGGGATTCTCGCAAGAAACTGCATTTCTTAGGATTTTGTAGGAGTATACATGTAAATATATCATTTTGCAGACATATAAGTTTATACAGTCTCATGCAAGTCGGATAGAAAGTAGAAAAAGGAGAGTTTTCTTGTGTGCATAATGTAAGGTAATGCAAGATGATGTATATCCATCATTCTCAATTCATTTTAAGTTCTTCTCTTCAATGTCAGGACAGATATATTCCGTAAATGATGCGCGATACTTCGACTGGCCTGACGGCTTGAGGCAATATATCGACACGGTGAGACAAGGCAAAGGCCAATTTCCTAAGAAGTACTCGGCTCGCTATATCTGTTCTCTGGTCGCCGATTTACACCGCACTTTGATGTACGGTGGATTAGTGATGAACCCAAGGGACCATCTTCGCCTAGTCTACGAGGCTAACCCTCTCAGTTTTCTCGTTGAGCAAGCTGGAGGTAGAGGGTCGGATGGTAAAACTCGTGTCCTTTCGATTCAGCCGGTCGAGCTGCATCAAAGGCTTCCCCTGTTTATGGGCAGCTTAGAGGATATGCACGAATTAGAAAGCTATAGAAATATTCAGCAGAAGATAAATCCTGGATATGAGGTTTGATGGCCGTAATTTTTGTTTTTATGTTACCCAATAGATTGTGTAGATCTTATTCCTGTTTCTGATGGTATCTGGAAACAAAATTCTTGTTGATTCGGTCTTAGAAATGTGTATTCACTGCTGCAATATATGTATATTACTGTACCAATTGGGTTAAATCCCATTTATTTCTCATTAAGATGTTCTCAACTTTTGTGCATCTTGAAGCACACCTTTTACATTGATAAATTTTGTAGGTCCAAATTTGAATCAAATATCACAAAATCAAACAATGCCGAATGAAGTAGAATAAATTTAAATTTGTTGATTTAAAAAATTACACTTACCTCCCTATGGTTTGATTTAGATTTTATCAAAAAAATTCTATATTAAATAAGGTGGCCAAGTAAAAAAATTTAAAAAAATTATGAGGTGGCTGAAAAATACGCTAAACCATACAGTAATAAAATATATTTTTTAAAATCATGTGATGATATAATAATAAAATATATTTTTTAAAACTATGGGATGGTAAAGTAAAATTGAGACAACCATAGGGGCGCAAAGTGTACCCTTTTAAGCCACAGGGAGCAGAGTAAAACTCTAACCATAGAAGGATCATGAAGTATGAGGAGTTAACTCCGAGAAGTTCTCGGTCGCTTTGCTTTACCTCGTCGATGCTGAACTGGTAGAAACAGCAACTAATAAAGCTATCTTCAATCAACTCTTGCTCCTCATACTTGATGATCCTTCTACGTAACTTGTTCCTTTGGCTTCGAACCTTCTCGATTTTTGCCGTCAAATCGGCTCTCGTGCTCTCCACATTCTCGAAACGATCCTCGATCCATGACTGCTCTAGTTTCTTCATGTTGAGCTCAGTCGCAATTTCTACGGTGATCAGGTGATCAAGTTTCGCACGGTGTTTAATTTCTTGCTCTTTCGAGCTCTTCGGTTAGTCGGGCTTGCTTGGCCTTCTCTTATTTTAAATTATCTCCATTCTCTTATTTCAAAGTATCTTCATTCTCATCTAAAATAAAAGTGTGGATTTTTGCTTGAAAAATTCTTAAACAAAATTAATCTAACACTTTTGAAAGTGAAAACATTACTCCTTTTCACAAAAAAACTATCATGCATTTACATATGACCGACCATTCGAACTTACAAAATGTTCATTTAAAAAAGAATATGAACAATTTTATCATATTTTGATCAACGTATCATTTCTTAATCATATTTTTCTTAATCATATTAATTTTTTTATAATTGCTGTCAGTATGTGACTATTATATAATCTTTAAAAATATTCAGATTTTATCATGATTTTTTAAAAATATACAAGCATTTTTTTTTTTAAGTACGTTTGGATGAATCCTCATTTTGAAAAAAATTTAAAAATAAAAATTCTAACCTTTTGATTACAAAGAGAGATTAACCCTTCTGCTACATGGTCTTTTACTTTCATCTCTTTTTCCTCCGCCATCTTCTTAGTTTTCATAATTTTTTCTCCGAAAGTCTTATTTATTTTATTGATTAATTATAAAAATTATCAAAATAACTACTCATAGTAATTGATAAATACTTGTAGAGCAAATAAATATGTTGTCATTGTTGGGAACGGCAAAATTTTGGCCCCTCTCCGCCTTCAAAAATACAAATGGATGCATTTGTCGTCCCTCCCTTAGGATTCCATCAATATTCCGTCAATTTTTTATAATTTATACTAAAAAATAAAATACATTAAAAATTATTATTATTATTTTTTTATATAGAGCAAGTAAAAATAATATGATCATTTCACCTGCTTCATTAACAACATAACTGCTGAAAATATTTTCTGATATTTTAAAGAAATAAAATACAAATTTTTAAAAGTATATTTTCTGATATTTTTAAAAAATAAAATATAAATTTTTGAAAATTTAAAAATAAATATTTATAAAAAAAAAAAATCATGTATTTTAATAAAAATTTTAAGCTACCGAATGATAAAAGAAAAATAAATTACACTACTGAAAAGACTGATTATGGAACTTGATAAAAAAAGATCCACGAGAGCAAAAGCACTACTAGGAACTCAAAAATTTGAGAGAATTAATTTGAACAACAGTTGATGTTGTTTCTTATTATTTATTAATAAACTAAAACTAGCAAGCATGAGGATGTAACAATTTATGGTCCTAAACTATCTAAATTACTACTAAATCGAGTAAGCCAAATCATTCAAAATTTAACTACAAAACTACCCCACACATTAATTAATTAATTTTATGGTGCCAATTCTAATAATAATTTTTCGAAACGCCGAATATGCTCTTTTTCCTTCGTGTCCAGCTTGGCACGAGTAGCCATTGTGTGAGTGTTTTCCCCGTGTGCTTCAATGTACTGCAGCATTTCTAATACTCTCGGATAATCATTCGGATCAACCATCGCGAGGCAATGTACACATCTCTGCAAAAATATAAACAAATTAAAATATTAGTATATATATATTTATATATTTATATATTACTAAAATTCAAAAGTAAAATAATATAGGTTGAAATTTTACCGGGAATTTACTAAACCAATATGGTATAAAATGTTTTTTCGAATCAACCTTCGGCGATCTCGCATGCTCAGTAAAAAAATTTACTATAATAATGTCAAAAGACCCTGCAATTATTTTAATATAATACCTGTCAAATGACTTTCGCAAACACAATAAAAATAAAAATACCTGTCAGGTTTAAAAAAAATAAAAGAAAAATATACCCAGCTCATCCTCATCCTCACCCTTATTCTGCAAGTCGGGGAACTACAAAACAATTACAGAAAAAAAAAAATTATAAAAGTTTTAAAATACATTAAATTTTAATGAAGAAAAAAAAAATTACATATCGTCTAAAAATTTGCTTTGTAGTAGAAACGGTAACAGAAATATTATGTTTATGTAGAATATGCGCTGTGTCCTCGCTGCTGAAGATTTTATACCTATACAGGGAATATAAAATTTATATTAGAAGACATACAATAGAAACTAGTTAAAAAAAAAAATAACTATTCAATTTAAATGCCATACCCTAAATCCACAAGACCTTTCGCTATAAATAATAAATTTTTCTTATCTTCCACCGAAATATAAGCTTTTTTATTTGGACGAGTTGGAGGAATATGTTCTGCATTGGCTGCGCCGCATAATGTCAATTTTGGCATCGCAGAAGTCATGCATCCAGAAAATTTAGAAAATTTAATCTGAAATGAAAAAAAAAATAATTATTAATTAAATAAAATATTGTTAGATTTTATTTTTAATAAGTGCTTGCTAGGGCGGGTGCATAAATAATATTTTTCAATTTGAGAGAGCCCACTCACCGCTTAGTGTTGAAATTAAACAACGAAAACATCTAATCAAAATTTTATTATAAAATTTTTTTTTTACTAAAAACAAAATCAACACAACCACAATATATATATATATATATATATATATATATATATAATAAAATTTATTAAAGAGAAAAATTATACTGATTTGATTTCTATTTTATAATAGAGTAGTTTTTTCGTCTTTTATAAATCTAAAAGATTAGAAGAGTTTTTTTATGAAACGCACTGGTACGTTGGCTAAATTCTAGCCCCCATCATATCATATAGGTCATATGGGTGTGGTTAAATTTTATCACCACTGTTAAAATAATAGCACTTATGTTATATTTATAACTTACATAAAAAAAGTATTTAAATTCTAGTTCAAATAAATTTTTATTCTAATTAATATTTAAATTTTAATAAATCTATCTTTAATAAGTTTAAATATTAATCTTAATTCAAAAGTATAAATCTAATCAGATTCAAGTATAAATCTAACCAAATTCCAAGTTAAAACATTATTATGAGTACGCCGAAGGGGTGTATTAAAAATTAATTTTTTATATTTATTTAGTAAAAAAAATAAAAAATAAAAAATAATAATAATAATAAGTGTAACACAGGAACGGAGAGCACTAAGATCCAAAAACTGAAGAAGAAGAAGAAGAAGAAGAAGAAGAAGAAAAGTAAAAAACAAAAAAAAAAAAGTAGAAGAAGAAGGAAAAAGAAGAAACACAGCAAGCTCTAAAAAAAAAAAAAAAAAATCGGAAAAAGAGGAAGATATATATATATATATATATATATATATATATATATATATATATATATATATATATATATATATATATATATATGTATGTATATATAGCAGTGATCGATCGATCGATGAGGTATATATATATATATATAAGCACCTTCTCTGCTGGGGAAGCCGCGACGGATGTGATCAGGAGGCGGTTAGTGATCGGCGCCGGCGAGGATAGGGATAGCCGCCGCCGCCGGCGCATCGACGGCAGTGAAAGGCTGATCGGGGCAGCAGTGGAGAACGCCATTTATTTGAATTTTTTTGATCCGAAGATCACGATCCAGATCCAGGAAGAGA